>JAZKJV010007570.1:0-476445 GCA_037367405.1 Ottelia alismoides | reverse complement strand
TGTATATGTTTAACCTGGTATAGCACCCAGGGTCGAACTCAAGGAGCACGGATTGGCCGAAGGCCTACGAAGTAGTAAAAACTAATAAAATAAAGACAAAATATTTTTTAGTGGTTTTTAATTATTTTTATATTTTTTTGGATTTTTAATATGTAAAGAAAATAAAAGAAACAAAAATAAGCACACTTCAACAATTTATTTAATGCAACAAAATTCAACCAAAAATTAAAACAAAAATATTTTTATGTGTTTTACAATTTTTTATGTTTTTGGTGAATGTTTGGGATTTTTCTGATATTAGTTTAATTTCTAAAAATCAAACAGTAACAAAACTAAGTGGTACTGTCCAGCCAAGCCTAAAGTCCCTAGATAAAATACCTAAGGACCTCAAAAAGGCCTGGAGGTAATTTTCCTATAAAATAGATGAAATAAGGAAAATTTAGGTACCGGATTTATTGTTTTTGGATTTTTTAATGTATTTATTAGAATTTTTATGGGTGTTTTGGGGTTTTTAAGTTTTTAAGGTTTTCCAGTGGTGAAAAATATCCAAAATTGGCTAGAAAATAAAGGAACACAAACTAAATAGTGGCTAATGTTTATAGAATTTTTAGGGGTGTTTTTATATTTTTTTATGATTTTTAAATCTAGACAGTAGCAAAAACTACGGTTTTTGAATTTTTAAAAATAACAAACGAAATAAAAAATGTCCTCAAAATTCACAAAAATCCTACACCATGGCAGGAGCCATGTGTCAAATTTTCGTCAAATTTGGAGGTGATTTGATATTTTATTCAAAATGACAATAGGGTACTGTGCACAGGGACTGGAATGCAAATACCCAAAGTTCTGGGGGTCCAGGTGCAATTAACCCAACCAATCACGCGCCAAGCGCGTGCCTGGGGCACTCAGGACCTATTTGTAAAGAAAACAAGTCCCAAGGACCTATTGGTAACTCGTACCAAAAGTCCAGGGGGCTATGTTGCAAATTACCCACAAATAAACGCACATACGAAATTAAACCATTCACAGGGGCATAAATGCAAATATCAAAAAGATTTCATTCATTTCAGAACAACCAGAACTACAGGGGCTTTAATTGCAAATACACCAACAAAACACGTGACGAAGCACGTGGCTCACAATAGGCAGGGGTATAAGTGCAAATAAAATAAGCTCGAGGTCCTCTATGCAAATAAACCTAAAACTAAACAACGTATTTAAATATTTACAGGACTAATGCGAAATAAAATAAAGATAAGGGCCTAAGGGTAAATTACCCTTTATTAAGTCGAGCCGACGGATGGGCGCCACGTGGGAAGATGGACGGCTGGGAATGGGTGGCGCCCAAGGCTAGGTCTTCGACGTTGATCAGACGGTCCAGGCGCTGCCACGTGGAAGATCGAATGGTGGACGGGGGTATGGCTGAACCTCGCTGGATCAACGGCGGAGATCGGCCCTCGAAGGATCTGGCGGTCGATGCTGCTCCTCGAATGGACGAACGTGATCAAATCTGGAGCTCGGGGTCGATCGGACGGCAGAGAAGGATGGTGGACGAACAGGGCTCCGGCGAACTTCGCCGGGCTCGTGACGGCACTGGTCTCCTCCTGGAAGCTCGCTGAAGATCGGAGAAGGAAGCTGCAGGCCCTCCGCGTCTAATGGAGGCCTCCGATGACCCAACAGAGTCCTGGGGAGCTCTGGCGAGGTTGGCGGGGCGGAGCAGCTAGACCAAATGGTCCAAGCCCTCAGATGGGCTTGGATGAACCTGCAAAACGTGCCAGCAAACTCACGGGTCGAGGGCAAACTGCCTCGACCCCGTTAGGCGTGGTGAAAGTGGTCGGGGAGGCGAAGTGGTCGAGCTCCGGCGACGGGCTGGACGGAGGAGCTCGAATCCCCAGCTCCTGTGCGAGCTGGGTTGAACGGGGGTGCGGAGAACGTGCGTGGGAGGAAGGCGGAGGTGACGATGGATTCTGATGATCGAATGGAGGTGTGAGGTGGTCGGAATCGACGAAACACGACGACGGCGAGATTTGGGGGAAAATGGAAATTGAACGGAAAAGTGGAGCTAAGGGACTACCTGGGTGTAGGAGTAGACTGTGCTGGAGCTGGGGAAGCTCCCGGTCGTCGCCTCAAGGGGTGTCTCTGCCCGAGGCTCGAGCTCGCTTCAGGTGGCGGAGCTACGGCGGGGGTATCACCGGATCAGTGGATTCGTCGGCCTTCCTCGCTGTGACAGGGTGGGGCGGCGAGCTGTCACCTCGCTCTCTCTGGAGCTCACTGGAAAGCTACGCGAATGGCCAAAGATGGGAGAATTAGGTCGCCGGAAACGACTATATATATGGCGGGAGATCCGAGAAGACAGGGGTCGGGCGAGATGTGGTGGCGCGCGGATCCCAAGATGGATGCCCGGCGAAGGTGTCGGATGTGGGAGGTTCGATATGGAGCCGGGGTTTAGGGAAATGGGTATCGGGTCGAGCGGGCAAAATTAGGAGAAGACGGGTCGGGCGCTCGAGTCCGTGAGAAGTGGTCCTGGGGGGGGGCCAGTTGACCGGGCGGTCAACATCCCCAGGACCCAATGGGGTCAGGCCACGTGGCAGGATTTTAAAGCTCAAAATTAAGGTAGTTATGGCCCGATTTTGTAAAAACTCAAAACACAAACTATTTTTATTTTATTTTTTTCTATTTTTTGGTGATTTTTAATTAATTTTTGGAAATAAAAATAAGGTATTTACATTATATAGCTATGTATAGGTATATATACAATATATAGGCTTCTGATTTTTGATTTTTAATTATTATTTTTGTACAACTTTATTCCTGTTTTATATTTTATTTATTTATAGTATAAAATAAGGAATAAAAAGGTGTTTTTATTTTATTGTTTATTGCTTATATACATAGGTAAAATAAATAGTTATGTACAACTATATACAAGGTATATGTACAATGTATTTTTGTATTTTTAATTTTGTTGTTTTTATTTGGTTTTTGTTTTGACTCTTTTTATTTATTTACAATATATAGCATAGAATATTTACAAAAAGTTTGGAAAATAACTTTATTTATTTACAAGGTTAAATAAATACATAGATGTGATATATGTACATGATGAAGGGGTCTTTTTGATCTTTTTGATTTTTAACTTTTTATTTTGTTTTTATCTTTTATAAATATATACAAGTATTTACAAGCATATTTTTGGGTGAGGAAAACATTTTTATTTTATTTACATAAATATATACACATGAGCCCCTATCTCCCTCTACTTGGCTTTTATGCGGTCAGGCCCATGCTGAGCCCTCCCTTGGGTTAGGTTGCTCAATATTTATTCTAAATATTTCCCTCTTTTTCTTTTGAATCTTTATTCTTTTATTTTTGCACAAAAACATGCTAATTATAGGATTTTACACAATGCATGCTTTTGCTAATTATTCCTATTTACACATATCTACATGCATTTGCAAAGTTTTTTGTAGCTAAAATATAAGAATAAAGAGTGATGAATGGGTATTCATCAACCCCTTCACTCTCTTTCTTGCAGGTAGGAAACGAACAAAGCACTTGGGGTGCCATTTGACCATTCGCCAGAGTTACCTGGAGAAGCTTTGCTCCGCCGCCTTCGCGTCCGCACCCATGACGCATCTTCGGCCATTTTGAGAGCACCAGGACCTCGAGTAGACTTGCAGGAACCTCATCGGCCCATTTTGGAGCTTCTGACGCCACGGAGGATGAGGAGCAAGGCTGGGGAAGTTCGCCGTCAAGGGCCTTCTTCCCCATTCTTCGTCGTCACCTTTCAGCCGTCAGATCAAGGGCCCCCGCCCAGGTAAGTAGCAGCCGTCAGATCGCCTCCGCTACCAGCCGTCAGATCATCCAAGGATCTTCTAATCTCAGCCGTAGGGAGCCGAACCATCATCGCACGATCCGGAGCCGACATGTGTATAAGTGAATTCATCTCCGTCGTTGGATCGCGCCCCTTCGTGGGCATTTTGCATACTTCACCCATGAAATTTTTGTATTTATTAAATAGAACTTAAATTTTCATCTGCAGTTAAATAACTTTTGTAATATTTAGGAATAGGCCCCTGAACTTCGTGTTATTGCATCCAGGCCCCTGCCATGCGCACGTGTTTCTACACGTGTTCTTTGGCACTTTTGCAGGGAATGGCGTGGATTTTGGCATTTATATATTTCATCCAGCAACATTTTTAATTAGTTATATATTTTTTAGATAAATAGCATGTTGGCCCTCTAACTTTTCACATATTACAGAAATGCCCCTGCTAGTATGATTTTTCTCTTTGTTAATTGCATTTATTTCATGCATCTATAAAATTCCAAAAATCCCCAAAAAAATACCATAACTGACTCTTGCATTTCTCTTCAACACCATATTTTTATTTTGCATTTTCATTGCATTTTATTATTTAAAAAAAACTCAAAAATATGCATTTTCTTTATTGTCTACATTAGAAAATACCAAAAAATATTAGAACTTCTCTAAAAATTCTAAAAAAATTATATTTCATGTGTTTTTGTATCTTTTTGCTCCAGACCAAAAATCACTAAAAAAATACAAAAGAAAACTCCTAAAAATTACAAAACCCCAAAAATCTTCCTAAAAATCTTAAGAATTCTACAAAAATCCTAAAAATGCAATTTCAGTTCTATATTTTCTCTGATTTATTATTTTTCAATTAAAATTAATTTGAGGAATTTTGTACACTGGTTGATATTTTTCATCCTCATTTTAATTTCAGCTAGCAATTTATCCCACTGTTTTCTAGTATTTTTACCTTTAAAAATACCAAAAAATAGGAAAAATCTAGAAAAATTACAAAAACATTAGAAAAATATACAAATAACAAAACATTTTGTTTCCTGTATTTTGAGTATTTCTCCCCATTTTTATCTCTCTCTTATCTCTCTTGTATTATATATTCTATATAGCTTTATATCTTATTTCAAAAAGAAAATATAAAAATACAAAATATAAAAAGAAAATACAAAATCAGTAAATTAAAAATCAAATATAAAAAAAATCAAAAATTAAACAAAAAATATAAAATTAAAAACCTACAAAAAATAACATTTATAGACAAATCATCACATTCACATTTTGAGCATTTTGCCTCGTTCTACCTGTATGCTCCCTGTGTTCGACCTCTACATTGCTTGCACACTATACACATCCTTTGTAGAGTTATACACAGCTTTTCATTGCTTCATTTCCATTGTGGGTTAATTGTTGATTGATTGAGGTTTCGTGAGCGGTCGCCTCAGCGACATTGTGGTCCCGCCTTGTGTGGACTACTTTAGACCCTCGCCAAATCTCGATTATCACCTGCACACTAGACTAGAGCCACGCCCAAAATTCTAGTTGACCACTGGTCTTGGTGAGTCGTTCTCCAGTGAGGATCACTTCGGTAACCGGTAAAGCGGACTGCGACGTCCTTAACAGATTGAATTGATCGGGTAGCCGGTAAACGATCTGTAATTCATACTGGCTGGGAAAGATCTCATTTTGGATTGGGACAATTGGCTAGGAGGGTTGGGCTTCCAACAACTCCTTAATCACTCTGATAGATTGATTGATAACCTAAATAAAAATTGACAAGATAAATGACCAAACCTTCACGATCATCTGCTCAAGAGTTGCGTAGGTGAATTGGGGGTTTGATTGCCAATCTTGTTTGCATTCCAAATCTCATCCACCTTTCTCTCCAGATCAAGATAATGGGAAGAAGATCCCTTAGGCCACGTCTGGTGGCACCGCTTTTGAGCACTCCTCCTTATCCATCTAGGTCAGCTTCGGGGAGTTTAGACCCACTCTTCGAGCCCGAGTTCACGTCCACAGTGTTCTCCCTTGATCACCCTTCTTCTATCAGTCATGTGGTGTTAGAATATAGTGCAACAAAGATTTCTGGATATTTGACGGCACTTGAGATGGGTACCTTTGCCTTTGTAGAGACCCAAGACATGGCCAACAGTGAGGGACGCCCAGATGAGCAGGGACAACCTTCTTATGTATTTGATCAGACTGCCATCAACAATTCATTGCTAGCTTCCCTGGAGATGATGTAGAGACAGATCAGAGATCAGGGAGCCTTCATGGGTGATATCATGAGAGGCTGGCGTAGATGCGAGCAGATCGAGAAGACAGATCTGAGGGCGGTGGAGAGATACCTGAAGACAAAGCTGAAGGAGGAGGCGGAGCAGGAGGAGACCCACAACAGGCAGACCAGCCACCGCGGACCATGAGACAGTTGCACGACCCTGGTGCAACTCTCACTCATCGATGGATTCCGCTTCCTCCCATTGTTGGGAACTTTGAGCTTCGCCTCCAGACTATCCAGTTATTGCCCAAGTTTCATGGGCTAGCCACCGAGGAGCCTCATCTCTATCTGTAGGAGTTTGAGATGATTTGCAGCACTGTCCACGACAGACTGGTAAACGAGGACACAATTAAGATGATTGCCTTCCCGTTCTCATTGGCTGATAGAGTGATGAATCCATGATTCATCATCTCAATATCTTGATCTTAGCAAAATCCATGTGTAAAATCCCAATTAAATGTCCATAAAATAAATAAATTAACATAATGACTCTTGTAAATAAAACATACTAATTATTATATATTAGATTGTACAAAATAAATTAACAATAAAAAGCCACAAAAATTAAAGGAGTTTTCACTTGTAAATAGCCCAAAACTTCATGTATTTTTAATAATTTTATTTCAACTCCTTTTAGGCTAATTCTTTCTTTATCTTGTTCATAAAAATGTATATAAAAATACAAAAGTAGAAAACAAATTTCACCTCAAATAAATGCTCCTAGATCCCAAAGGGAAAAAGCCGTAAAGTCCAACTTCCCGGCCAAATTCCCGCTCCGTATGAATTCCAAATTCACAAAATCACTTTTAAAGTTCAAGTTAGAAAATTATCTATCCAACAGAAGTGGTTTCATTAAAATCGGAGCTCATTTGCAAAAGTTGGGTTTTGGGACCTATATGTACATTGTATATTATGTATATATTCATTCTTTCTTCATTTTGATTTTATCTTTTCCAGTTACTTAAAAATCCAAAAAATCATCGTTGTGTTGTATTTTGATTATAGTATTTTATTGTATTTTTCTATTGTAACTATTTACTATTAAAAAGACAAAAAATATAAAATAGGAAAGCAAACAAAAAATGTACATGTTGTATGTCTTCCTTTGTAAATTTTCCACTATTTTTCTTATTTATATTTTTTTTGTATTTTAGTAGCCTACATTATATTATTATTTATTTTATTATTTAATTTCTATTCTCTACAATAACCACCATTCAACTCCACCATTCCACCATTTTTTCCAACCTCCCATTTCAACTCCATTAATAATACAACCTCCCATTCAACTCCATCATGTTGATAACTTCTCTTGTCTTCTCTTTATATACATCCCATCATCCTCATCTTGCACTTGATCTATCTTTACGTGAGGAGAGCCTAGTTCCCAGAGTTGAATCGGTGATAGCGACACAACCGCGGTCGAGTGACGACAGCCCTCTCTCCGGTGAGATCCGTTGGTTTTTTGGCCAACATCGCAGCCGCACCCGTACGCTGCTCGAGCTCATCGCTCGCCGGTGATTCGAGGGAAGACCGTGTTCTCGTGAGCACATCATAGGCGTCCGCTTCCATTGTAGGTAATTTGTCGTTTCATTATTTACAACGTTTTTTTTTATTTTTGTATATTTTAGCACATCATATCACTACCCACCCTCCATTTGTTTATCTTAATCATATACCATCATCATCACGTTCCCTTTTTCCACATTTATTTCATTTCCTGTTTAAAGAAAATTAAAAAAATAAATTAAAATCTAAAACAAAAAATAGTTCAGTAGTAGTTTAAAAAATTAAAAAAATTAAAAAAAAACGAAAAAAACGAGGGAGCAGCAGCGGCCGCCGCCGCCCGCCTTCCTTCTTTCAACGTCGCCCACCACCGCCGGCAGGGGCACCCGCCAGCGGCCGCCTCTCCTCGCCGTCATCGCGCTCTAGCGGCGCCAGCAGCCCCACCGTGCACAGCACTGCCCCGTGCACATCGATCCATCCAGCAGGCTGCCTCCACCCCTTCGCCTCGTGCCCTCGTCCCCAGACTCCATCGTCGCTTGCAGCCATGTGCCACCCTCGCACGGTCCCCTCCGACGTTCTCTCCACCAGCAGCGCCGCCCTGCACTCCCCCTGGCCGTGCCGCCAGTGCCCCGCCCCCTCGTCCTCCTTTGTTCTCCCGCGTGCCGACGACCTCGCACCGCCCCGCACTCCCTCGTCATGCCCTATCTGCAGGAAGAAGAAGGTGCTTGATTTTTTATTTTTTTTGTAAAAATTGAAATTTTATTTTCCTATGTTATTATAATTACAAAACAATCCTTGTAGATATTTGTGTTGTTTTGTTTGTTTTCTGAATCTGCAAAGACAACCCTCTGTTCGTATTTTAATTTGGACTTTAATCTTACATCTTTTTATTCAAGGAAAAATAGCATTATGTTGAGCAACTCATTTTCTACCATCTGAATATTTATTTGTATTTTTGTGAATTTTGGGTAATTAATTAAAATTATTTAACTGAAATTATGCATATTTTACCCATTCTGTGCTCTTAAATAAATATCTGACACATAGTTGCTCTAAACATTTCGCAAAATTAGACATGGTGCCTTGAAGTGTGCTTTAATTACTGTCCAAATTTCATCCAAAATAGAGTTGTCCTATGCCTAAAATAAATTATAGAGTGATCTGACTATTTGATTTTTAATTAAATCCAAATACATCCTTTTCACAAAATTTCAAGTCTCCTAGATTCCATATGAAAATACCTATATGATATAATTTGCTCTCTATCTTATTTTATAACGTGGATTTATTAGGATTTAATTACTCACCGTCACTCTGCTTTTAGTAAAAAAAATACATAAAAAGTTCATATTTTGCCAAAAAAATTCCAAAAATATTATTGTAGCTTCCTTGTATCATGTTTATTTTCCAATAAAATTTTCATAAATTTTTCTTACTGTTTGTGTGAAAAATTATGAAAATACCCATAAAAGTGTGCATTTTAATTGTTGCATTTCAACCCTTAAAATTCTAAAAAAAATATGTTTTGCATTCATCTCTGGATTAGGTTTCTAGGAAAAATATAATTTAGCTGAATTGAATTTATTTGACATTAAAATTGATTTGTCCTTGTTGTGTGTTTTCTTAGTGTCTTAATTCAGCCGCATATCGCATTTCACATTTCTTTTTGCATAAAAAATATGAAAAAATCCACATTGGAAATCTACGTCTTAATTTTTGAATTAACTCCAAAGTTATTCCTTTGCCTCCCTGTGTTCAACCCCGGACTTGCCCGGGATATAAATTAAGCCGAGAAACTCTTCACGGAGATCTTCTCTCGATTTTGATTGATTTTCTAAGTACACGTATTACAACGTGCTTGAATTATTTCATATATTTAGCGACTCATCAGATGATTTAGGTTTTCTCACTCGGGTAGTCTGACCCACGAGCCACCTTGTATTTAGTCCATTCCTTTTCAATTATTTCTCTACTTATTCTTATATATATTTTATTTTTTATCTCTCTAACATAAATATCATTTTCCTTGTGAGGGCCTGGTGGACTTGGAGTGCATCGGAGGTCGATGGATGTGATGCGCGCCGACTGCTGAAGAGCGAGGATAATCCATTTATCTTCGAGAGAGTTTTGTGAATTTTTGTAATTATTTTTTGTAATAATTTAGGCAACTAGCTCATTTACAGCGGCTCTTGTTTGAGAGCTCGTGCGTGTAAAAAATACTTGGACATTATTTGTGGTGTGTCGAGACTTGTTTCACTCTTCGGTGAGGGTGGGGCTCGACTTGAGTGGCGAAATTAAAGATTAGGCACATGGTAGTTTAGCATCAAATTTGTTTGTGCCCATCGTAATTTAAGCCACACATATCTTAGAAGATTTACATATCTTATAAGATTCATAATGAGACGACATAGACACATACTACTTAGCTCAAGTTAAATCAATTCTTCCCCGCTAATAGTATATTGTTTAGGTGTGGTTTTCTCGATCTACATTCATTTAGTGTAAACTTTACAAATTCAGTTTTGCATAACGCATGGAGAGTGCTGGGATTTACTGTAAGTATACCTTCTTCTGAGCATGCATCATAGTTTCTCATTTGCATTCTGATTTTCGATTTCCTTCTTGTTTTATAACTTCAGGTCAAAAAGGAAATTGGGACTGAACGGTAGACATGTTTTTGTTTTCAGATAAATTTCAAGTGATAACCTAACACCGAAATTGGGACTGAATTGAGCAGGTCGATTAAAAAAATGGAATAAAAAGAACCTTGTTTGCGGGTGCATAAAGCCCTCATTGTTTGATTTACTTGCAAGTGAGAGAGAGAGACGACCCTAGGATAGAGCTAAGACATGATTTCTTACTTACTACTGGTTCTTTATTTTTAGGCGATTAGCTACTTTTCAGTGAGGAATACGGGTAGCCATATTTATACGGTCCGGACTTCCTTAGCATAGTGGGAGGTTTAGAGGGCACTTTAGTCCTCAAGGAACGGGCTTCGGCCTGTACTTACTCCTATACTGGCTGAAAGTAGGTCAAACTAGTCGTATGAGCATGGCTAGTCTGTAGGAAAATACGGGCATCTAACAGCTCGTTAATCTTTCCAAGATTGTATTTATCACCAACTAAAATTGACAAGATAATTCAGCCGAACTCTTACGGCCATCATGTGTTGCGTTGGTGAAAGTGATGGTTTGGATTGTGTTTGTATTGTGTGAGTTTACTCCGTACATTTATGTGCACCGTAGAACTAGTGCCTCATTGAATATCGTGTTCTAATCGGTTCTTTTGACATAGAAGATGACTAATTGGGGGGATATTTATTCGGACTTTGCGAATCTCTCTTTGAACCCTCCAAGAAGTACATCTTCACAGGTCCATGCGCAACTTGGACCAACCTGGACTCATGACCCTCTTGAGCCCAGGATCACCCACTCTCGGGATGGTTACTCTCAAACCATTCCCTTTCTCTCTTCCCACCTCACCGAGGAAGACTTCGCCTCGGTGAGAATATCTTGATTCATAAATCCTTTTCTAATCAAGAACACATTGCTGATCCAGGACTTAAAGAAGATACAAGAAAAATGCCTCCAAAGAAGAAAGACAAGGAAGAAGAGAATCATAAAGACCCGATGAGAATGGTACTTGCCATATTAGCTGCATCTAAGCAGCAACACGCACTTCTCATAGCTCAGTTAGAGCATCTCAATGTTGGGGTCGAACCACCAATGGATGCGGCGTACAACCCCAGACGATATCAAATTCGGAACTACTTGAGTCCGGCAGAACCCACAGTTGATTTTGAGTTGAAGGCGCACTTTCTGAACCTGTTGCCACACTTTGATGGGAATGCTTCTGAGGAGCCATATGCATTCCTAAGGGACTTTGAGCTCATCTGTGCTAACCTTAGACATCATAATGTTATCCAGGATTATATTAGGCTCAAAGCCCTTCCATTTGCCTTGGGTGGAAAAGCCGACTACTGGGTGAAAAATCTTGGGATTGTCGTAACCACTTATGACCAGTTCAAGGACCTATTCCTAAAGAAGTTCTACCCGCTGAGCAGAACTAACATGATGAGGACGTGAATTACAAGTTTTTCCCAATTACCCCATGAAGCCTTTTGTGATGCTTGGGAAAGATTCAAGGACATCCTGAAGAAGTGTCCCTATCATGGTTTAGATGACAATATCTTGGTCCAGTCGTTCTTCACTGGTCTTAACCCTGAGATGCAGGATTTAGTGAGCGTTGCCTGTGGAGGCAGCTATACGTCATGGGGAGTGGATATCGTCTGGAAGGTATTCGAGAAGATGGTTGAAACTAGCCTCTCACAGATGGCTAAAAGGGCCTACACCGTCCACCAGTTCACTCTCATTTGGAGGGGAAAATCAACTGTAGTCGATCTCTCTCAGGACGTGATCCCTAGCATGGGACTCCTTGCAGACAAGCTTACAGTAGTTGAGAAGATCGACGGGAGGATTGATGAGTTAGACCGAAGCGTCTCCAAACTTCCAAAACAGATGGAGGAGTTGACTGAGAAGGTATCTAAGATACGGATACCCGCTGTGACTGCACCTCTGCTCCCATTTACCGAGTTCACCATGTTCAGGAGCAGTTGGTGTCAGGGCAACCCCAGCCATGGGAGCATGACCAATCCTACACCCACTCTTTTCAGCAGCCACCTCCATTAGCAGAGATAGTTCAGGAGGAGCCTCCACCAGTTTGGGAGGTGAGTGGGATATGGTATACTCAGGACCCTGTCAGGCAGGGAAGTACGGGAGTCTGACAGACCTATCAGCGTCCCCCGACCTTTCACAACACCACATTCACCTCCACACCACCTCCTTCACAACAGAGCCCTGGATTCCAGCAACCCCAGCTACTGCGGTAGCAGTACCAGCAGTATGGTCGACAGGGCCATTACGAGGCTGGTCAACATGGCCTGCAACCCAGCAGCAGCAGAGGCAGTACCCTGGCCAACAGGGCCAGTCTTCCCGTTCTTCTTCACAATCTTATCCACTTCCTTCTTCGTCTAGTCCTGTGGATATATAGTAGCAGATACTCGATGAGATCCATTCCTACAGAAACGAGATTCATGACTTACGGGTGGATGTCAATCGCCTGTCCAGATGACGAGACGAGCAGACTGCACCCTCTACCTCTATCCCAGCCCAAGTTCAGGCTAACCCCAATAGCCTGAACCGTTCTAATTATCAGCAGCACTTTGATCAGGTATACTATTCAACATCTCCTAGATCTGAACATGAGATTCTTTCGTGTGACGAGGCTAACCACATGTCACTCAGGAGTGGAAGGACCGTGACCGTACCTGACCGGACGAGGGATACGTGGAGGGGCATCTCTGGAGCTCTACTTGAGGAGTCTTCAGAGGACGAGGAGGAGAGGCATCATATTCCGGAGCCCCATCAGCACCATTCGAGGATTTCTACTCAAGGAGCCGAGAGGAGAAGGAGAACACATATGCAGCATCGGTAGCATGGATATACTTATGATTCTACGGAGGACCTTGCATCTCCGATTGTGGCGGATACCACTCCTGCTTCTATTCCACAACTTGTAGTATATAGTTTTGATTTCGATCCCATGTTACATCAAAAAGATTCATGTATGAAGAACTCTGTTTACGTTAAGTCCAAGAATGATCTTTCAGTTCATGATTCATAATCTTCATCTTCTGTTTCTCTAGCTTCATTCCCTTTCCCCTGTGCTCTTACGGCAGGAAAGCACATCAAAAAGATTCAGAAAGATGACCCAATATGGCATGGTTTTGTAAAGAAAATATCACAGTTAAGATGCCATTTGATGAATATGTGGCTAACCATCCTGCATTCCAAAAATACCTAAAGGTGAGATGCACACGTACAAGGATTAGCAGGAAGAAAGATAACCGAAATATAAAGACACGTGTCTTATCAGTAGCCACAACCTATTGTCTCAAGAATCAGACTTTGCCAAGGAAAAAGAGAGACATGGATGCTCACTATGTGGAGAGTCGTATTGACGACATTGCATTTGCATGCACACTCTTAGATAACAGTTCTTCAATCAACTTACTTCCCTTAGCATTATATCAGAAATTGGAGTTGGGACCGCTTCGCAAATCTAGAGCTTTACTCGAATTTGCAGATCGTTCAGTGAAGAGACCTAAGGGAGAAGTGAAGAACGTTGTTATCTCGATTGAGGTACAGAACTATCAGGTTGACTTCACAGTCTTGGACATGGAGACCCCCAATCATTGGATAGAATCTCATATCATTCTCGGACGGCCCTTCCTTAGGACTGCAGGCATAACTTTCGATTATGGTACGGGAATGATGAAGTTCCATTCTCCAGACGGAGAAGTGAACCTTGAGATGAATCAAACCAAGTGTCAGCGACTTGATTCAGTGAGTAGCACAGAGTACTCTTCTTCAGAGGCAGATTGCAGTATGATTAGCATAGTTGGGATTTGGGGATAGATTCCTTCAGGACAGAGCGAGTCCCTTTCATCTGGAAAGGGCACAGTGGATGATGTAGTTTGCCAGGTGTTGTCTGATCTTGTGAGAGATGCATCTACCTATTCCCATGATGACACAGAGATCCATCTGGATCTGTCAGTTCCATCCTCTTCGGAACGATCATGGGACATAGATGATGAGTCAGACATGGCTTTGGATGAAGTACCGTGTTTCTTTGGTGATCCGACTCCCCATATTTCTGAGTTGATAGCGATTACTACTCAGGTTAGCCCACCTTCATGCAGCACGGAACCAGATTAAGATTCAATTCAGCCAGATCTTCTTGATGATACCACATTGCTGGAACTAAAATCACTACCTCCTACACTCAAGTATGCCTTTCTTGCGGGACCTAAAGAGAGATATCCGGTCATCATTAGCTTAGACTTGACTTTAGAACATGAGTCTAGGTTGTTAGAGGTATTAGAGAGGAACCACAAAGTAATAGGCTGGACAGTGTCGGATCTCGTGGGGATCAACCCCGCTCTCTGCTCGCACCATATTTTTACTGAGGATAATGTGAGACCTTCCTGTGAGTTCCAAAGGAGACTTAACCCTAATCTACGGGAAGTGAAGAAAGAGATTGAGAAATGGTGCAAAGCAGTGTTTATATACCCTATTTCTAACTCCAAGTGGGTGTCCCCGCTTTATGTTGTCCCGAAGAAGTCGGTAATTCAGATGGTCACCAACGAGGAGGGGGTAGAGATCGCGACACGAGTACCCACGTCGTGGCCTGTCTGTGTTGACTATAGGCGCCTAAATGCTGCGACCAAGAAAGATCACTTTCCCTTGCCTTTTATTGATCAGATCTTGGAGAGACTTACAGGGAAAGAGTTCTTAATGGGTACTCAAGCTACAACCATTTAGGTATAGCCCTTGAGGACCGGGAAAAGATCACATTCACATGTCCATTCGGTACTTATGCTTTCAGGCGCATGCCATTCAGGCTCTGCAATGCCCCGAGCGCATTTCAGCGGTGCATGATAGCCATATTTGCCAAGATGGTGGGAGATTTCCTAGAAGTGTTCATGGATGACTTCTCGATCCATGGTGATTCTTTTGATACATGTTTAGCGCACTTGGACCGAGTCCTCACGAGGTGTAGAGAGGTGAATCTGGTACTCTCCTGGGAGAAGAGTTACTTTATGGTGACGGAGGGTATCGTGTTGGGGCATGTCATCTCCAAAAGGGGAATGGAGGTTGATCCTTCCAAGGTGGAGGTGATCAAAAAACTCGATCCACCTACCAGCGTGAAGTCAGTGCGGTCATTCTTAGGGCATGTTGGATTCTAGAGGAGATTCATTCAGGATTTTTCAAAGATCGTCTGCCCACTGACTGAGCTCTTAGGGAAAGACACAGAGTTTGTTGTAGATCACAGGTGTCTGGAGGCCTTTGAGCTCTTGAAGAGGAAGATTTATGCCTCGCCTATCCTACAAGCTCCTTACTAGTCTCTCCCCTTTGAGATCATGACTGATGCCTCAGATTTCGCTATAGGAGCTGTGTTAGGACAACGGTGAGAGGGGATCCTGTTTGTGATCCATTACGCGAGCAAAGTATTAGATCCTACACAGAAGAATTATACAGTGACTGAAAAGGAAATGCTCGCGGTAGTATGGGCCCTTAAGAAGTTCAAATCATATATTTTGGGCTCTAAGGTGACAATTTACACAGATCACACAGCCATTCGATACTTAATGGAAAAGAAGGACGCGAAGGCGCGTCTTCTTAGGTGGATTTTACTCCCCCAGGAATTTGATTTGGAGATAAAAGATAAACCTGAGTGAAGAATGTTGTGGCTGATCACCTTTCTCGTATTGAACTTAAGGTTCTCCTGATTATGAGCGGATTACAGAGACCTTCCCATATGAGTCAATTTGTGTTATTGACTCACTCCCGTGGTATGCCAACATGGTGAAATATCTTGTCTCCAAGTAGGTTCCTCATGGTTGGACTAGGAGCAGCATTGATCGACTGAAGTTGGATTCGAGGAGATACCACTGGGACGATCCTTTCCTTTTCTTCGAAGGACTGGATTGTGTTTGGAGAAGGTGTATTCCTCAGGAGGAATACCAGAGTGTCCTCACATATTGTCAATCACTTGAGGCTGGAGGACACCATTCGAGAAAGAGAACCGCTTACAAAGTACTTCAACGTGGATTGTATTGGCCGACCTTGTTTAGGGATGATATTGATTTTGTACGGTCGTGCTCAATCTGTCAAAGGATTGGAGGGACGGTCGATCGTGCTCGATATGTCAAAGGATG
Organism: Ottelia alismoides; assembly: GCA_037367405.1. Classification (NCBI taxonomy): domain Eukaryota; kingdom Viridiplantae; phylum Streptophyta; class Magnoliopsida; order Alismatales; family Hydrocharitaceae; genus Ottelia; species Ottelia alismoides. The sequence continues at coordinate 460,053 of JAZKJV010007570.1, read as the reverse complement.
GGAGGGACAGTTGGACAGAGAGATGAGATGCCCATGCAACCAATGATTATTTGTGATGTTTTTGATGCAAGGGGCATAGATTTTATGGGTCCCTTTCCCAACAGTAGATGAATCACGTATTCATCATGCTAAAATTGGTCATTTAGGCTCGGTTCCCAAACATTCACATGCATTTAATCATTAACAGAGCATCATTAACATTCATACATATGTAAATAATATTTGCATTTCATCATGCATAATTGCATTAAAAATTCCACTTGTAAATTAGTCCAAAAAGCAGCTAATATCTCACATTTGTAAAATATTCATCCTAACTTCGATCGACCCAAAACCACCTCTATTGTGTAGATATTACTAACTTCATTAAATAAAAAATACAAAAAAATACTAATCCAATAAGTTTAAAATAATCTCAAAGTCTAATTTCACATCTGACGAACTAAAACAAGCATATCTCCCTCGTACAATGTCCGATTTTGGTCTACTCACTTTTGAAGTACTCCATTTTCAAATACCTTCAAAACAAGACATTTTTCGTAAAATTCGGAGCTCATATGTGAAAACTGGGTTTTGGGCCTCTTTTGCGTATTTTGACTTTTTGCTATTTTTGACCTGAGTTCTTGTGTGCATAATTAACCCTTTTAATTTTATTTCTTCTTCAATTGTATCCTTTGATGAAAGTTTTATTAAGCAACGCAAAAATCCAAATCCATATTAAAACTGAAATAATAGAAACTGACTGAGTCCAAATGTCCGTTGTCGGTCTGTATAAAAATTGTGTGTGTCTTACTTCTATTTTGTTTTCCTATTTTGTTATTTATTAAAAATCCAAAAAATAGATTAGTGTGTAAATAATTTTCTTGGATTTTATCGTATTTTTCTTAGATTTTTATCCTCTCTAAACCACATAAAAAATTATAAAACCACAAAAATCCAGTTTTCTATACACATGGAGAACTACCAAAAAGACTACTTCGCACAGGTGACCTCTTTTGCTCCCTGTCCTTCATGTAAGTTGTAGATCTCTTTGAGACGAACAACTTTTGTGAAGGAAATTTTTTGATCTGAGGTCACCTTCTATTTCTTTTCTATTTTTCTTTATCTTTAAATTTTGAAAATTTTTTGGGGGCACCACGTGGCAGCCCCTGGGCATGCCACGTGGCACCCCACGATTCCCTCTCCAGTCGCCCCCTTCCAGGTCACGTGCCCAGCACGTGACCCACCTTCCCCTTCCTCCAAGTCGTTCCTCCTTCCCCGCGCGTAACGTTCCCACTTCGCCCCGGTCGCCCCTTCGACCACCGCCGCCAGGGCCCGTTACCACCAACCTGGCCATCCACCTCCCATAACCACTGCCACCTTGCTCCTATAAAGCCCCCCCCCCCCCGCCGGCCTTCCACCTTATCTATCGTTCCACAACTGAGGACCTATCCCCCTTGTGGTGACAACACCAGGTCTTCCTCCGACTTGGCAAGATCCGAGGAGCTTGGCACCTCGTCACAGAGCTCCTCCATCGAGTTTCTGCCCTTGCTCCAGTCTAACACATGTGAGCTCATCTCCAGGGACCTTCCTTCCATTTCCCCTCTCTGGTTCCGACCCACAGTCACCCATCTTCCAGCCTCGTACAGGCTGACGCCCCACCTTCCTTCCTTCACACGACCACAAGCTTTGCCGCCCTCCGCGCTTCGCCGCGGACGAGATCTGCTGCCCCCTTTTCTTTTCTCTATTCACTTCTGCAGGTCGCTCCACCTGTCGAGCAGTCGGCCCACCATCGCTCTTCCGCCTCGCCCTCGGACCGCCTCGCTAGGTCCGGGCTATAGATCCGGCTCGCCTCCTCCGCCTTGACGTCCTACGCCGATCGTGTGTCGACCGGCCAAGGTCCAACCGACCCCCCCTGATAAATCCACATTTCATCATCTTTATTCTATCCTTTTGGCCTCAAAAACCCTGGCAAATGCTTGTAAATACCCTTAATTCCTGCATCTTAGTATCCATGCATGTATATGTAAATAGTGTACAAAATACAATTTTTAAAGCCAAAACTATAGAATAAAGAAAAGAAAAGAAAAAGAATAAAATATTGTAAATATTTTATGACCCGAAACCCCGAGACCTAGGCATCACGATGAATAGGTCGACAAGGAATAAAGTAGGGGGAAATAAGGGTCAAAATACCAATAAATTCCCTTTTATTTAACTCACTCCTTATTGATTTTTGGGACCTATTTTTGATTCCACTTTTTAAACCTCAATTAAAGAAACTTTGTACAGGAAAGTTGTAAATAATTAAATATAGAAAAATACAAAATTGATTTCACACAAAAATACTGTACAGATAAAAAGTTATGAACTAAATAAGATTCCAGAATCCCAACTTCCTAGACCTGTGTCTCTCGAATAAAAACTCGAAATGCATCAAACTCACTTTAATTGTATATAATTTTTAATAAGCTATCTAATGAAGGTGGTTTCGTATTTGGCGGAACTACGATTTGAAAGTTGAGTTTTGGACCCCTATTGTATACTTGTACTGATTAAATATTCATTTTATTTATTATTCATTATTTTCATAATTTTATATTTTTATAAATTTGTAACCATTATTTATGTGCATTAAAATCAGAATAAAAACTTAAAGAAAACACAAAAATAAAACACATTTATATAATACATAGGTCTAATACCTATAACTATTCGTATATAATTAATACTCCTATTTTATTAAGTGTAAAAAATACCTCAGAAAAATAGAATAAAAATACATTTAAGTGTACAAAAAGATTCTATAATTTTATAAAATAATAAACAAAAATAATAAAATTAAACATACAAAATAAAAATAAAATAATAAAATATGTAGATGTGTATACCAATATAGGCTATAAAAAGCAACTTGTATTTTCATACCTCTAAAATATAAATAAAAATCATCATAAAATACTTTATAAAATAATAAACATTTTTATTTTATAATCAAAAAATAATAAAATCATTTGTTATTTTAAAACGAATTTACAAAATATTTTCCAGCGATTTTTCCTGGTAGCTCCACGTGGACCAACCAGGTGACAATCCACGTTGACCGGCGGGTCAACTGGCTGTCCTCCCCCATGTGCTTCTGTCAGACCTCGTTTTTTTACCTCTTTTCTCAATTTTTTCGAGGAACATCCTTACACCCTGTCAGCTAAGTCCCTTCACGACTTTTGTTCCTTGTTCATTGGGTACCCACGCTTAGATGAAACCTCGGCCTTTGCATCGACGCATCTCCCGTTGTGCCTCATTTTTGTGGCCCATTCGTCAACCTCCATTATATGGTCTCCCGATTTTCCATTCAAAAATTGAACCCTCTTGGACCAAATTCAGCCCCTCTCCTCGTGTGGCCGTGTGAGGTGGTGTGACAGGCTACCTCCCAGCACCTCCGCCATTCGCCGGCGTCGAGGTTCCTCCTCTGGTCTCCGACCATCGAGGTAGTCCTCTTCCTTGTCCCTTTTTACACTTTATTGGTCAACGCAGCCTTAGAAGTAGAGTAGCGCCATTAGTTTCTCCCATCGATCATCGAAACACCCCACATCGACCCTTCGTCGGAGCGCTCCTCCGACTGAACTTCCACCAGCTCGCGTCGCCGTTCCACATCGTCGCTTCACCACTGCAGAGTCCAAGCAGTTTCCCCTGGGCCCTCTCACCTGTTTTTGCTGGTCAACGCGCACGGTCGCACCTGGAGCGTATTTTGGAGTGCTCGCCGGAGACACCTGGACCCCATTTCCTCTGTCGCCCTCCTGGTGGTACACTGAAGCTTCTCCGCCGACGCGGTGGCTTCCAGAACCTAGACAGACCTCCCAGGAGCATGTCCGGCCTTCTCTCACGCTCCCAGACCGTCGGAGGGCGGGGATCCAGCCCGGGGAAGTTTGCCTCACCGACGTTCTTCCCTGTTCTTCCTCCCCGCTTCTCCGTCGTTCGATCGCGCCAGTGCTCCAAATCATATTCCTGTCGTTAGATCCTCGCGTCTTCCAGCTGTCAGATCATCTTTGAGGGTCTAATCTGGGTCGTGGATCCCGAAACGTCATCACGCGTTGTGCGCGCGCCGCGTGGATAAGTGGACGTCTCCCAGCCGTCCGATCGCGCACGAGGATTTTAGCAGTGGATATTTTGCATCTTTCACCCTAACATTTTTTTATTTAATATTTAGTATTAAATCTATCATTTGCAGTTCAAATATTTTGTAATATTTGCATTTCGACCCCCAGACTTTTGATATTGGCAAACAGGTCCCTATCCACGTCACCTCGCATGCCTGTGCGCATGAGGGGACTGGGTTTTTTGCAAGGGACCCCTTGCGGGTTTTCATATTTTGTTTCAGTCCAGGAATTTATTTATTACGTGTAATATTTTTGGAAAAATTATAACTTAGTCCCTGATGTTTTGATATTTGTGTTCCAGTCCTTGCCAAGCGCGTGCTAGTCACGTGCGAGGTTGGGATTTTTGCAAGTGTACCCCTTGCGGGTTTTGTGTATTTGCATTTGGTCCTTGCGGGTTCGGAGAGCGGGTATCAGCTCTCGCGAACCAACCTAGATGAGCGAGTAGACGCGCCCGAAAGTGGTGCAGCCAAAGGCTGCCTAAGAGATCGTCTGCCCATCATCTTGATGTGGCGAGTAAGGCGGATGAAATCTGGAAACAACTACGATCACAAGCAAACCCCCAATTCACCAATGCAACGCGAGCTAAAGACCGTAAAGGCTCGGTCAATTATCTTGTCAATTTTATTTTGGTGAACAGTCAGGATATCAGAGGGATTACGTGACCTGTTGGGTTACCCGATACTTTCCCAACCGACTGTCCCGCACAGAAAGAGTCGGTAATCAGTCGAGAAGAGTATCGGAGGGCTCTTCTTAGTGTTCGGGGTCACTCTCTCACACAATCAAACCAGACAATGAGGGGGTTGCTCTCCCCAATACAAGTTTTTTAAGTGAGGTGTCTTTTAGGGTCGATAGGGTTAGCAGTCCCAAATTTTATTGTTTTTTCTTTTTAGATAGTTTTCAATAAAAATAAAAACGCCTAACGAATTTTTCGGTTCTCCTAGTTATTAAGTCAAAAACAGGGGGAGAAGACGAAAAAGCCGATGCGCGATGAAATCAATGATGCATGCAGAGGAAGGGATGCGTACCTGACTCCAGCAGTTTACATGCAATATGATCCGCGCAGAATTGAAAGACATAAATAAAACTACCTAAATGGTGCAAGCGGAAATCCGAGTCCCTAAATAGCAACTTCTATTCGAAAGAACCGTCTAGCTGGTCACCAGCCTTCGATCCAAAGGGTCCGGTCTCGGTCTACCCCTCCTCTTCCCGACAAATCGGGTTTAGGAGCAGCACTTGGCAGGGCAGGCTGCGGGACGTAGGCTCGAAGGAAGCAAGTCAGCTATTTTTATTAATATGTTATTAGTAGGTCCAATTATCGAACTATGGGAACAGGCAGATATATTAAGTGTTTGGATCCTACTAGCTACGGCACAGTCAAACAGAAATTCCTAAGTCTAGGGGCTCGAGAAAAACCGCATGAAACCGGAAAAGGCGGCGAAAAACTAAAACTGTGTAAAAAGCCGCAAAAAACTGAACTAGCTAATGGGTCCCCTGAGCACACCGGTGCTCGGCGAAACAGACTCGAAAGAAAGTCTAAGTCCTGCTAAGCTGTCCCTGTAGTATTACAACAAATCAGATAGCAGAAATAAAGTCTAATCTACTCCTCTCCCACTCAGCTACTCTCTCACGCTCTCCTGCGGCTCCGTGCAGAAGGGAGCCGCCTCCGTATCCTGTAGTTGCGCCGGCTTCTCGAGAGTCGCCGGCTCTGTCCTCGGGCCCTCGCAAGAAAGCAGACAAGTGTCAAATATCAAATAAAATAATCAATAAAGGTAGGAAAAGTAAATGAAATGAAACAAGGGTATATGTGCAAAAATGGCAATAAAAATAAACAAGCAAAAACAAACAAGAATAAAAGAAAAGAAAATAAAATAAAACAAAACAAAATAAAACAAAAACAAAAGAAGAATAAAAAGCCGCAAAAAGCTGCGGACTCAGAAAGAGCCGCGGAAAGCCGCGGAAAAGAAAACGAAATAGAGAGAAAATCAAAATAGACTACTAAGCCGTGCTCCCCGGCAACGGCGCCATTCTGATGAGCCGAAAAATCCGAGCAACTAAGGTAAATGAAATAGAACTAAGGTCATTGCGACCTCAGTCGCTCAAGGATCAATCGATCAACAAGAAAATAAGAGCAGACCACCAAAATAGAATAAAAATCAAGAAACTCAAAAATAGTGGCCATGGCTATTAGATTAGCCTGGTATAGCGACCACGGTTGGACTCAGGGAGCACGTAATGGCCTTGCGGACTAAGAAGTAGTCGGAAATGAAATAAAATAAAAGAAAGTGATTTTTTTGGTGGATTTTTAATCTTTTTATTTAATTTTTGTATTTTTAAACTAATTAAGAAAATAAGAAAACAAATAAACAAGCAACTTGGACTATTTATTTAACTACTCAAAATTCATCCAAAAATTCAAACAAAAATATTTTTATGTTTTTTATATTTTTCTTTGTTTTTGGTTAATTTTAGGGGGTTTTCTGATTTTTATAGAATTTTGTAAAAATCAAACAAGATTGAAATAAAAGACACTGTCCAGTCAGACTTGGAGGACCAAAATAAAATGGATAATGGTCCTATCAAGGTCTGAAGGTAATTTTCCTGTAAAGTAGAAAATACAAGGAAAAATTGGGCACTGGAATTATTATTTTTGGGTTTTCAATTAATTATTAGAATTTTTATGGTGTTTTCAATGTTTTTAATTTTTATAGGTTTTATGAATCTAAAAATGACCAAAATTGGTCAGAAAATCAAACAACACAAAACAAACAATATCTAATTTTTTGTAATTTTTAGAGGTGTTTTAATATTTTTTGTGAATTTTCTATCTAGACAGTAAGAAAAATGCTTGTTTTTGAATTTTTTAAAAATATTAAAAAGAATAAAAAATGTCTCCAAAAATTAGAGAAAATGTTAAACCATGGCAGGAGCCATGTATCCAATTTTATTTTCATCAAATTCGGAGTAGGTTTGCTATTTTATTAAAATCAAACACAAAGGTACAGTGCACAGGGACCTGTACGCAATTAAGATAAGTTCCAGGGGGTCTGGTGCAAATTCTCCAAGAACTCACGCACAAGGTGTGTGACCTGGGCACTCAGGGACCAATTTACAAGAAAACTTAAGTCCCTGGACTAAATAGTAACACGTACTAAAAGTCCAGGGGCGAATGTGTAAATTACCCATGATATATGGCACATGCACAATTAAAACACTCACAGGGGTATTTCTGCAAATATTAAAAACATAATTTCATTCATTAACACCCTAGAACATCAGACCTATATATGCAAATATCCCACAAAATCACGTGTCGAAGCACGTGTTCCACAACGTATAGGGGTATAAAAGCAAATAAACTACAGTACGAGGTCCTCTATGCAATTTACCAAATTGAAATAAAACTTCTAAAATATTTACAGGGCTAAATATTAACAACTAAAAAGAGTGGGGCCTAAGGGTAATTTACCCTTTATTAAGTCGAGTGCCAGATGGATGCCACATGGTGATCTGACGGTTGAGAAGAGGCGTGGCTAATCCTCGACGGTCGGACGGTCCTCATCTATCCTCCACTGATCGTACGGTCGGGGCTGATCCTGGCGTGAACGGCTACGATCTGAAGTGGAGATGGAGGGAGATCGGACGGTCGGGGAGGATGCTCGATGAACTCGACGCCGGCGAGTTTCGTCGGGCTCGTGCGCGTACAGGGGAGGTCCTCGGTGGCTGCTGAAGATCGGAGACGATGAGCCTTGGCCTCCCGCGTCTGAAGATAGCCTCCGATGAGGCTGGAGGCGTCGGAAGTGGTCAAGCGACCACGACGGAGATGGAGCTGCTGCTCCTGAATGTCGAGCCCTCAGATGGGTTCCTCTGGACCTGCAAATCTGTGCAACATACTCCTGGGTCGAGGGCAAAGTGCCTCAACTCGGTTAGGGTGGTGAAGCTGAACGGTGCGGCGGGGCGAACGAGCTCCGGCGAAGCGACGGCGATGAAGCTCGATACCCAGTTCCTGTGCGAACTGGGGTGAATGGATGGGTGCAGAAGATGCGCAGGGGAAAGGCGAAGGTGGCAGGCGATTCCAATGATCGAGATGTAGGCGAGGGTGGTCGGAATCAGAGGTCGTCGGCGACGGAGCGATTTGGGTGAAAATCGAAATTAGAGGAACTAAGGAAGAACTAGAACTACCTACTGGTCGAGGACGACTGTGGAAGAGCTGGGGAAGCTCCAGGTCCTAGCCTCGAGGGTCGTCGGTGCCCGAGGCTCGAGCACCACCTCTAGGCGGCGCACGGCGGCATGAAGTCGCCGGATCAATGGTTCAGCTGCTCCCTCCTCGCTGCAACACGGTCGAATGCAAGTTGTCACTCCTGCGAGGGCTATGGAGGTCCTAGGGTGAAGAGAGATGAGCCAAAGATGCGAGAAAATGGAGGCGGAGCTTGGACTATATACGAGTGAGGGTCCGGCAAGAACAGATTGGGCAGGGCACGGCGAGGCGTAGATCCCAATGCAAACAACCGGGCGAGGATCTCGGATGCACGAGGAAGAAGTAGAGCCCGGGATTTGCGGATTTGGGCGTCGGATCGAGTGCGGATAAAATCGAGAAATCGGGTCGCGGGCTCGGATCCAGAGCTCTGTGGTCCAAGGGGGGGAGTTGACCGGGGGGGTCAACGTCCCCCGTGGACCAATCAGAGCAGGCCATGTCAGAAAGATTTAAAAATTCGATTTAAAATAGAAAATGGCCGAATTATTAAAAACTCAAAACATAAAAAATGTTTATTTTATTTTAAACTATTTTTTTGTGATTTTTAAATAATTTTTCGAAATAAAAATAAGGTAATTACAATATAGTGCTATATATAGGTATATACACAATATGGATATTTAATTTTTGATTTTTAATTAATTATTTTTGTACATTTTTATTCCCATTTCATATTTTATTTATTTATAGCATAAAGATAGGAATAAAAAGGTATTTTTATTTTATTCTTATTATTTATTTACAAGGGTAAAATAAATAGATATATGCATTTATATTCATGATATATGTACAATGTTCTTTTTGGTTTTTAATTTTGTTCTCTTTATTTAATTTTTGTTTTTATGATTTTTATTTTATTTATTTACATCATGAAATATGAAGGATATACAAATTTTTAGGGATTTTAATTTTTTTATTTTCAAGGTAAAATAAATATATGTGTGGTCTTATGTACATGGTGAATATGTACAAGGAAAGTTATTTTTATTTTCTTTTTTATTTTTCTATTTTTATTTTGATTTTGTATTTACAAATATTTACAAGCCCATTTTATTTTATTTTTAGAGGAAAATATTTTTATTATATTTACAGGTATATTTACACATGAGCTCCCTTATCTCTCTCTACTTGGGCTTTTATGCAGTCAGGCCCATGCTGAGCCCTCCCTTGGGATTAGGTTGCTCAATATTTATTATAAATATCTCCCTCTTTTTCTTTTAATTCTTTATTCTTTTACTTTTGCACAAAAACATGCTAATTATTAGTTTTTATACAGTGCATGTTTTTTGGTAATTATTTGTATCAAGGTGACTCTATGACCCCAATCTGACCACTCTTTCCTCGAGGAGCGGGGTATTCCCTTCTAAGTTCAAGTTCAACCGGCTCAAGAAGAGGGGGAAGAAGAGAATGGACCATGGCAAGTGTAGCCATGTATCCTTGGGAGCTCAACCAGTGTAGCCAAGTCTCCCTGCTGCAAGCTACATAAGGTGGGACATGGATCTCAAGCTTTGATTATTGCACTATATACATACTCCGGTGGGATTATCATTTTCTATCAGACCCACCACTTTTTTGGAGTTATTTTCTTTTTGCTTTTTTTTTCAAGTGCATCTGTACAACATATACATGTGCAGCATATGTACAAGGAGTTTTTCCTCTTGAGCCAGTAGACTATCCCTCTTTTGAAGCATTATTGCAACCCACAACTCCCGTCGTTAGACCTCATGGCAACCAGACCAAGTTGGGACGCACTTCCTTCACTAAAAAAGAAGAGAGGTTCCGCCTAGAAGTACTACCCTCATATGCTACCCCAAGTCAAGGAAGATTGCCTCCTCACCACCTCCTCCGTAGAGAGCTCGGTGCTAAGTGCGGTGTCCAAGTAAAGCCATTGTCTATATGAGTCATGTGTGTGTTGTTAAGTGCTCTACTTAGGCTCATTGAGATGACATGTGATCATAGCCTAGTGGACTCAAAGAATTAAGTCACCATGAACCTGAAAAGCCTTAAACCTAAGCCCTATAAGGTTCCTCTTATAAATTAGGTGGATTAAGATCTTAATCAAGCTCCCTTTCCCAATTTGATTCCAGGCTAGTTTAAATGTCAACTATAATCCAGGAAAAACTATATACATATATACAAAGATGCTATTTACACAATATTTACAAACATGCAAAAATTTTTGAAAAATGTTTTGAAATCATGGATGGATGAATACAAGTTTTGCAAAAGTATTTACACAAATTTACACAAGATTTTTGCAAACTTTTGATTTTCAAAACATTTTGGAAAAATTTTGTACTATATACATAATTTTGATAAGAAAATATTTACACAAACTTTACATCAAAAATTTTTTGAAAACATTTTTTACAAAAATAATTTTGTGCAATAGTCATGTATGTGCAATAAAAGAATGATTATTTACAGGGAAAAATTTTTAATTTTTGTGGTTTTTGGGTTTTTAGACAATTTTATTTATTAACACACTCACACAAAGTACGAGTTATGGCTAAAGTATATATGAAATATATACACATCCCCCTATACTTAGCTCGAACGATGTCCTCAAGTCAAGAGCGATGAAGAAGACATAACTCGTGCTAAGTATAGGGAAGTGAAAAGGAAAGCTATATACAAAGATGAATGAGTCAATAGAAAATCAAGAAGACTCTCGTCTTTTCCCCCTATACTTAGGATCAAATAATCCTAAGTATAGCAGGCTGTACAGAAAGGGAAAACCGAGTGGAGAATGTACAAAGTCTACCCCCCCCATACTTAGGGTAAAATATCCCTAAGTATAGGCAGCAAAACAGGGATAGAAAGAATCAAAAGAAGTACTCAAAGGTCCTACATCCCCCCTATACTTAGGGTAAAGTACACCCTAAGTATAGCATAATCAAAAGATGAAGAAAGGGATGTGGGACTAAAGAGTGTAATGATATGGACATCTGGATCTGTACAGGTCGGAAGAACAGTGATAATCAGGCGTGAGATGCAATAGATGTGAGTCAACAGACCATATCTCACGCAAAATGAATAGGGGCAACATCAACGACCCGCGACTCATGATCTAGAAATGGTTTGAGCTGTTGGCCGTTCACTCGAAAGGTACTCTCAGAAGACAACTCGGATATATCAATGCTACCGTTGTCGTGTACCTTTCTCACCAGATAAGGTCCCTTCCATTTGCTATGTAGCTTCCCTGGAAATAGGCGAAGCCTAGCATCAAACAGCCATACTCTCTGTCCAGGCTCAAAATTCTTGTGGCTGATGTGAGAATCATGCCACTCCTTCACTCTCTCCTTGTACTGTAGGCTGTTTGAGAAGGTTGTATCTCTGAGCTCCTCCAAGGCTGCTAACTCTGCCCTCCTCTGGTCTCCTACACTATCTGGATCCATAAGAATATCCGTGACTACCCATAGTGACCTGTGTCTCAGCTCAACAAGTAAATGGCATGGCTTGCCATATACGAGGCGAAAGGGAGATGTTCCCAAAGGTGTCTTGAAAGACGTCCTATATGCCCACAAGACGAGTCCAAAAGCTGTGACCAATTCTTTCGGTCAGGGCGGATGACTTTCTGCAGAATAGTCTTGATCTCCCTGTTCGACACCTCGGCTAGACCATTCGTCTTTGGATGGTATGGAGTGGCAACTCGATGGTCTATGTCGAACTCGCTAGCAAGGGCCTTCACCTGGTCGTTGATGAAATGAGACCCCCGTCTGAAATCAATATTCGAGGTACCCCGAACCGCGTGATGATGTGCTTCCTCAAAAATCTGCAAACTGTCCTAGCATCAACGGTTCGGGCGGGGATAGCCTCAACCCAACGACTAACATAGTCAACGGCCAACAAAATGTACTCAAATCCCTGACTCTTAGGGAATGGACCCATGAAATTGATGCTCCATGCGTCAAAAACCTCACAGAATTGAATGGGCTGCATCGGCATCATATCACGCTGTCCACAAGTGCCCATCCTCTGACAGTCAGTACACCTCTTCACGAACTCATCAGAGTCCTTGAAGAGGGTAGGCCACCACAAGCCGGATTGGAGCACTTTCTGTGCCGTTCTCCTACCAGAGTGATGTCCTCCTACCTCAAGCTTGTGGCAGTAAGTGAGGACGCTATGGTGCTCCTCCTGAGGAATGCACCTACGCCAGAAGCTATCCCCTCCTTTGTGGTAAAGAATGGGATCCTCCCAGTGGTAGGACTTGGCCTTCGCAAGGAAGGTCTCAAGCCTCTGCCTGTGCCAATCTTGTGGAATTTTCTTAGCAACAAGAAAGTTCACAATATCGGCATACCACGGGAGTGAGGCGATAGCAAGGATCGCCTCATCTAGGAAGGTCTTACAAATGGGATCTATCTGCTCAGAATCTTCAAGGTGCTCTAGTCGGGAGAGATGATCTGCACCACATTCTTGACTCCAGGTTTATCCTTGATCTCAATGTCAAACTCCTGGAGTAGAAGGATCCATCTAATCAGTCTGGCCTTGGCATCCTTCTTTGGCATGAGGTACCTGATGGCGGTATGATCACTAAACAGGGTCACTCTAGATCCATAACGTATGGTATGAACTTATCTAGGGCGAACACTACGGCTAGAAACTCCTTCTCTGTGACTGTGTAGTTCTGTTGTGCAGAATCCAATGTGCGGCTAGCGTAGTGGATAGCAAATGGGACTCCATCCCTCCTTTGTCCCAGCACGGCCCCCACGACAAAATCGGAGGCATCCGTCATGATCTTGAATGGGAGAGACCAATCAGGCGGCTGAAGAACAGGAGCTTCAACAACACAATGCTTGAGAGTCTCAAAGGACGAAAGACACTTGTCATCGACAAGGAACTCGGTGTCTTTCGTCAGCATGTCAGTCAATGGTCGGGCAAGAATGAATCGTCGGTAGAAACCGACGTGCCCCAGGAATGACCGTAACTGCTGCAAATTGGGAGGTGGTGCGAGTTTTCTAATGACATCTACCTTAGCCGGATCAACCTCCATGCCCCTATTGGATATGATATGGCCAAGCACCGTCCCTTGAGTCACCATGAAGTGACTCTTATCCCAAGATAACACCAAGTGAACCTCTATACATCGTTGAAGTACTCGGTCTAGGCAGTCAAGACAGGAGTCGAATCAGTCGTCGTAAACCGAGAAATCATCCATGAAGACCTCCAAGCACTCCCCTACCATGTTCGAAAAGATCGACATCATGCATCTCTGAAAGGTCGCAGGGGCATTGCATAGCCCAAATGGCATGCGTCGGAAGGCGTATGTGCCGAAGGGACAGGTAAAGGTGGTCTTGTCCTAGTCCTCAGGAGCGATGGCCACCTGGTTGTAGCCCGAGTACCCATCCAGAAAACAATAGTGGCTCTTCCCTACCAGTCTCTCAATGATCTTATCTATAAAGGGCAGGGGGAAATGATCCTTCTTGGTGGCCTGGTTGAGTCTCTTGTAGTCAACGCAGACCCGCCAAGAAGTCGGTACCCGTGTAGCAATCTCCTCTCCATACTCACTGACCACTGTAGTGATGCCCGTCTTCTTGAGCACCACATGCAAAGGGCTGTCCCACTTGGAGTTGGAGATGGGGTAGATAAAATCGACGCTCCACCATTTCGATATCTCCTTCATGATAACCTCTCTCAGATTCGGGTTCAGCCGCCGCTGGAACTCACGCGACGGCTTCGCCTTATCCTCAAGATAGATATGGTGGGAGCACAGGGCCGGACTTATCCCCTGGAGATATGTTACACTCCATCCTATCGCCTTGCGGTTCTTTTCAAGAACCCCCATCAGACGGGATTCCTGCTCTCCAGTCAAATCGACGGAGATAATGACTGGGTACATCTCATGCTCACCCGCAAGGAACCTATACTTCAGCGAAGTAGGAAGCGGCTTCAGCTCTGGACAACTGGGTGCTGGTGGATCTGGCCTCTGAAAAGTCTGCGTGAATGCTGCCAAATCTGCATGGGAGAACTGAAACTCTCTGTCACTCTCAAGAACTGGAGAAGGCTGCCCTGCTGGACTGTCTCTGCTCTGCTCGGCATCTACCTCCTCTCTATTTGCAGGCTCAGTGGAAGTCAGGTCTGGCATGTAATCATCACAATCTGCCCAATCAGAATCTGACTCTGAGGGATCTACATCATCCAAGGTGGCATCAGCACCACCATCATCACAAGAATCTGTCTCTCGGTCGAGAACCGGCTCTGCTGCCTCTGAAGTATCCTAGACCAGGAATGTGCTCTCCAAGCTCTCCTCTGCTGTCGTCTCTGCATCAGCGGAATCTGAAAGTGAGAGGATGGCATGTGCTGCTGGGTCTACCCAAACTGCCTCATCGTCTGTGATCACAAAGTCACAATCTTGGTGGATGTCTTGCCCTGCATCTGTCAGCTGCTCTGTGTCTGAAGTGGTCTCTGAGCATAATCTATCTCTGGCTCGGCTGTCCTCGACCGTCTCTATTTGTACACTTTTGCCCTCGACGCGAAAATATACCTTTCCACTATCATGGTCAGTCATTGCCTTGGCTGTGGCCAAGAACGGGCGAGCGAGAATGATGGGGGTATCGGTCACTGAATCAGGGATCTCCATGTCCAACACTACGAAGTCCACGGGGAATTGCAGGCCCTGAATCGTGACGACAATGTCTCGCAACAACCCCTTCGGCCTCTTGACAGATCGATCAGAAAACTGAAGGACTGTCCTGCTCTGTCTAAGAGTGCCCAACTCGAAGCGGTCGAGAAGGGCTGCCGGAAGTAGGTTGATCGACGATCCGATGTCTAGTAGAGTGCGGTCGAACCTCTGCTCATTGATATGTCATCTGACATAAGGGGCTCCTGAAACTGGCCTCTTGGCCGGCAGACGGTTCTGGATCGCGAAACAAGTAGCTCTCGTCAGCACATGAATCTCTGAGTGGTGTTTCCTCCTCTTCCTCCTGACTGTAGTCCTGTCTCTGAGGGAACACTGGAGAAGAGGGATGTGCTGCAAAGCCTCCTGAAGAGTGAGCTGTATGTGAAACTAATCTATCATCTGCTGGCTGAACTCTTCCTGCTCTCTCTTTTTTGGATTTTCATTTTCTTCCCCTTCCCCATCTGAAGGGCTCTAGGGAAGGGGATCACAGGGTCCTTCTCAGATGAAGTACTAGGAAAGGGTCTAGACGGTTTGACGGTCGGATCCACACATACATCATGCACCACAGTGGGACCAGAAGAAAATAAACCCTTTCCTTTATTCACAGAAGTGTTCTGAGATACATCAGTAACAGGAAAAACAACAGGAATCTCAGAAGACTTGGTGGCATCAGCACCACCATCGGCTGGAAGACTCGCGGCCTCAGTACCACACTCTGGCTCGGCATCCTGGGTGGCCTCAGTACCACCTCCTCCAACTAGTGAAACGGCAACCTCAGTACCGTCGGTGGGATCAACATCCATGGTGGCATCAGTACCACCGTCATCATCTCTAGTGGCCTCAGTACCGCTCTCTGGCTCGTCCTCGTCGGGCGCTCTGGGTGTATCCTCATAATGTCGCTCAAACGAGGCGCCGCCTGCTGGCATCCTACCGCTCCTAAGTGTGACAAAATCAGTATCAAAAAGATATGCAGACATATCACCAAATGCATCACTAGGAGTGGCATACTCAGTACAAGCTACCTGCTCAGATTTCCTCTTCAGATTATTGGGATTCGGCTCAATCTGGGCAGGGATGGCGGCCTTCCCTCTCACTATGTCCCGCATCTCTTGGCGGAACTCGTCCATCTCCCTTCGAAAAGTAGCTTGCTGATCTGTGAGAAGGCGGGCTATATCATCCAAGACGGGGCTCTCATGAGAACCCGACAGGTAGCCTCTCTGGTAGTGAGGCTGCTGGAACTGCTGCTGTGGCTGAGAGGGGTAAGAGTGTGGCTGATGCTGCAGTTGGTGAGGCTGATCACGCCTCCAAGACTGTCCCTGCTGATAGGGACGAGGACCATACTGTGACTGCTGTTGCTGCTGTGGGTACACTGGGGGCTGCTGCTGCTAGTGATCTCTCTGATGGCCGTACTGGCCACCCTGTCCTGACGGCTGCTGCTAGAGCTGGGTACCTCCGGTCCCCCAACGGAATCCGGGATGGTATCGTCGGATACCGGGCTGGGGGCGGCCATACCAAATCTCGTTGACATCCATCAACGGCTCTGCATTGTATTGGGGTGGCGGGAGCACTACCAGAGGCTGATCCGGCTGGTATACCACCATCTGCATGTCTGGAGATGGCGGTGACTGGTAGGTGGGTTGCGGCTGCTGGTACGGGTCCGCTTGTACAAGATGGACCTGTCTAGGCTGTTGGTGGGAGATGGAGCACTTGGACTGGCTGCCGGAGCTACTCGGATCGCCTCGTGCCTGAAGACGGGGCTGGGGAGCCGGCTGTGCCTCTTGGAGACACATGAGATTTGTTTTTAGGTCACTCAGAGTCTGTGCCATCTTCTCCATCTGCGTGATGCCCTGGCACTGCTTCTTCTCTATAATCTCCATCCGGTCCAGCTTCTTGCTGATGATCCCCATATCTGCGGCTGATGACTCGGCCTGTGTTGTTGCTACTGCGGACGAACTGGAAGGACTGGCGTCAACCCGTGCTATCCTCTGGTACTGCACGGTCTGTGGCTGCTGGGGTCTGCCCTGAGTGTACAATCGGGTCTGGGTCAACACCATATAGTTCTCAGCCATCTCCTCGTAGATGGCCCAGACCTGATCGTGATCCTTGGCGAAGTAAGACCCGCCACAAGAAGCGTTCACCAAGCCCTGAAGCTCTGGTGTCAGCCCGCTGAAAAAGCTCTGAACAAGGTTCGGCTTGGAAATGTCGTGGTGCGGGCATCTGTCGGTCATCTCTCTGGACCTCTCCCATGCCTCATGAAACTGCTCGTTGGGTAGCATGGAGAAGTTGCTGATCAGGGCTCTAGCGGCATTGGTCCGCCCGAGTGGGTAGTACTTGTGCAAGTACTCGGTGCGGAGCTGCTCCCAAGTGTAGATGAACTTCCCCAATGCTTCAGCCAAGATGCTGCTCTGTTTGCTAGGGAGAAGGGGAAGGCAATCATCCTGATGGTGTCCTGGTCCACCTGACGGTCGTGGACGGTGCTGCAGATCATCAGAAACTCCTGGAGGTGGAGATGAGGCTCCTCAGTGGAGAGCCCATGGAAACGGGGAAGGAGCTGCAAAGTGTTTGGGGGGAACTTGAAGTCCCCCACGATAGCTGGTAGCACAACCCAGTGATGCATCAGGGTCGATCCGGGGTTGTGCAACTCCCGCATCGGTCTCGGCTGCTCTACTCCTGTTGTGGTTGCGTCTATTGCTGCGGCTGCTGCGGCTGCTGCTGCTACTGCCTTGTCTGGGATCCTCGGCCCGTCTCTACGCTACTCTCGCTCTGCTCTCATCTCCTCCATCTCGCGCCTCATATCCAACATAAATGCTCCCTGATCCCTCAACTGTTGATGCACTGTCTCGAGGGAGGCGATCAGGGTGGAGTTGATCGCACCCTGGTCCAGAACGAAATGCTCATGTTGCGAACCTCTGGTGTGATCATCGGAACTGTCGGCCATAGTCTCTGCAAAATCAAACAATCCATACTTAGGTGCCGATAAATCTGATAGTCTCTCCTCTGGCACTGGTCTCTTGGAACAGAAAGAAAGGGGGTCGAGGGGGAACAGGGTGGAGTCGTACTCGGGTTCGGAGAGCGGGTCTCGGCTCACGCGAACCAACCTAGATGAGCAGGTAGACGCGCCCGAAAGCGGTGCTGCCAGAGGCTGCCTAAGAGATCGTCTGCCCATCATCTTGATGTGGCGAGTAAGGCAGATGAGATCTGGAAACAACTACGATCACAAGCAAACCCCCAATTCACCAACGCAACGCGAGCTAAAGACCGTAAAGGCTCGGTCAATTATCTTATCAATTTTATTTTGGTGAACAGTCAGGATATCAGAGCGATTACGTGACCTGTTGGGTTACCCGATACTTTCCCAACCGACTGTTCCGCACAGAAAGAGTCGGTAATCAGTCGAGAAGAGTATCAGAGGGCTCTACCTAGTGTTCGGGGTCACTCTCTCGCACAATCAAACAAGACAATGAGGGGGTTGCTCTCCCCAATACAAGTTTTTTAAGTGAGGTGCCTTTTAGGGTCGATAGTGTTAGCAGTCCCAAATTTTATTGTTTTTTCTTTTTAGATATTTTTCAATAAAAACAAAAACGCCTAACGAATTTTTCGGTTCTCCTAGTTATTAAGTCAAAAACAGGGGAGAAGACGAAAAAGCCGATGCGCGATGAAATCAATGATGCATGCAGAGGAAGGGATGTGTACCTGACTCCAGCAGTCTACATGCAATATGATCCGCGCAGAATTGAAAGACAGAAATAAAACTACCTAAATGGTGCAAGCGGAAATCCGAGTCCGTAAATAGCAACTTCTACTCGAAAGAACCGTCCAGCTGGTCACCAGCCTTTGATCCAAAGGGTCCGGTCTCGGTCTACCCCTCCTCCTCCCGACAAATCAGGTTCAGGAGCAGTGCTTGGCAGGGCAGGCTGTGGCACATAGGCTCGAAGGAAGCAAGTTAGCTATTTTTATTAATCTTTTATTAGTAGGTCCAATTATCTAACTATGGGAACATGCAGATATATTAACCGTTTGGATCCTACTAGCTATGGCACAGTCAAACAGAAATTCCTAAGTCTAGGGGCTCGAGAAAAACCGCATGAAACCGGAGAAGGCAGCGAAAAACTAAAACCACGTAAAAAGCCGCAAAAAAACTGAACTAGCTAATGGGTCCCCCGAGCACACCGGTGCTCGGCGAAACAGACCCGAGAGAAAGTCTAAATCCTGTTGAGTTGTCCTTGTATTATTACAACAAATCAGATAGCAGAAATAAAGTCTAATCTACTCCTCTCCCACTCAGCTACTCTCTCACGCTCTCCTGTGGCTCCGTGCAGAAGGGAGCCGCCTCCGAATCCCGCGGTTGCGCCGGCTTCTCGAGAGTCACCGCCTCAGTCCTCGAGCCCTCGCAAGAAAGCAGACAAGTATCAAATATCAAATAAAATAATCAAATAAAGGCAGGAAAAGTAAATGAAATGAAACAGGGGTATACGTGTAGAAATGGCAATAAACATAAACAAGCAAAAACAAACAAAAATAAAAGAAAATAAAATAAAATAAAATAAAATAAAACAAAAACAAAAGAAGAATAAAAAACCGCGAAAAGCCGCAGACTCAGAATGAGCCGCGGAAAGCCGCGAAAAAGAAAACGAAATAAAGAGAAAATCAAAATAGACTACTAAGCCGTGCTCCCCGGCAACGACGCCATTTTGATGAGCCGAAAATCCGAGCAACTAAGGTAAATGAAATAGAACTAAGGTCGTTGCGACGTCAGTCGCTCAAGGATCAATCGATCAACAAGAAAATAAGAGCAGACCACAAAATAGAATAAAAATCAAGAAACTCAAAAATAGTGGCCCTAGCTATTAGATTAGCCTGGTATAGCGACCGGGGTCGGACTCAGGGAGCACGTAATGGCCTCGCGGCCTACGAAGTAGTCGGAAATAAAATGAAATAAAAGAAAGTGATTTTTTTGGTTGATTTTTAATCTTTTTATTTAATTTTTGTATTTTTAAACTAATTAAGAAAATAAGAAAACAAATAAACAAGCAACTTGGACTATTTATTTAACTACTCAAAATTCATCCAAAAATTCAAACAAAAATGTTTTTATGTTTTTTTATTTTTCTATGTTTTTGGTTAAATTTTGGGGTTTTTCTGATTTTTATAGAATTTTGTAAAAATCAAACAAGACTGAAATAAAAGACACTGTCCAGTCAGAATTTGAGGACTGAAATAAAATGGATAATGGTCCTATCAAGGTCTGAAGGTAATTTTCCTATAAAATAGAAAATATAAGGAAAAATTGGGCACTGGAATTATTATTTTTGGGTTTTTCAATTAATTATTAGAAATTTTATGGTGTTTTCAATGTTTTTTAAATTTTATAGGTTTTATGAATCTAAAAATGACCAAAATTGGTCAGAAAATCAAACAACACAAAACAAACAATATCTAATTTTTTGTAATTTTTAGAGGTGTTTTAATATTTTTTGTGAATTTTCTATCTAGACAATAAGAAAAATGCTTGTTTTTGAATTTTTAAAAACATTAAAAAGAATAAAAAATGTCTCCAAAAATTAGAGAAAATTTTAAACTGGCAGGAGCCATGTGTCCAATTTTCATCAAATTCAGAGTAGGTTTGCTATTTTATTAAAATCAAACACAAAGGTATAGTGCACAGGGACCTGTACACAATTTAGATAAGTTCCAGGGGGTCCAGTGCAAATTCTCCAAGAACTCACGCACAAGGCGCGTGATCTGGGCACTCAGGGACCAATTTACAAGAAAACTTAAGTCCCTGGGCTAAATAGTAACACGTATTAAAAGTCCAGGGGCAAAAGTGTAAATTACCCACGATATATGGCACATGCACTATTAAAACACTCACAGGGGTATTTCTACAAATATTAAAAACATAATTTCATTCATTAACACCCTAGAACATCAGACCTATATATGCAAATGTCACACAAAATCACGTGTCGAAGCACGTGTCCCACAACGTACAGGGGTATAAAAGCAAATAAACTACAGTACGAGGTCCTCTATGCAATTTACCAAATTGAAATAAAACTTCTAAAATATTTACAGGGCTAAATATTAACAACTAAAAAGAGGGGGGCTAAGGGTAATTTACCCTTTATTAAGTCGAGCGCCAGATGGATGCCACGTGGTGATCTGACGGTTGAGAAGAGGCGCGGCTAACCCTCGACGATCGGACGATCCTCGTCAATCCTTCACTGATCAGACGGTCGGTGCTGCTCCTAGCGTGAACGGCTACGATCTGAAATGGAGCTGGAGGGAGATCGGACGGTCGGGGAGGATGCTCGATGAACTCGACGCCGGCGAGTTTCGCCGGGCTCGTGCGCGTACAGGGGAGCTCCTCGGAGGCTGCTGAAGTTCGGAGACGATGCGCCTTGGCCTCCCGCGTCTGAAGATAGCCTCCGATGAGGCTGGAGGCGTCGGAAGTGGTCAAGCGACCATGGCGGAGCTGGAGCTGCTACTCTTGAATGTCTAGCCCTCAGATGGGCTCCTCTGGACCTGCAAAGCTGTGCAACATACTCCTGGGTCGAGGGAAAAGTGCCTCGACCCGGTTAGGGGTGGTGAAGGTGAACGGTGCGGCGGGGCGAACGAGCTCCGGCGGAGCGACGACGATGAAGCTCGATACCCAGTTCCTGTGTGAACTGGGGTGAATGGATGGGTGCAGAAGATGCGCGGGGGAAAGGCGAAGGTGGCGGGCAATTCCGATGATCGAGATGTAGGCAAGGGTGGTCGGAATCAGAGGTCGTCGGCGACGGAGCGATTTGGGCGAAAATCGAAATTAGAGGAACTAAGGAAGAACTAGAACTACCTACTGGTCGAGGTCGACTGTGGAAGAGCTGGGGAAGCTCCAGGTCCTAGCCTCGAGGGCCGTCGATGCCCGTGGCTCGAGCACCACCTCTGGGTGGCGCACGGCGGCGTGAAGTCACCGGATCAGTGGTTCAGCTACTCCCTCCTCGCTGCAACACGGCCGAACGCAAGCTGTCACTCCTGCGAGGGCTATGGAGGTCCTAGGGTGAAGAGAGATGGGCCAAAGATGCGAGAAAATGGAGAGCGGAGCTCGGACTATATACGAGTGAGGGTTCGACAAGAACAGGTCGGGCAGGGCACGGCGAGGCGTGGATCCCAATGCAAACAACCGGGCGAGGATCTCCAATGCACGAGGAAGAAGTAGAGCCCGAGATTTGCGGATTTGGGAGTCGGATCGAGTGCGGATAAAATCGAGAAATCTGGTCGCGGGCCCGGATCCGGAGCTCTGTGGTCCAAGGGGGGGAGTTGACCGGGGGTCAACGTCCCCCGTGGACCAATCAGAGCAGGCCATGTCAGAAAGATTTAAAAATTCGATTTAAAATAGAAAATGGATGAATTATTAAAAACTCAAAACATAAAAAATGTTTATTTTATTTAAACTATTTTTTTTTGTGATTTTTAATTAATTTTTCGAAATAAAATAAGTTAATTACAATATAGTGCTATATATAGGTATATACACAATATGGATTTTTAATTTTTGATTTTTTAATTAATTATTTTTGTACATTTTTATTCCCATTTCATATTTTATTTATTTATAGCATAAAATTAGGAATAAAAAGGTATTTTTATTTTATTTTTATTATTTATTTACAAGGGTAAAATAAATAGATATATACATTTATATTCATGGTATATGTACAATGTTCTTTTTAGTTTTTAATTTTGTTCTCTTTATTTAATTTTTGTTTTTATGGTTATTTTATTTATTTACACCATGAAATATGGAGTATATACAAATTTTTAGGGACTTTAATTAATTTATTTATTTACAAGGTAAAATAAATATATGTGTGGTCTTATGTACATGGTGAATATGTACAAGGAAAGTTATTTTATTTTCTTTTTAATTTTTCTATTTTTATTTTGATTTTGTATTTACAAATATTTACAAGCCCATTTTATTTTATTTTTAGAGGAAAATATTTTTATTATATTTACAGGTATATTTACACATGAGCTCCCTTATCTCTCTCTACTTGGGCTTTTATGCGGTCAGGCCCATGCTGAGCCCTCCCTTGGATTAGGTTGCTCAATATTTATTCTAAATATCTCCCTCTTTTTCTTTTAATTCTTTATTCTTTTATTTTTGCACGAAAACATGCTAATTATTAGTTTTTATACAATGCATTCTTTTTGGTAATTATTTGTATTTACAAACATATACATGTATTTGCAAAGGTTTTTGTAGCTAAAATATAAGAATAAAGAG
Source organism: Ottelia alismoides (assembly GCA_037367405.1). Lineage (NCBI taxonomy): Eukaryota > Viridiplantae > Streptophyta > Magnoliopsida > Alismatales > Hydrocharitaceae > Ottelia > Ottelia alismoides. Next base: position 436,777 of record JAZKJV010007570.1, on the reverse strand, counting down.
TGATGAATGAGTATTCATCACATGTGCCTACAGATCATAATTGGAATTAGCTAAAAAAACAACTGAAAAAGCTATTGACTTGGACTAGAGACCACGTGCCGGGAGGGGTCGTATACAACGCGTGCAGGATCCATTGTGGTGGACACCGATCGGTTCCCAAGACCGGACTCCGGTCTCTCTTCATAGTCATAGTTTCTTGTGCTTCACGATTAATAGAAGTTGCTCATCTAGGGATGGTTTCTTCGTGCATCATATAGGTAGTTTTGTTCATGTCTTTTAATTTATGTGTGGATCACCCTGCATGTAGAGTGCTGGAGCAAGGTACGTATTTCTATCTCTGCATGCATCATTGTGTTTGATCGTGCATCGGCTTTTCCGACTTCCTCCCCCATTTTATTGGACTTAAAATAATCAGGAGATCGGAAAATTCGTTAGGCGTTGTCTTCTATTCAGAAAAACACCTAAAAAGGTGAAAACCATAAAATTGGGACTGCTAATGCAAACTTGACTCTAAAACTCATCCCACCAAAAGTTTTGTGTTGGGGAGAGTAACCCCCTCATTGTTTGATTTATCTACAGCGAGAGAGTGACCCGCACACTAGGCTAGAGCCACACCCGAAATCTTTGTCGACTACTGGTCTTTGTGAGTCGTTCTCCAGTGAGGATCTCTCCGGTAACCGGTAAAGCGGACGACGGCATCCTTAGCAAACAGGGTTAATCGGGTAGCCGGTAAATGGTCCGTAACTCCTACTGGCTGGGAAAGATCTCATTTGGGATTGGAACAATTTGCTAGGAGAGTTGGGTTCCCAACAGCTCGCTTAATCGCTCTGATAGATTAACTTATCACCTAAATAAAATTTAACAATATAAAAGACCGAACCTTCACGGTCATCAGCTCAGAGTTGTGTAGGTGAATTGGGGGTTTGTTTTCACATTTTGTTTGCATTCCATATCTCATCCGCCTTTTTTTCAAGATCAAAATGATGGGGAGGAGATCCCTTAGGCCACGTATGGTGGCACCGCTATTGAGCACTCCTTCCTATTCATCTAGGTCGGTTTCAAGGAGTCTAGACCCACTCTCTGAGCCTGAGTTCACGTCCACCCTGTTCCCCCTCGACCATCCTTCTTCTTCCATCAGTCCAGTGGTGTCAGAGTTTAGTGCAGCACACATTTAAGAGCATTTGACGGCACCTGAGATGGGTTCTTTTGCCTTTTCAGAGAACCAAGAGATGGCCGGCAGAGAAGAACACCCAGATGAGCAGGAACACCCTCCGTTCATATATGACCAAGCTACCATCAACAATTTACTGTTAGCTCCCTAAAGACCATGCAGAGACAGATCAGAGACCATGGAGTATTCATGGGTGATATCATGAGAGAGCTGGAGCAGATGCGAGAAGGTAGAGAAGGCAGACCAGAGGGCGGTGGTGAAGACATACCAGAAGCAGGTGGTGGAGGAGGAGAACCTAACCAGGAGAGGCCGCCGCCGATGACCATGAGGCAGTTGCACAACCCAACTGCAACCCTCACTCACCGATGGATCCAGCTTCCTCCCATTGTCAAAAACTTCGAGCTTCGCCCACAGACTATTCAGTTTATGGGCTAGCCACCGAGGAACCTCATCTCCATATGCAGGAGTTTGAGATGATTTGCATCATTGTCCATGACAGACTCGTGGACGAGGACACAATCAAGATGATTGCCTTCCCATTCTCCTTAGCTGACAGAGCAGCCTACTGGTTGAAACACCTTGGGAGGTATGTCACATCCTGGGCCCAACTCCGGACCGCATACTTGAATAAGTATTATCCGCTCGGTCGGACCAACGCAGTGCGAGCTATGATCAGTAACTTCACAATGGTCCCGGATGAACAGTTCCATGAGTCTTGGGATCACTTTAGAGAGCTCATTGACCGGTGTCTACATCATGACATATCAAAACCCAACCTGGTTTAGAGTTTCTTTTGTGGGATGACAACGGAGCTGTAGGGGCTTGTAAATTCCTCTTGTGGTGGGTCCTATTTTTTCAAGGGTGAAGATGACGTTTGGGCCATCTATGAAGGGATGGAAGAGAACTCGACAGCCATGGCCCAAGGTCGAGTCTACACATAGCAGAAGCCCACCCAAGGGGCAGTATCATATCAGAGGATCGCCTGCATCAATGCCGACCCCTACACTCTGTCAGCAACCGCAGCTCAAGCCGAATCCACCGCAGCCGACATGGGGATCATTAGTGAGAAGTTGGACTGCATCAAGATCCTCGAGAAGAAGCAGAGTCATGGGCTAGCCCAGATGGACCAGTTGACGAAGACCATGAGTGACCTGAAGACACAGATCTTATGTATTCAGGAAGCACAGACGTCCGTGCAGCCCCCCAGATCGCGTGTTGATGCCAGCAGTAGCAGCTCCACCCATCCCTCTACCCCACACCGCCAGGTTCACCACATACAGGCAGAGCCGGTCCAGCAGCTACAGTACTACCTGTCGCAACCACCATCTCAAGACACTCAGATGGTGGTCTATCAGTCGGATCAGCCACTGACAGCTTTACCTCCACCATCCTTCGAGCAAGAGCCATTGATGGAAGTCAATGGGATATGGTACGACTGGTACCCACAGCAGGTCGGGATTCGACGTGATCACCCCAGACTCCGTTGGACCAATGGAGGCACCTCCTCCCAACATCAGTCTCCCGCTCAGGGAAGTCAGAGCAACCAATACCAGCAGCAGCCCCAGTATACCCACCAGCAATTCTAGCAGGATCCTCGTCCCACCTATCAGGGATAGCAGTGGAGGCAGCGTCAACAGCCTCACCAGACGTACTCCCAGCCTTCCCATCACTACTCTCACCAGCAGCAGCCTCATTTCCAGCAGGGGAACACTTCCGGTTCTCAGGCGCCAGCCTTTGAGAACCCAGCTCTAGATGACCTCACCCGCTTGCTCTCTGAACAGCAGGCATCCTTCCGGCGAAAAATGGATGAGTTCCGGCAGGAGATGAGGGATATCATCAAGGGCAAGGCCGCCATACCAGCACAGATTGAGCCTAATCCGAACAATTTGAAGAGGAAATCTGAGCAGGTACAGTCTTCAGAGGTTACCACTCCTAGTAACTTTTTGGATGACATGTCTTCTTTTCGTTATTTTGATTTCGTGACTACTAGAAGCGGTAGGATGCCAGCCGGCGGTGCCTCATGTGAGCGACAACCACACAACTAACCATAAGCGCCAGATGAGGAGAGTAGCGGTGCTGATGCCTCTAATGATGTCAATGACGGTGGTGTTGATGCCACCAAGGATGCAAATCCAGATGACGATGCTGAGGCCATCGTGATTCTAGATACAGGCGGTGGTGCTGAGGCCACCATTTTGTTTGATGATGATCCAGAGCCAGAGCACGGTGTTGATACCGCGAAGTCAGATGTTATGGGTGGTACTGAGGCCACCACTTCTACTTTTAGTGAGATCCAACCTGTTGTGTTGCCACCTTTTGTATCCCATGACTGTGGTAACAAGAAAAAGAACAAAAATATGAATAAAGGAAAGGTTTCTGTATCTACTTCGAGTCCATATTTGTTGCATGGTGATCATTGTATGGATTCCATTCCATCACGGGCACAGGGACCTATTCCTAGTCCTCCATCTGAGGAGGCCCCTACCATCCCCTTCCCTCAAGCACTCTGCTTAGCAAAGGGGAAGAAAAAAGAAAATCCCAAAAAGACTCATTAGTTAGAGTTCATCAACCAGATGATTGATAGATTTCAGATCCAGCTGACTCTACAGGAGGCGCTTGAGCACATCCCCCTCTTCCAAAAGAATTTGAAAGAGAAGACTACAGTCCGCAGGAAGAGGAGGAACCGCAGAGATGAGATCCATGTGCTCACCCGCTCCACTTACTTTGCCATTCAGAACAGATTACCAGCCAAGAGACCTGATGCAGGAGCTCCCTATGTCAAATGCAAGATTCAGGAGCAGCAGTTTGATCGTACTCTATTAGACAGCGGCTCTTCTATCAACCTCCTTCCGACAGCCTTACTCGACCGATTCGAGTTTAGTCCTCTTCTTCGGAGCAGGACAATCCTTCAGTTTGCTGATCGATCGATTAATAGGCCGAAGGGGTTGTTGAGAGACATGGTCGTTACCATTCAGGGCCTAAAATTCCCCGTGGACTTTGTTGTATTGGACATGGAGATCCCTGAGTCGGTAACAAATGCCCCCATCATACATGGACGCCCATTCTTGGCCACTGCCAAGGCGGTGACTGACCATGATTGTGGGAAGGTGTATTTTCGCGTAGAGGGCGAAAGTATACAAATAGAGACAATCGACGAGACCAGAGCAAGAGGATCAGCGTGCTCAGAGCAGTCCAATGACACCGAGCAGATGTCAGAGGTTGAGCGAAACGTCAACCAGGAGTGTTATTTTGTGATTACAGATGATGTATCCATTTGGACAGATCCCGTAGCACGAGCCCTCGCCTTTCCCGCAGATTCAGCATACTTACAACTTATGGCAGTCGAGAGCTTGGAGAGCACACCCCTGGCAGAGGACACATTTGAGGCCGACAGTTTTGGGATGAGTGGTGAAGCAGAATTTCATTCTTGTTATTCTAGTTCAGATAACTCGGATTCAGACATTGATTGGGATGACTTTGATGATTACTTGCCATGTCTGATTCCTTCTAAGCCGACAACTAGGACAGAGTGCGAGCCAGTACAGTTTATAAATGATTCAGCAGGGTTCCCTTCATCAGATTATCATGCACAACGAGAGTTCTCGCACGCAGACCTGGTAGCCTTCACAAGACATATAAGAAGCCAGATCTGCCACCTCCCAGTTGTCCAGAATTGAAGCCCTTGCCGCAATCGTTGAAGTACAGATTCCTTGCGGGTGAGCCAGATATGCATCCAGTCATTATCTCAGCAGATTTGACTGGAGAACAAGAATCTTATTTGATGGAGGTTCTTGAAAGAAACCGCAAGGCGATTGGATGGAGTATAGCTGATCTCCAGAGGATTAGTCCGGCTCTGTGCTCCCACCACATCTATCTTGAAGAGGACGCTAAGCCATCGCGTGAGTTCCAGCGACGGCTGAACCCGAATCTCCGAGATGTGGTCATGAAGGAAATATCGAAGTGGTGGAGCATTGATTTTATCTACCCATCTCTGACTCCAAGTGGGTTAGTCCATTACATGTGGTACCCAAGAAGACGGGTATCACTACGGGTATGAGTAAGTCTGGAGAGGAGATAGGTACTCGGGTACCCACTTCTTGGAGGGTCTGTGGACTACAGATGATTGAATGAGGCCGCCAAGAAGGATCATTTCCCGCTGCCATTCATTGATCAGATTATCGAGAGGCTAGCTAGGAAGAGTCACTATTGTTTTCTTGACGGGTACTCTGGATATAATCAAGTGGCCATTGCGCTTGAAGACCAGGATAAAATGACATTCACTTGTCCGTTTGGGACTTATGCTTTCAGACGGATGCGCTTTGGTCTATGTAGCGCCTCGGCGATATTCCATAGGTGCATGTTGTCCATTTTCTCGGACATGGTGGGTGATTGTCTGGAGGTCTTCATGGATGACTTCTCGGTCTATGGCGATGGGTTTGATGATGCTTGTCTTGACTGCCTAGACCGTGTGCTTCAGCACTGTATTGAGGTCAACCTTGTCTTGTCTTGGAAGAAGAGCCACTTCATGGTGACTCAAGGGATGGTCCTTGGTCAAATCATCTCCAACAGGGACATGGAGGTTCATCCGGCTAAGGTGGATATCATTAGAAAACTCCACCGTCTAATTTGCGTCAATTGCGGTCTTTTCTGGGGTATGTCGGTTTCTACCAATAGTTCATTCAGGACTTCAGTCGTATTGCCCGAGCGCTCATTGATTTGCTGACGAAAGACACCGAGTTCCTTGTAGATGATAAGTATCTTGCGTCTTTCGAGACTCTCAAGAATATGGTTGTTACGGCTCCTATCCTTCAGCTATCCAATTGGTCTCTCCCATTCGAGATCATGACGGATGCTTCTGATTTTGCCGTAGGGGTTGTGCTTGGACAGAGGAGGGATGTGTTGTCGTATGCCATTCACTACACTAGCCGGACTTTGGATGCCGCTCAGCGGAATTACACCGTGACTGAGAAGGAAATGCTAGTTGTAGTCTTTGCTTTGAATAAGTATAGATCATATGTTCTCGGATCTAGAGTAACTATCTTTACATATCACACCGCCATCAGGTACCTCATGGCCAAGAAGGATACCAAAGCTCGCCTTACCAGATGGATCCTTCTGCTCCAGGAGTTTGACATTGAGATTAAAGATAAGCCTGGAGTTAAGAATGTGGTGACGGATCACCTCTCCCGCTTAAAGAACCTTGAGGAATCTGAGCCCAGCGCACCTAATACAGAGACGTTTCCAGATGAGGCAATCTTGGCTATCACCTCGCTCCCATGGTATGCCGACATTGTGAACTATCTTTTCGCCAAGACAGTTCCACAAGGTTGTCCCAGGCAGAAACTTGAGACTTCCTTGCAAAGGCTAAGTTTTATCATTGGGAGGATCCCGTCCTTTCTCATGAAGGAGGGGATAGCATCTGGAGGAGGTGCATTCCTCAAGAGGAGCAGCATAGCATCCTCACCTACTGCCACAAGCTTGATGCATGAGGACATCATTCTGGGAGAGGGACATCACAGAAGGTGCTCCAATCTGGCCTTTGGTGGCCTACTCTCTTCAAGGATTCTGATGAATTCGTGAAAAGATGTACTGACTGTCAAAAGATGGGTACTTGCGGACAAAGAGACATGATGCCCATGCAGCCCATTCACTTTTGTGAGGTTTTTTATGTGTGGGGGATTAATTTCATGGTCCCATTTCCTAAGAGTCAGGGGTTTGAGTACATTTTTCTTGATGTGGATTATGTGAGTCGTTGGGTTGAGGCCATCCCTGCCCGATCCGCAGATGCTAAGACCGTATGTCGATTTTTGAGGAAAAATATCATTTCACGGTTCGGGGTACCTAGAGTTCTGATTTCAGACGGGGGGGCTCACTTTATTAACGACAAGGTTAGGGCCCTTGCAGATGAGTTCAGCATTGACCATCGTGTTGCCACTCCATATCACCTCAGACTAATGGTCTTGCTGAATCGAACAAGGAGATCAAGACTATCTTACAGAAGGTTGTCCGTCCAGACTGAAAGGATTGGTCACAACTTTTGGACTTGGTCTTGTGGGCCTATTGTACTTCCTTCAAGACACCATTAGGGACATCTCCATTTCGTCTCGTCTATGGCAAGATGTGCCATTTACCAGTGGAGATCACGCACAACTCACTATGGACAATTACTGAGTTATTATTGGATCCCGAGAGTATAGGAGAACAGAGGAAAGCAGAGTTGGCAGCCCTGGAGGAACTGAGAGACACGGCCTTTTCTAGAAGCCTACAGTATAAGGAAAAAGTGAAGAGATGGCACGATTCTCATATCAGCCATAAACAGTTTGAGCCCGATCAACGTGTATGGTTGTTTGATTCTAGGCTGAAATTATTCCCAGGGAAATACAGAGTAAGTGGAAAGGACCGTATGTGGTCAGGAAGGTACATGACAATGGTAGTATTGATATATCCGAGTTGTCATCCTCCTCTACCTTTCGTGTTAACGATCAACGCTTGAAATTATATCTTGATCATGATCTGCCGACCGTCGATGTTGCCCCCATTCATTTGGTATGAGATGTGCCCATTGACTCACATCACTTGCAATTCATACATGATATCACTTCTATCTCACACTGTATAGATCCATTTGTCCATATCATTCATTCCTTCTTTCGTATGTCTGCCACCCCATTGTCATCTTATGATTTTGCTATACTCAGGGCGTACTTTGTCCTAAGTATAGGGGGTGCACACATTGAGTTATGATCTGTATATTCTCTTTTCTTTTTTTCTTCTTTTCTTCTTTTCCCCTTCTATCTTCTCTATCTATCAAAGAGGTGCCGCCCCTTTTTGACAGTCTTCTATATTTAGGACGTACTTTGTCCTAAGTATAGGGGGCGTACACCCCGAGTTGATTCTATTTTTTATCCTCTCCATTGTCTCCTCTTCTTGTCTATACTTAGGGGTATCTTACCCTAAGTATAGGGGGAGATAATCTGAGTACGATCTGTTCATTCCCACCCTTGACCCTCTCTGCTTTGTGTACAGTCAGCTATACTTAGGATTATCTGATCCTAGGTGTAGGAGGGACGGTCGACTTCTCATTTGTTTATTCATCTCTTATTCATTTATTCTTTAGACCTTTCTATACTCAGTATGAGTTATGTCTTCTCTTTTCTCTCTGATCTATGAGGACATAGCTCAAGCTAAGTATAGGGGGTCGTATATACTGCGTATATACTTTAGCCATAACTCGTACTTTCATATTTTCTTAATATAAAATTCATTAAAAACACTTAATAAAAAGATGTGATTATTCCTCAAATTCTTTATTTATCTACTGATTAATAAATCAGGAGAAAATATTTTTTTGCAAAACGTTTGAAAAATAGTTTGAAAATCTTTATGAAAAATCTTTTGAAAACTATTTGGAAAATGTTTTGTTACATGTTTTCAACCTTTGTAAAAATCATTTTGTTTGAAAAAATTATTTTCTTTGTGTGAAATAAAAAGGTTTGAAAAAAGATTTGCAAATGGTTTGAAAAATGGTTGCAAAAATATTTGAAAAATCTATATATATTGCTTGAAAAACCTTTGCAAAATGATTTTCGAATGTGTGTACATGTTTGTAAAAACTATTGTAAAAATTATTTTGGACTATAGTTTTCAAAATTGTTTGAAAAACCTTTGTCAACTAAGTTTTAGGAATACATACACCAAAATTCACTATATGTATTTATAAAATTGACCACTTACCCTTGTAAATTCTTAAAACCCACTTCTTGTAAATACAAGATGCATTCCCGTGTAAATATTTGTACCTAGTTTTTTTTACCAAAACCTTTTTGTTTTCAAAAATCCCAAAAATATTTGCAAACATAAAATACCAAAAACATTTGAAAAACCTTTCTGAAAAATCTAAAAAAATGCATATGCATCATCTTTTTAAAAATCCATAAAAAGGTCAAAATCTTTGAAAATTGCTTCACAAAAACATTTTCTGCATAGCATTTGCATAACATGAGCATTTCTCGGATTGAGTTTGATAGTTGAACGAGTCTAAGTAAAATTAGAAGATTGGAGCTAGGTGACCTTAAAATCTACCTAATTAACAGGAACCTTATAGGAGCTCGAATTGAGGTACTTTAGGTCTAGTTGACTTAATTCTTTGAGAATCACGGGACTTGGTTCAATGGATTATTGACTGCCTAAGTAGAGTATTTCGAAGCACATGCACGACTCTTGTTGATGATGACCTAACTTGAACACATGCACCTTTCACTTGGCTCAACTCAGTTGAAGTGGTGAGGAGGTTGGATTTGCCAGTATGAGACGCACACGGGTGGAAACACTTGTCCTCCTCTAGGGAGGGAAGTGCACCCCAACTCGTCCGATAATGATGAGTTTTGAGGACAGGAGATTGTGGGTTGCAATAATGATTCAAAAGAGGGATAGTCTGCTGGTTCAAGAGGAAAAACTTCCTATGTAAATGTTGTTGTATATAGTATTCAAAAAAATTTGCAAAAGCAAAAACTCCAAAAAATGGGCAGGCTTGTACAAAAATAATAGTGTCTGCCGGAGTGTACATATGTGTACAGTCAAAAAAGCAAGCTTGAGCTTCAAAGTCAAATCATGTGAGCCTACAGCTGGATGACTTGACTAAATTGGTCTTGCATTCTGGGATAGGTAGCTACACTGGCTACAGTCCATTCTTCTCTTCACCCCCTCCTCTTGAGCTGGTTGCCACTTGAACTTAGAAGGAAATACCCCGCTCCTTGAGGAATGAGTTGTTGGATTGGGGAATCTTTGGGTTGTCATATTGGAGAAGTCAGTCTCTTTGACATTTCAGTTGGGAAGAGCCACCATCACTTACACTGTATGAGTCAGATTCATAGTCGTAAGGGTTTGCGTATGAGTTGAAATATTTCTGACCTGGCTATTGAGGAGACTTGAGAAGAGTTTTGAGATTCTTGAAGGATGTTGGATTTCAAATCCGGTTCTCATTAAAGTTCCGCCCGCACTAAAATTCCAAAGGTCTGACTTAAGCTCCAAACTTTGATTTTGTGAAGACAAGTTTAATAATTAGAATTAATCCATCTTTATTCTTTTCCTTTTCTTTGCTTTTCTTTTCTGCACTTATTGCAAAAGTGTTTGCTAGGGACTGGCAAAGGCAAAGTATAGAAGGATGATGAATCCACATTTCATCTTCTTTATTCTGTCATTTTGGCCTCAAAAACCCTGGCAAATGCTTGTAAATACCCTTAATTCCTGCATCTTAGTATCCATCCATGTGTATGTAAATAGTGTACAAAATACAGTTTTTAAAGCCAAAATTATAGAATGAAGAAAAGAAAAGAAAAAGAATAAAATACTGTAAATATTTTATGACCCGAAACCCCGAGACCTAGGCATCGCGATGAATAGGTCGACAAGGAATAAAGTATGGGGAGATAAAGGTCAAAATACCAATAAATTCCCTTTTATTTAATTCACTCCTTATTGGATATTGGGACCTATTTTTGGTTCCACTTTTTATACCTCAATTAAAGAAACCGTGTACATGAAAGTTGTAAATAATTAAATATAGAAAAATACAAAATTGATTTCACACAAAAATACTGTATAGATAAAAAGTTATGAACTAAATAAGATTCCAAAGTCCCAACTTCCCAGACCTATATCTCTCAAATGAAAACTCAAAATGCATCAAACTCACCTTTAATTGTATATAATTTTTAATAAGCTATCTAATGAAGGTGGTTTCGTATTTGACGGAGCTACAGTTTGAAAGTTGAGTTTTGGACTCCAATTGTATACTTGTACAGATTAAAATATTCATTTTATTTATTATTCATTATTTTCATGATTTTATATTATTATAAATTTGTAAACATTATTTATAATATACGTGTGCATTAAAATCAGAATAAAAACTTAAATAAAATACAAAAATAAAACACATGTATATAATACACAGGTCCAATACCTATAACTATGCCTATATAATTAATAATCCTATTTTATTAAGTGTATAAAATACCTCAGAAAAATAGAATAAAAATATATTTAAGTGTATAAAAAGATTCTATAATTTTATAAAATAATAAATAAAAATAATAAAATTAAAAAAATAAAATAATAATAAAATAATAAAATATATAGTTGTGTATACCTATATAGGCTATAAAAAGCAACTTGTATTTTTATACCTCTAAAAAATAAAAATCATCATAAAATACTTTTATAAAATAATAAACATTTTTTATTGTATAATATAAAAATAATAAAATCATTTGTTATTTTAACACAAATTTACAAAACATTTTCCAGGGATTTTTCCTGGTTGGTCCACGTGGACCAACCAGGTGACAGTCCACGTTGACCGGCGGGTCAACTGGCTGTCCTCCCCCATGAACTTCTGTCAGACCTCGTTTTTGACCTCTTTTCTCGATTTTTTCGAGGAACATCCTTACACCCTTTAGGCTAAGTCCCTTCACGACTTTTGTTCCTCGTTCATTGGGTACCCACACCCAGATGAAAACTCGGCCTTTGCATCGACGCATCTCCCACTCCGCCTCGTTTTTGTGGCCCATTCGTCAACCCCCTTATATGGTCCCCCGATTTTCCATTCAAAAATTGAACTCTCTTGGACCAAATCCAGCCCCTCTTCTCGTGTGCCCGTGCGAGGTAGTGTGACAGGCTACCTCCCAGCACCTTCAGCGAGCCGCGACGTGGACCAGAGCGGTCTTCATCACCTCTACCATTCACGCGCATCGAGGTTCCTCCTCTGGTCTATGACTATCGAGGTAGTCCTCTTCCTTGTCCCTTTTTGCACTTTATTGGTCACCGTAGCCTTAGAAGTAGAGTAGCGCCGTTAGTTTCGCCTATATCGAAACACCCCACATCGACCCTTCGCCGAAGTGCTCCTCCGACCGAACTTCCACCAGCTCGCACCGTCGTTCCACACCGTCGCTTCGCCATTGCAGGGTCCAGGCAGTTTGCCCTGGGCCCTCTCACCCGTTTTTGCAGATCAACGCGCACGATCGCACCTGGAGCGCATTATGGAGTGCTCGCCGGAGACACCTGGACCCCATTTCCTCCACCGCCCTCCTGGCAGTACACTAAAGCTTCTCCGCCGATGCTGTGGCTTCCAAAACCTAGACCGACCTCCCAGGAGCATGCCCGACCTTCTCTCATGCTCCCAGACCATTGGAGGTCCAGGATCTAGCCCGGGGAAATTCGCCTCATCGACGTTCTTCCCTGTTCTTCCTCCCCGCTTCTCCGTCGTTCGATCGCATCGGTGCTCCAGATCATATTCATGTCGTTAGATCCTCGCATCTTCCATCTGTCGGATCATCTCCGAGGGTCTAATCTGGGCCGTGGATCCTGAACCATCATCACGCACTGTGAGCGTGCCACGTGGATAAGTGGACGTCTCCCAGCCGTCCGATCGCGCACGAGGATTTTAAGCCGTGGATATTTTGCATCTTTCACCCTGGCAATTTTTCTACTTAATATTTAGTATTAAATCTTTCATCCGCAGCTCAAATATTTTGTAATATTTGCATTTAGACCCTTAGACTTTTAATATTTGCAAACAGGTCCCTATCCACGTCACCTCGCTTGCATGTGCGCGTGAGGGGACTGGGTATTTTGCAAGGGACCCCCTGCGGGTTTTCATATTTTGTTTCAGTCCAGGAATTTATTTATCATGTGTAATATTTTTTTGGAAAAATTGCAACTTAGTCCCTGATGTTTTGATATTTGTGTTTCGGTCCTTGCCAGGCGCGTGCTAGTCACGTGCGGGGTTGGGATTTTTGCAAGCGTACCCTTGCGGGTTTTGTGTATTTGCATTTGATCCTGGAAAGTAGCTTATTAGTTATAAATTTTGTGGAAAATTGCACGTTAGCCCCTGGACTTCTGGATGTTTGCACTTATACCCTACTAGCAGTGTAGTTTCTTTGTGTTGTCTCTATTTATTTCGTGCGTCTATAAAATCAAAAAATTATCAAAAAATCACCATAAGTTCCTGTTGCATTCTAGTTTCATGGTGCATTTTTATTTTGCATTTTTATTACATTTATTATTTACAAAAATTCAAAAACATGCATGTTCAACACTGTTTGCATTAGAAAATACTAAAAATTTATAAAAAGTTTTTGAAAAATTCCAAAAAATATATATTTTGATTGTTTTCATGTGTTTTCACTTCAGACCAAAAATCATTATAAATTTCAAAAGAATACTCCTAAAAATTACAAAACCCTTAAAATCTTCATAAAAATCTTAAAAATTCTACAAAAATCCTAAAAATACAAATTTAGTTTATGCATTTTGCCTATTTTATTGCTTTCATTTTAAAATTAATTTGAGGAATTTTGGATACTGTTTGATATTTTTCATCTCTATCTTAATTTCGGTTAGCAACTTAGTAGAAAAAATTAGGAAAAATATAGAAAATCATAAAAACATTAAAAAATATAAAAAGCACAAAAATATTTTATTTCCTGTATTTTGAGTATTTTTCCTTATTTTTACTTCACTCTTATCTCTAATATATATATATATTCCTTATACATTATATCTTTATTAAAAGAAAAAGAAAAGACAAAAATACAAAGATATAAAAAGCAAATATAAAATCAGAAAATTTAAAAATCAAAATATAAAAAATAAAAAATAAAAAATTCAACAAAAAATATAAAAAAAATTAAAAACCCACAAAAATAGCAAAATTCTAAGCATTTAATCACTTTCACATTTTTTAGCATTACTACCCCATCTACCTGTCTGTTCCATGTGTTCGACCTCTACACTGCTTGCACACTGTACACATCCTTTGTAGAGTTATAATAAATTTTAACTCCGCACCGCTTTTCATTGCTTGATTTCTGTTGTGGGCTAATTGTTGTTTGAATTCTAGATTTCATGTGGTCGACTCAGCGACTGAGTTCCCTCCTTGTGTGGAACTTAAGACCATCGATTTTTGGGTCCAACACCCCCCTCCCCCTGTCGCTCCTCGACCAGCCTCCACAGCGCAGAGGAACCACCGCCCGCTTCGACCACCCCTTCTAGCTGTGCACAGTTGCCGTTGGATCGGGCAGGTGGCCCTTGATCCGACAGTCCACAAGCCTCCACGTCAGTCGCCCCGAGCCTAGGCCCCAACCTAGAGGCTCGGGCTCTCCATACTTCGAGGCTCGGGTTACCCAAGCCTCCACTTGCCGCCACCTCGCCTCGGCCTTCCCGGACCTCAGCTCCGTCCGTCGAGCCTCAGCCTTGGGGTCCCCAAGCCTCCACCTAGGCTCGAGACTCCCGAGCCTCAGCCTCATCATCTGATCCTCTAGGCGCATGTGCTATGCACGTGTGCATTGGGCAAATTGCAAAAAGTCCTGAGCGCTTTCAGAAATTGCAAAATACCCCGCCAGGGGTAAATTACATCCGAGCCCTATAAACTTTCGTAAATTGCAGATAAGTCTTTCCAGGGACCTGTTTGAATGAAAAACTTTATTTTAATTACAATTTAGTCCCTGAAACTTCATTTTATCATATCTTTTACATCTGAACTCCGTTTTTAGCATATAATATGTCATTTTGAAGCTCTTTCCTTGCTCTATCACTTAGCATAATTTGAGGACAGATCTGACATTTTTTAATGATAATTAATATTTGAGGATATCTGTTTACAAATGCAGGCTAGTTTTGACATATCTATGCTACGTATTCATGGAGAAATTGATGATATTTATGCACGGACTCCATTAAGAGAAGTGTGTGAAATTAATACCCATTTAATGAGGATTTAATCTGTGCAGGAGCTTCCAAAAGGAAGGTTGAGAAATTACTTCCATTATATTTTCTGAAGATAATGATTATCCTTGAGGAATAATTTACAGGGAAATTAAAAGAAAATTTCAACAGAGCCCCGAACATATTAGATTATTTATTGACACCGTGATTAGATCTCCTGAACGAACATTATTTTATATGTGATTCAATACATAGGTTTATAGATTAACATTCTTTGGTGCAAAATTCTTAAATCAGAGATCATGTGTTGATCTCATCTTATTTGCTTATTTCTTTGCATGTGCATTGTATTATGTTACAATATTCCAACACATAAATTACCCAAACATAAATTGATTATTTAATTTAATTTAAGACCACACAACTAAAAACCACCATTCCATGTATTCGACCTTGGTAGACTTGCCAAGAAAAATATTCCACAACATTCAAAGTTTGTGGTATTTTGATCGACCGAAATTCGCCTCCTATACTACTATACATCGCTTTTAAAGAGGTAAATTTCACGCTCACCAATTGGCGTTGTTGCCGGGGATCGATGAATTTTTAGGGTTTTAAATCATTTTTTGTAAAATTAATTTTTGTGTCATTTTTCTGTATCTCTCTTACTTCAGATACTAACCGCAAATTCTCTCTTTGCAGACTACTAGGAGTGAAATTTTGGGATTTAATCAAGGATCTGCAAGGATGAAGAATTGAATTTAGACTTTTGTGATAGAGAGCTTAGTCTAGGTTTAAATTTATGCATTAGTCAGGGTCCCTCTCTATGAACCCTTGTAATAATTCAGACTGAACACTTATGTGGTGTGTCGGGTTTGTTTCAACCCCTTCTATGTGGTTGGGACTGGACTTGAGTGGCATAGGACTTAGGCACATATACGCTTTCTTATCTTTAATTGATTGTGCTCGTAATTCTTAGGTCACACTTTCACTAACTATGTGCGCTATAGATCGTTTAACATTAGCCAAATTTCGAAATCAATTCTTCCCGCTAATAGAACTATCTGCTTAGGGTGTTTTTCACCTGTGCATATCATTTAATGTAATTTTATTTCCTTGTCTTGCATCCTACGTGAAGAACGCGAGGATTCACTGTAAGTCTTTCTCTTATGCATGCATCATTGATTTATGTTTGCATTGGCTTTTCCAATCCCCCTTTCTCAAGTTTTACAATATAGGATTTAAAGGATTTGGGACAGCTTGTTAGGCGTAAATTCTTGTGCTCACATAATTTCAGTGACAACCTCAATTTAAAACTGGGGCTGCTAATCAAGGCGACTGCAAATAAAACTGACATAAAATTAACCAGTGTCTGGTGGAGAGAAACCCACTCATTGTTTGTAAGGACTAGAACGCACACTTTGGATAGAACCAAAACTGAGAAATTGCACAAATACTACTGTTTTTAAAAACAATTATCTACTTTTCAGTGAGGGTTTCGAGTAGCCGTTCTACGGTCTGACTTCCCTTAGCAAAGTGGGTGGTTTAGAGGACACCGCGGAAGGCCTCGTCCTCAAGTAACAGAGGTAGCCGTTTATACGGTCCGTACTTACACCTATACTGGCTGAGAGTAGGTGCAACTAGTTGTATCAGTACCTAACATCTCCGCTTAATTTTTAAGACTGACTTGTCATTAAATTAAAATAGAAAAGATAAGCGGACGGACCCTGACGTGCCTTCATCTGTGTTGAGTGGGTGAACCTGAGAATTTGGCTTGTGTTTGCTTGGTGTTTGCATTCTCGAGAAGATTCTATATATTCTTCTTGTCTTAGGATCATCATCTTCTCACTCCTCCACTAAAGAATCTTTTATCCTTAGCAAGTCCTCACTTAACTCTGACACTTAATACTGAACTCTTCTTTTCTGAAGGTGAATCACAATACCACCAAAGAAGAACCCTAGTGACGATGAGGACGACAATGACCCTATTCGGGCACTCTTGGCTAGGATAATCGCTGATGAACAACACAATGAACTACTTAGGGCACAGATAGCAGTAATGCAACAAGGCGAGGCTGCTATGGAAGACACGTATCTCCCTGAACTGGATGATGACTATAATTGGTTGAGACAGGTACCCCCTGAGGATGCGTTCGAACACAAAGCGCATTTCCTTGCATTGTTGCCGAAGTTCGGAGGGTATAATCATGAAGAACCATATATCTTCCTCCGTGACTTCGAGTTAGTATGTGCTAACCTCTGCCACCCTAGGGTTAGCCAGGACTACATAAGGTTGAGAGTTGTCCCCTTCACCTTGATTGATAAGGCGGCTTACTGGCTGAAAAATTTAGGGGAAATAGTCACTACATGGGCCACATTCAAGACTTTTTTCTTAAAGAAATTCTACCCAGTAAGTAGAATCAATCAGATGAGGATCAAGCTCACGAGCTTTACCCAACACCCGAATGAACCATTCCATGAAACCTGGGAAAGATTCATAGACTTAATACAGAAATACCCAGGACACGGGATAAGTAAAATGATGTTGGTCCAAAGTCTTGTTAGCAGGCTAAACCCTGAGACCCAAGGGTTAGTAAGTGCATCCTAAAGAGGAAGCTACATGGACGACACGAGGACACCGTCTACAAGGTGTTCGAGAGACTTGCTGAATCCAGCCGTGCACAGACCACCAGCCGAGATTACATAGCCGGCTCCAAAAAGATGGTGAATAATCTGACGACCGATCAGAGTGTTGATATGGGAATAATAGCTGATAAGCTAACTATGTTCGAGCAGATTTATAAAAAGGTCGACGAACTCCATAAATCATCTGATGTGGAGAAATTGGCTAAATTGCCTAAGCAAATGCAGGAATTGGCTGACAGGGTATTGTTGAAGGCGATTTTTCACGGGTCTAAGGTAATCTACACAAGGCGGGATCACAATGTCGCTGAGGCGACCCGCAAGAAATCAAACCTTCAACCCACAACAGAAATCAAGTAATGAAAAGTGATGCGGAGTTAAAATTTATTATAACTCTACAAAGGATGTGTATAGTGTGCAAGCAGTGTAGAGGTCGAACACAGGGAGCAAACAGGTAGAACGGGGCAATTAAGCTCAAAATGTGAATGTGGTGAATCTGTTTATAAATGTTATTTTGTGGGGTTTTAATTTTATATTTGTTATTTAATTTTTGATTTTATATTTAGATTTTGATTTTCAATTTATTGATTTTTTATTTTCTTTTTATATTTTATATTTTTATAATTTCTTTTTCTTTTAATAAAGATATAATATATAGAAGGAATATATATACACTAGGATAAGAGAGAGGTAAAAGGGTTAAAAATACTCAGAATACAGGAAACAAAATGTTTTTGTTATTTTTATATGCTTCTAATGTTTTTGTGATTTTTCTAGATTTTTCTTAATTTTTTGGTATTTTTAAAGGTAAAAAATACTAGAAAACAGTGAACTAAGTTGCTGGACGAAATTAAAATGAGGATGAAAAATCTCAAATAGTTTCCAAAATTCCTCAAATTAATTTTAAAACAAAGATAATCAAAAAGAGAAAATTTAGAGACAAAAATTGTAATTTTAGGATTTTTGAGGAATTTTTAAGATTTTTAGGAAGGTTTTTGGGGTTTTCTAATTTTTAGGGGTTTGCTTTTGTAATTTTTAATGATTTTTGGACTGAAGTTAAAAGACATGCAAACACACAAAATATAATTTTTTTGCGATTTTTCAAAAAAAAATTATAATTTTTATGTATTTTCTAATGCAAATAGTTCTTAAAACGCATGTTTTTGAATTTTTATAATTAATAAAATACAATAAAAATGTGAAATAAAAATATACCGTGAAACTAGAATGCAACAGGAGATTATTATAGTTTTTGTGGATATTTTAGCAATTTAAAGATGCATGAAATAAATAAAGATAACAAAAAGAAATTACACTCTGGCAGGGGTGTTTTTGTAAATAGCATAAAGTTGCGGGGCCAAAATGTAATTTTTACAAAATATTATAAGGCAATAAAAATATTACTGAACTAAATACCAATATCCAAAATCCTAGAGCAAATCCTGCAAAATTCCCAAAGTCACGTGCACGGGGCACGTGACTGGTAGGGATATACTTGCAATAATTCAAAACTCAAGGGTTGACTTACAAAACGTCCACAGATATTAAAATATGCAAAACGAGTTTCAGGACTACGTAGAAATACAGCAAAATACAGGTCCTTGCATGCAAAATAGCCAAGCACACGTGCCTCGCGCACGTGCGCCTCGCAGGCAAGGACCTAATGGCAATTTCAGAAAGTATGAGGCCCTTTTGATGAATATTACAGAACTATTAGAACGGCAAAGGAAAGATTCGGTACTAAATAGAAATTACAAAAAATGCTTGGGTCAAAAGGCAAAATGCCCAAAGAAAAGGTAGGCGTGGACGGTGGATGTGTCCTCACTAACACACGTGGTGCCCTCCTGCGCACTGATAACGGTCCGCGCCCAAAGGCCAAGATTAAAAGATAGATGAGGATCGGATGGCGCTGGACTGCGAGATCCGACGGCGGCTGGATGCATAGGAAGAACACCGGGGATCGGACGGTGCTGGGCTGCTCAGGAAGAACAGGGTCGAAGCTTGATTCCTCAGAGCTTCGATCGGCAAGGACGTACGCTCCAGACCTCCAATCCTTCAGCAAAAATCTCCACACGCTTCCTAGAGAGTCCCTCGAACGACCGACGGTATCGAAACGGCGGAGGAAGCGCATCGGCCACCGAGGAGTCGAGGAAGAGTTGCGGCCCCAGGTACCACGGGTTCAACAGAAATCAGCCCCCCAAATGGGGGTCTTAAGCCTCCAAGCCCTGCAAATTAAGCTCAGACGACATAATGAGAGTCCTGGGGGCTCAGGCGAGCTGGTGATGGATGGAGGGATGTCGGGCGGAGGTTCACCGGAGTGGGGCTCTGGCGAACTCAAATGAGCGAGAGCGAGGCGAAATCACATGCTAAAATTGATAAGAAATTACCAGCACATATGTAGATATTGAAACTAATAGGAAAATGGAGCAAAAACAATTCAAATTGGCTGGTAGACCAACAAGATGAAACCTCACACCGGAGGCCAGCGAAGGTGGTGGAAGCTCATCCACGGTCGCTTAACTTCGCCGCACGATGGTCGGAGAGATCCCTGTCACCTATCTCAATCCAGGACCAACAGGAGCGAAGCTAAATCGGTCAAAGAGGGTTCGATTTTGAAAAATGGAGGTTGGGGCGGTTTTGTGCATATGGCTCTGGCGGGATGTTCAAGGGGTGATCACGGGTGCCACAGCGATCCAGGGATCGAGATGAACCCCTAGCGTGAAAGCCCAATCCACGAGGACAAAAAGTCATGAAGACCTCGATGCCAAAGGATGAAAGATGGGGCTTGGAAAAATCCTCGAAGATGGGTGAAAAAAAACAAAATTCTGACGAAACAGGAGGGGGTCAGACAGTTGACCTGAGGTCAACTATCAGACCCACGTGGTTGGTCCATGTGGACCAACCAGGAAAATCCTGCAAAAATGCTTTATAAATTCAATTTGAAATAGTAATTGAATTTATTAATTTTTGATTATTAAATAAAAAACATTTATTATTTTATAAAATATTTTATTATGATTTTTATTTAATTTTTGATGTATAAAAATGCAAGTTACCTTTTTAGGCTTATATAGGTATATACATCTATATATTTTATTATTTTATTTTTATTTAATTTATTTATTTTTGGTTATTATTTTATAAATTTATAGAATTTTTTTATACACTTAAATATATTTTTATTTTATTTTTCTGAAGTGTTTTGTTCTCTTAATAAAATATAAGTATTAATTATATAGGTATGTGTATTGGTATTGTACCTATGTTTTGTATATACAAGTATTTTATTTTGTGTTTTCTTTGAGTTTTTATTCCTATTTTAATATACACATTTATTATAAATAATATTTACAAAATTATTCTAAAATAAAGAATAATAAATAAAATGATTATTTTAATCTGTACAAGTATACAATATAGGTCCACAACTCAACTTTCAAACCGTAGCTCCACAAAATGCGAAACCACCTTCATTAAATAGCCTATTTAAAATTATATACAATTAAAGGTGAGTTTGATACATTAAGAGTTTTTATTTAAGAGATACAGGTCTGGGAAGTTGGGATTTTGTAAACTTATTCAGATCATAACTTTTTATCTGTACATTATTTTTGAGTGAAATAAATTTTGTATTTTTCTTTATTTAGTTATCTACAACTTTTACGTACAAAATTTCTTTATTTGAGGTATAAAAAGTGGAAAAAAAATAGGTCTCAAAATGAATAAAGAATGAATTAAATAAAAGGGATTTTTATTTGTTTTTGGCCCTTATTTCCCCTTATTTTATTCCTTGTCGACCTAGTCATCGAGATGCCTAGGTCTCGAGGTTTCGGGTCATAAAAAAAATTACAATATTTTATTCTTTTTCTTTTCTTTTCTTTATTCTATAATTTTGGCTTTAAAAATCGTATTTTATACACTATTTACCCACTGATGCATGGATGATAAAATGCGTGAATTAACGCTATTTACACGCATTTACTAGGGTTTTTAAGGCCAAAATGATTGAACAAAGATGATGAAACGTAGATTCATCATCCCCCTATACTTGCATTTGCTAGTCCCTAGCAAACACTTATGCAATAAGTGTAGAAAAGAAAAATAAAGAAAAGAAAAAGAAGAAAATTGGATTAAGTTTAATTATCAAACTTGTCTTCACAAAATCAAAGTTTGGAGCTTAAGTCGGACCTTCCAAATTTTAGTGTGGGCGGAACCTTAATGAGAACCGGATTTGAAATCCAATAGCCTTCGAGAATCCCAAAACTCTGCTCAAGTCTCCTCAATAGCCAGGTCAGAAATATTTCAACTCATACGCAAACCCTTATGACTATGAATCTAACTCGTACAATGTAAGTGATGGTGGCTCTCCCCAACTGAAATGACAAAGAGACTGGCTTCTCCAATATGACAACCCAATGATTCCCCAATCCAACAACTCATTCCTCAAGGAGCAGGGTATAACCTTCTAAGTTCAAGTGGCAACCGGCTCAAGAGGAGGGGGTGAAGAGAAGAATGGACGGTGGCCAGTGTAGCTACCTATCCTAGGATGCAAGACCAGTGTAATCAAGTCATCCAGCTGCAGGCTCACATGATTTGACTTTGAAGCTCAAGCTTGCTTATTGACTATACACATATGTACACTCCGGCAGACATTTTTATTTTTGTACCGACTTGTCCACTTTTTTGGAGTTTTTGATTTTTCCATTTTTTAATACTATATTCAGCAGCATTTACATAGAGAGTTTTTCCTCTTGATCCAGTAGACTATCCCTCTTTTGAAGCTTTATTGCACCCCAGAATCTCCTATCCTCGAAACTCATCATCGCCGGATGGGTTGGGGTGCACATCCCTCCTTAGAGGAGGACAAGTGTTTCCACCTATGTGCGTCTCATACCGGAAACTCCAACCTCCTCACCATTCCAACTGAGTTGAGCCAAGTGAAAGGCGCATGTGTCCAAGTTAGTTCATTATCAACAAGAGTCGTGTGTGTGCTCCGAAATACTCTACTTAGACAGTCAAGAATCCATTGAACCAAGTCTCGTGATCCTCAAAGAATTAAGTCAACTAGACCTGAAGTACCCCAATTCCAGCTACTATAAGGTTCTAGTTAATTAGCTAGATTTTAAGGTCCAACCAAGCTCCAATCTTCGAATTTTACTTAGACTTGTTCAACCATCAAACTCAATCCGACAAATGCTCATGCTATGCTATGCAGAAAATATTTTTGTGATTCAATTTTTGAAGATTTTGAACTTTTTATGGATTTTTGAAAAGATGATGCATATGAATTTTTTGTATTTTTCAAAGAGATTTTTCAAATGTTTTTGGATTTTAATTTTGCCAATGTTTTTGGTATTATTTGAAAACAAAAGGGTTTTTGCTAAAAACTAGGTACAAATATTTACATGGGGATGCGTCTTGTATTTACAAGAAGTAGAATTTAAGAATTTACAAGGGTAAGTGGTCGATTTTATAGGTATATAAAGTGAATTTTGGTGAGTTGTATGTATTCCTCAAACTTATTTGACAAAGGTTTTTCAAACAAATTTGAAAACTATAGTCCAAAATAATTTTTACAAATAATTTTTACAAACATGTACACACATTTGAAAATCATTTTGCAAAGGTTTTCTAATCAGTATATATAAATTTTTCACATATTTTTGCAACTATTTTTCAAACCATTTGTAAATTGTTTTTTAAACATTTTATTTCACACAAAAATAATTTCTCAATCAAAATGTTTTTACAAAGGTTGAAAACATGTAACAAAACGTTTTCCAAATAATTTTCAAAAAATTTTCACAAAGATTTTTAAACTATTTTTCAAACATTTTGCAAAAAATCTTTTCACCTGATTTATTAATCAGTACCTACAAAAATAATTTGAGGAATAATAGCATCTTTTTATTAAGGTTTTTAATTATTTTTATAAGTATAATTATCCATAATTATTAAGAAAATACGAAAGTACGAGTTATGGCTAAAGTATATACGCAATATATACGACCCCCCTATACTTAGCTTGAGCTATGTCCTCATAGATCAGAGAGAAAAAGAAAACATAACTCGTACTGAGTATAGAAAAGTCTAAAGCATAAATGAATAAGAGATGAATGAATAAACAAATGAGAAGTCGACCGTCCCCCCTATACTTAGGATCAAATAATCCTAAATATAGCAGATTGTACACAAAGCAGGGAGGGTCAAGGGTGGGAATGAACAGATCGTACTCGGGATGTTTCCCCCTATACATAGGGCAAGATATCCCCAAGTATAGATAAGAAGAGGAGACAAAGGAGAGGATAAAAAAGAATAGAAGCACTCGGGATGCACACCCCCCCCCCCATACTTAGGACAAAGTATGTCCTAAGTATAGAAGACTGACAAAAAGGGCGACACCTTTTCGGTAGATAGAGAAGATAGAAGAGGAAAAGAAGAAAAGATATCAAAAGATGGAAGAGGATAGAGAAGGATGTATGCATCACTCCCCCTATACTTAGGGTAAAAGATGCCCTAAGTATAGGCAACAACAGGAGTGATAAGACAGAACGATGAATGAACACTCGGCTCATCCACCCCCTATACTTAAGACAAAGTACGTCCAAAGCAACGCAAACACGAGAATAGGTGGACGAGCAAAAAGGTAGAGGGACAGAGGTAAACAAAGGAGAATGCACAACAAAGTTGGATATACATGGGATCAAGAAGGTTGAAAGCGAACCTTCTTGCAGGACCGTTGAGGAATAGATCTAGTGTGGTGTAGGTCGACATCGGGGTCTCAGATGATGCAAATCGATCGGGGTCGACAGGGTGATGGTCCTCAGTGGCCCTAGGGTGTGAAGGCACAGACGGATCAGTGAAAAAAGTACGCCTAGGTCCGGCCTTGGTAGTCTCGTTGATATCGAAATGGAATGGGACGAACTCATCATCATCGGAAGAAGTGTAATCAGTGTCGTCCTGCAAGGTCTCGTCCAGGTCAAAACCAAAAGGAACGAACTCGTTAGTGGAAGTAGTCGAACTCTGTTCGTCCTCAATAATTTCAACCGGATCATCTTTCTCATCAAAAGGCCCGAATTCCCGAATAAAAGAAACTAAATCAAATTCGGCCTTTGTCTCATCGGTGTCTAGGTGAACAGGAGCGGACTTAACAGTGGAAATAGTCAAATCATATCCGTCCTGTCTAATCTCTGAATCTGCCCTCCTCTCAATGGTGTCGATCGTGTAGATCCCACGGATGTCATCAACACAACGTTAATCACAGGAAGCGGAAACTCCAAGGTCTATGATTTACGAGCCTTCCTCCTTGGAGAGGAATTCTCGGGTCTCATCATCGGTCATAAAGAAAGTCTACCTGATATCCTCATATAGATCATAGTCCTCGGGGTCAGCCAAGATAGGTGAAGGTGCATCAGGTGCAGGTCTGTGGTCAGCAGTCTATGTGGTGATCAACACTTCACTTTCATCAACAGGACGGAAGCGAATCTCTCCTGATCCATAATCAATAATGACCCTCACTGAGGAGAGGAATGGTCGTTTCAGGATGGTTTGAGAGTGCTCCCCTGTGGAGGTCTCCATGGGCAATACGACAAAATCAACGTTGTAGCTCGTGCCCTGAATCGAAATGACGGCATTTTCTAGGATACCTTTTGGCCTCTTGATAGATCCATCAGCAAACTGAATGATTATCCCGATTTTCTTTAGAGGCCCTAAGTGAAGAGAGCGTACCAACGAGAAGGGTAATATGCTAATCGAAGCACCACCGTCGAGGAGAGTGTGATCACATGTATGGTCAAAGATGGTGCAACTAATGAAAGGTGTGGTGGTGTTCCTCTTCCTCGGAATGGGACGGTGTGTGATGGCGTGGGCAATGGCCATGGTCAAAATATGATGCTTAGATATGCTCCTCCGCTTTCTCTTCTTGGGAAAAGGACCAGATAAATCAGTCATGGCCTGCTGAAGTGGGGCACGGATGATCTCATGAATGGTGGCCACCGCTTCGGGTTCAGTCAACATTTTTTTGAATTTTTGGACTTCCTCCATATAAGGGAGGAAGTCGGAATCAACATATACACGAGGCATGCCAAGAGCAGTCTGTATAGCGGCATCCTCAGGGTCAAAGGTGGGACAGGGTGTGAAAGGATGCATGGTCAAATGGTTTGGCAATGGCTCCCTCTCCTCACAGTCTGATTCAACCATAGGTCTCTTGAAATCTTTTTGTGTTTCTAAAATTTTCTCATTTTTTTTATTTTGGCCGATTGCAAGCTCTCATGATAATCCTCAAATGATTCCAAATCATCAGATCGTGAAGCATCAATGTGGCTCTTATTCACGTAGGTAAGGTCGTCAATCCTCGAATTCGTTTGCTCCATGAACTGGGTCAAGGTCTCAAGTGTGGACATCGTGAGTGGTGACTCCAACAGGACAGTCTCGGGTGGATATGAAGGTGGAAAATACGGAGGTGATGGTGGATGTAGATAGAAGTCCGAGTCCTGATACTGCGGCTGAGGTGGATATATACAAAAGTCGGGAGCAAAGTCCTCCTGGAAAAAAGGAGGTGGACCGACTGGAGTGAACGAGGGATTCGCAAAGTCCGTATAAAAGATGCTCTAGGGTTCCATCTCGAAACGAAAGGAGATGATAGTTGGGAGAACATGAAGGTCAAGTCAAAAGAGTGAAGAAGAAGGCGCAAATGCACAAGGATGATCTAGAAAGCACACAAACAATCACAAGCAAACTTACACAAAACAAACCCTCAATTCACCTACTCAACTCAGTAGAGACCGTGAAATGCAGTCTTTTTATCTTGTCTGTTTTAGAGTTAGGTGAGAAGTCCAAAATTGCACAAACACTTAGGGGGCTGAAATGGAATTTGGGCACTATCCTTAGTGTGTGCGCGAGCAAGTAAAAGCGAAAACAATGTGGGAATTACTCGCCCTAATATAAGATTTTTCTTTTTGGTCGATTTTAGGGTCAAGTAATGCTAGCAGTCCCAATTTTATTGGTTATCACCTTTTTTGGATTTTTAGTGAGAATGCACGAGCCTAACGAGGAGTCAATTTCACTTAGCACCTAGGTGATCAAAATCAGAGGGAGAGTTGGAAAAGCAATGCAAGCGTCCAAAAACAATGATGAATGCTAAATCTTAAATGCTCACCTTGCCTCCAGCACTCTACATGCAAGGATGCTTAGCAGAATTGAAACCTATCTATATGCAAATGCAAGCCGATGAAATCACCCTAGGATGAGAAACTGCTATTAGCGTAAAGCACGTTTTTCAAAATTTGACTAAGTCCAAACATTCTTTATAGGAGTGTGCAATGGTGATTAATGTGTTTGGACCTAATACTATCTACAAGTAGTCCTAAATCTAAGGGCTCAATCACACAAAAATAAGGAAAACAAAATTGGAAAACAAATGAAAAAGAATGCGACAGAAAATGCGAGAAAGCTGTGGTGAGCCCCCAAGTGTACAAACACTTGGAAATTGGGCCCGAAAGTCCAAGGTCCAGTGTCCTATATTATTACAACAATATAAAGTCTCTCACTCACTTCAAATTACAAAAATAAATACAGAAACTAAAAAAGGAGCTCGGTCTTGAAAATCTCTAAGTCTCCTAGGTGCTAGGCTGGCAAACTGTCGCCGGCTTCATGTGGGTGCGTGGGCGCCTAGGGTACAGTGCATCCCTCGATCCGCAGTTCCTCGCATAAAGTCAACAAGAGAGGAGGTTAGACAGCTCAACAGATATATCACAAATAAGGGAAATGAAATAAGCGAAAATAAAAGCCGCAAAAATAGACAATCATAAGAACAAGTAAAAACCCGAACTATGCGTTGCTGCTCCCCGGCAACGATGCCATTTGTTGAAGGCGATTTTTCACGGGTCTAAGTTTATCCACACAAGGCGGGATCACAATGTCGCTGAGGCGACCCACAAGAAATCAAATCTTCAGACAACAATTAACCTACAACAGAAATCAAGCAATGAAAAGCGGTGTGGAGTTAAAATTTATTATAAGTCTACAAAGGATGTGCATAGTGTGCAAGCAGTGTAGATGTCGAACACATGGAGCAAACAGTTAGAACGGGGCAATTAAGCTCAAAATGTGAATGTGATGAATTTGTTTATAAATGCTATTTTGTGGGTTTTTTATTTTATATTTTTTATTTAATTTTTCATTTTATATTTTTATATTTTGATTTTCAATTTATTGATTTTGTATTTTCTTTTTATATTTTATATTTTTATATTTTCTTTTTCTTTTAATAAAGATATAATATATAGAAGGATTATATATACACTAGAGATAAGAGAGAGGTAAAAGGAGGTAAAAATACTCAAAATAGAGGAAACAAAATGTTTTGTTTATTTTTATATTTTTCTAATGTTTTTATGATTTTTCTAGATTTTTCCTAATTTTTTGGTATTTTTTAAAGGTAAGAAATACTAGAAAACAGTGAACTAAGTTGCTGGCCGAAATTAAAATGAGGATGAAAAATCTCAAACTGTGTCCAAAATTCCTCAAATTAATTTTAAAACAAAGATAATCAAACAGAGAAAATTTAATTGTATTTTTAGGTTTTGTAGGAATTTTTAATATTTTTAGGAAGTTTTTTGGGGTTTTCTAATTTTTATGGGTTTTCTTTTGTAGCTTTTAGTCATTTTTGGGCAAAAGTTAAAAAACACGTAAACACACAAAATATAATTTTTTTGGAATTTTTCAAAAAACGTTTTATAATTTTTATGTATTTTCTAATGCAAATAGTGATTAAAATGCATGTTTTTGAATTTTTATAAATAATAAAATGCAATAAAAATGTGAAATAAATATATGTCGTGAAACTAGAATGCAACAGGAGATTAAGATATTTTTTTGTGGATTTTTAAGCAATTTAGAGATGCATGAAATAAATAAAGACAACAAAAGAAATTACATTCTAGTAGTGGCGTTTTTGTAAATAGCATAAAGTTGAATTGCCAAAATGTAATTTTTCCAAAATATTATAAGGAAATAAAAATATTGCTGGACTAAATACCAATATCCAAAATCCCATAACAAATCCTGCAAAATCCCCAAAGGCACGTGCATGGGGCACGTGACTGGCAGGGATCTACTTGCAATAATTAAAAACTCAAGGGCTGACTTACAAAATGCCCACAAATATTAAAACGTGCAATACGAGTTTCAGGACTACGTAGAAATATAGCAAAATACGGGTCCTTGCCTACAAAATAGCCAAGCGCGTGCGCCTCGCTGGCAAGGACGTAATGGCAATTTCAGAAAGTAACAGGCCCTTTTGATGAATATTACAGAACTATTAGAAAGGCAAAGGAAAGATTCGGTACTAAATAGAAATTACAAAAAATGCTTAACAGGCAAAATACCCAAAGCAACGGCGGGCGTGGATGGTGGATGTGTCCTCACTAACACACGTGGCGCCCTCCTGCACGCCGATAACGGTTCGTGCCCAACGGCCTAGATTAAAAGATCGATGAGGATCAGATGGCACTGGGTTGCGAGATCTGACGGCGGCTGGATGCGTAGGAAGAGCATCGGGGATCGGACGACGCTGGGATGCTCAGGAAGAACAGGGTCGAAGCTTGGTTCCTCCGAGCTTCGATCGGCAAGGACGTGCGCTCTGGACCTCCAACCCTTCAGCAAAAATCTCCACACGCTTGCTGGAGAGTCCCTCGAAGGACCGGCGGCGTCGAAACGACGGAGGAAGCGCTGGTGGGCCACCGAGGAGTCGACGAAGAGCTGTGGCCCCAGTTACCACGGGTTCAACAGAAATCAACCCCCCAAATGGGGGTCTTAAGCCTCCATGCCCTACAAATTAAGCTCAGACGACATAATGAGAGTCCTGGGGGCTCAGGCGAATTGGTGATGGATGGAGGGATGTCAGGCGGAGGGTTTTCCGGAGCAGGGCTCCGGCAAACTCAAATGAGCGAGAGCGAGGCGAAATAACGCGATAAAATTGACAAGAAATTACAAGCACATATGTAGAAATTGAACCTAATAGGTAAATGGAGCAAAAACACCTCAAATTTGGTGGTAGACCAACAAGATGAAACCTCACGCCGGAGGCCGGCGAAGGTGGTGGAAGCTCCTCCACGGCCGCCTAACTTCACCGCATGATGGTCAGAGAGATCCCTGTCACCTCTCTCAATCTAGGACCAACAAGAGCGAAGCTAAATCGGTCAAAGAGGGTTCGATTTTGAAAAATGGAGGTTGGGGCAGTTTTGTACAGATGGCTCTGGCGGGATGTTCAAGGGGTGATCACGGGTGCCACAAGGATCTAGGATCGAGATGAACCCCTCACGTGAAAGCCCAATCCACAAGGACAAAAAGTCATGAAGACCTCGATGCCAAAGGATGTAAGACAGGGCCTGGAAAAATCCTCGAAGATGGGCGAAAAAAACAAAATTTGACAAAACAAGAGGGGGTCAGACAGTTGACCGGAGGTTAACTGTCAGACCCACCTGGTTGGTCCACGTGGACCAACGAGGAAAATCTCGTAAAAATGCTTTATAAATTCAATTTAAAATAGTAACTGAATTTACTAATTTTTGATTATTAAATAAAAATGTTTATTATTTTATAAATATTTTATTATGATTTTTATTTATTTTTTCGAGGTATAAAAATGCAAGTTACCTTTTTAGACTTATATAGGTATATACATCTATTTATTTTATTATTTTATTTTTATTTAACTTATTTATTTTTTTATTATTTTATAAATTTATAGAATATTTTTATACACTTAAATATATTTTTATTTTATTTTTCTGAAGTGTTTTGTTCACTTAATAAAATATAAGTATTAATTATGTAGGTATGTGTATTGGTATTGTACCTATGTTTTGTATATACAAGCATTTTATTTTGTGTTTTCTTTGAGCTTTTATTCCTATTTTAATATACACATTTATTATAAATAATATTTACAAAATTATTATAAAAATAAAGAATAATAAGTAAAATGATTATTTTAATCTGTACAAGTATACAATATGGGTCCAAAACTCAACTTTCAAACCGTAGCTGCATAAAATGCGAAACCACCTTCATTAAATAGCTTATTTAAAATTATATACAATTAATGGTGAGTTTGGTACATTTCGAGATTTTATTTGAGAGATACGGGTTTGGGAAGTTGGGATTTTGGAAACTTATTCAGATCACAACTTTTTATCTGTACATTGTTTTTGAGTGAAATTAATTTTGTATTTTTCTTTATTTAATTATCTACAGCTTTCATGTATAAAGTTTCTTTATTTGAGGCATAAAAAGTGGATCCAAAAATAAGTCCCAAAATGAATAAAGAATGAATTAAATAAAAGGATTTTTATTGGTTTTTGGCCCTTATTTCCCCCTACTTTATTCCTTGTCGACCTAGTCATCGAGATGCTTAGGTCTTAGGGTTTCGGGTCATAAAATATTTACAATATTTTATTATTTTTCTTTTCTTTTCTTTATTCTATAATTTTGGCCTTAAAAACTGCATTTTATACACTATTTACACACTGATGCATGAATGATAAAATACATGAATTAACGCTATTTACACGCATTTACTAGAGTTTTTAATGCCAAAATGATAGAATAAAGATGATGAAACGTAGATTCATCATGTATCTAAGATACATGCCCTGACTTCACCCCTTGCACCCATACACCAAATTCACTACCTTCAAGGTCAAGGGGTAGGGAAACAGAGCCATTGGGGTGGAGACCAAGTCTTGCCCCATCAACTGAAGAAACCTCCGCTCAAACTGTTTACGAGGAACCTCCACAAGTCATGGAGATAAACAGAGTTTGGTATAACCTAGAACGGGTCAACCGCTCAGACCCAAACCCCACTCTGAACCCTCGTCCACGGCAAGCCCTACCCACTTACCAGCCTCAACGGCAACAACGACAACAGTACCACACTGGTTATCAGAACCCGCAATCACAACCACAGCAAAACCAACACCAAGGCCAGCAGGGTCAATTCAGGCAATATCAGCAGCCTCAGGCCAGGCAGTGCCAGGGGTCTCCTCTTCTTCTATCTCTCCGGAACTCCAGCGAGTGCTGGACGAGCTTCATGACATGAGAGTCGACATAAATCGACTCTCTCGATGGAGAGATGAGGTGACCGTACCCCAGACCGTGATTCCAGCTCAAGTCCAGACTAACCCAAATAGCCTCAGACATAATCAGGTATCAATCTCTGAGTATTCCATACCTGAAAATGAGCCCTCATCAAATAATAACGCTTATCGTATTTCTCTTAGGAGCGGAAGGACCGTAACCATGCCTGATTGAGCGAAGGAACACGGAGACAAAGCATCAATGTCCATAAATTCACATAACCCTGGGGGAATTGACGAAGGAAGACAAGAGGAGAAAGAAGAGGACCCACCCACACCAACCGTGATACACCACACAACTTGAGATAATGGAGAGTTAAAGTCTGAGTCTGACGAAGACACGCCACCAAGACATCCGCAACATCTGACCACCAAATTCCCTATTTTTAGTCCGAGTCCTGTAAATAATTTTTCACTCAATAAAAGTGATGTTTCTGATCACAACAACTCCATCCCTTTTTCCCATGCTCTTACGGAAGGAAAGAAGAAAAACATAAAAAACCAAAAAAATGATGACGAAATAGCCCGCATCTGTAAGGAAAATACTAAGGTCTCTCTGTCCCTAGACGAGATGATAGAAAGAGACTCGCCTTTTCAAAAGTACCTTAAGGTGAGATGCACACCAACAAGAGCCAGCAAACAGACTCCTAGACGAACAAAGAAATACATACTCTCAGTTGCCACATCTCGTCTTATAAAAAATGAGCTGCCAAGGAAGAAAAGAGACATGGGTGCTCACTTTGTCACTAGCCACATCAAAGAAATCAAGTTTGCAAGAACATTGTTAGACAATGGTTCATCCATCAATCTTATTCCCACAACCCTTTTTGAGCATCTAAATCTAGGTCCTCTTAAGCAATCTGCAGATGTACTTCAATTCGCAGATACATCAACAAAGAGACCTAGGGGGAGATTCGAAATGTTGTCATCAACATAGAGGGACAAAACTACCCAGTAGATTTTACAATACTTGACATGGATGTCCCTAGAAATTGGAAAGACTCCCAAATGATACTAGGGTGGCCTTTCCTTAGGACCGTAGGAGCTATATTTGATTACACATCTGGGAGAATCCAGTTTGGAAAAGTGGAACTTAAAATGAAGCAAACTTTGTTTCAAAGACCTAACACTGAGTCGAGCACTGAGTCTGAAAAATCAGAAACTGAGACAGAATATACAGAAGCAACAGTTGGGCCCTGGAGTCAAAACCCAACCGTTGTGATAGAATCAACCTCATCTGAAGAGGAATTTGTTGATGACTTAGTCTGCTAGCTCATTCATGCATCTACCTATACTCTTGGAGACTCAGAGGCCCTATGGACCTGTCAGTCCATTCTCCTTATGGACAATCCCTGAGTAAGGTGGATAGATCGTACGCGGCGCTTGTCACACCACAATCCATCATTAGCGATCCGATCCCAGAAACAACCACGATGGTGGCCGATATTGATACACTGCAAGCGTCCACATCACAACAGGAAGCATCTCTGAGGGAACCAGATTCGAGCAACATTATTGATCTACCTGAACTCAAACCATTTCCCCCTACACTTAAGTATGCCTTCCTTACTGGAAATAAGGGACAATTTCCAGTCAGTTCACATCTGACTGAAGAGCGGGTGATCCGCTTGCTTAATGTTTTGGAGAAAAATTGCAAGGTCATAGGCTGGAGATTGTCTGATCTTCCAGGGATAAACCAAGCCCTATGCTCGCACCATATTTACCTGGAGGATAATGCTAAACCCTCCCGTGAATGCCAACGTAGGTTGAATCCAAACTTACGGGAAGTGGTTAAGACTGAGATCGAAAAAATGGTGTAAGGCTGGTTTTATATATCCCATCTCCGACTCCAAGTTGGAGTCACTTTGCATGTTGTTCCGAAAAAGTCGGGACTCCATATTATCACCAATGAGGAGGGAGAAGAGATCACGACACGGTTACCCACGTCGTGGCGTGTCTGTGTGGATTACAGGCGCATGAATGTCACAACAAAAAAGGATCACTTTTCGCTGCCATTTATTGATCAGATCCTAGAGAGATTGGCGGGAAGAGAATACTTCTGTTTCTTAGACGGGTACTTGAGCTACAATCAGGTAGACATCGCCTCCGAGGACCAGTAAAAGACTACTTTTACATGTCCTTTCGGCACATACACATTCAAGCGAATGCCTTTTGGGATTTGCAACGCCCCCGGTACCTTTCAACGATGCATGACTGCGATTTTTGCCGACATTGTTGGGGATTCCCTGGAGGTCTTCATGGATGATTTCTCGGTCCATGGTGATTCATTCGACAATTGTTTAGCGCACCTGGATCGAGTCCTCCAAAAGTGTAGGGAAGTGAATCTGGTGCTCTCTTGGGAGAAAAGCCATTTCATGGTAAAAGAGGGCATTGTATTGTGGCATGTCATCTCCAAGAAGGGAATGGAGGTTGACCCTGCCACAGTTGATGTGATCAAAAAGCTTGAGCCACCTACAAATGTGAAACAAATACGATCTTTTCTAGGGCATGTCGGATTTTACAGGAGATTTATCAAGGATTTTTCAAAAATTGTCCAACCGCTGACCTCCTAGGGAAAGACACCGAGTTCCTAATTTATCATAAGTGTCTTGAGGCCTTCGAACTACTCAAAAAGAGGATCATTGAGACTCCCATCCTACAAGCTCTCGACTGGTCTCTTCCCTTCGAGATCATGACAGACGCATCCGATTTTGCAGTAGGAGCAGTGTTAGGACAACGAAAAGATGGAATCCCGTATACTATTCACTGCACAAGCAAAGTTATAGACCCTGCTTAGAAAAATTACACGGTGACCGAAAAGAAAATGCTTGCTGTAGTTTTTACCTTGGAAAAATTTTGATCTATACTTCTAGGATCGAAGGTGACAATTTACACAGACCACTCTACCATTCGATACTTAATGGCCAAAAAGGACACAAAAGCATGACTCCTGAGGTGGATACTACTGCTTCAGGAATTTAATTTGGAGATTAAAGACAAACCTGGTGTTAAGAATGCTGTGGTTGATCATTTATCACGGATTGAACATAACAAAATCCCGAAATCTAAATCCGTCCGTGAAACCTTCTCAGACGAGTCAATTTCTGCTATTGACTCACTCCCATGGTATGCAGACACGGTGATTTATCTTGTCACCAAGGAAGTTCCTCAGGGTTGGCCCAGGAATAAAATCGATCGACTCATATCTGAAGCGAGACACTACCATTGGGAGGATCCGTTCCTTTTCTTTGAAGGACCGGATTGCATATGGAGAAGATGTATTCCTCAAGAGGAATACCAAAGTATCCTAAATCTGTGCCACACCTTGGAGGCGGGAGGACATCACTCTGGGAAGAGGACCGCTTAGAAGATATTGCAATGTGGATTTTATTGGCCGACCTTGTTTAAAGAGGCTTACAATTTTGTCAGGTCATGCCCCGTCTGTCAGAGAATGGGAGGGACCATTGGTTCCAAAGATGCCATGCCTATGCAACCAGTGATCATCTGTGATGTTTTCAATGCATGGGGCATTGACTTTATGAGCCCATTCCCTAATAGTCAATGATTTGAATATATTCTTCTCGCGATAGAGTATATATCTAGGTAGGTGGAGGCTATCCCTACTCGAGCAGCAGATAGCAAAACTGTTTGGAAGGTTTTGAAATATAATAATATTTCGAGGTTTGGAATTCCAAAAAATTTAATATATGATGGGGGAAGCCACTTTGTCAACCGAGAGGTGAAAAAGTTGACTGAGGAATACTGCATCAAGCACCGTGTCACTACTCCTTACCATCCACAATCCAATAGCATGGCCGAGGTGTTAAATAGGGAGGTTAAAGGAATTTTACAGAAGCTCGCCTGCCCTAACAGGAGGAACTAGTCCCAACTCCTGGATGAAGTTCTATGGGCTTACCGGACGCTTATAAGACCCCATTGGGCACCTCCCCGTTTAGAATGGTATAAGGAAAGACATGCCATTTGCCTGCAGAACTCGTGCATAAATCAGAATGGGCAATCAAAAAGATTAATTGGAACTGTCACCAAGGAAAGAAGAACCGAGGGATGGATTTGAATGAACTATCCAAAATCCAAAATCATGCTTATGAAAACAGCGCCATTTACAAGGACAAAGTAAAGAGATGGCATGACAAGAACATTCGAACAAAGATCTTTGTCCCAGGGCAGAAAGTATGGTTATTTAATGCGAAATTGAAATGTTCCAAGGAAAATTGAAATCAAAATGGATGGGACCCTTCATTGTAAGAGAGGTACACAATAATGGTAGTGTTGAGATTTCAGAAACCGCAGATAGCACGCAAACATCTATAGTCAATGGTCAGCTACTTAAACACTTTATCGAATCCAGCGAGCATTTAGCACAAGTTGAACAGATCTCCTTCACTCAGGGAATAGCTTTTGACGAAAGATTTGAACTGTCCAGATATAACACCTCTCCGAATCAAATACTCTCTCCTGTATATCCATCAACCCGCTCTCAGTTCCCTGATACTTAGTTTAAAGGGACCAATTTCACTATGTATACATCACTTCTATTCTTTCCGTTCACCCTCGACTGCCTCATTTCATTCCTTTCTTCCATGCTTAGTCCCTCAAAAGTTTAAGTATAGGGGGGCAGGTTGACTTCTATTTTTCTTGTCTGAGTTGTACTAAGTACGAGCTACGTTTACATTTCACTTTGTGCCATGAGGACATAGCACACGCTAAGTATAGGGGGGTGTTTGTATATATTCTATCTACTTTATCCATAGCTCATACATTAATCATTTTTATCTAACATCGAGGATGGGTACAAGTAGTGTATATTAGGTGTATAATACATGTTTTTCAAAAAAAAACTTTTTGCATAAAAAAATCATCACTCATGGTCTTGCATTTCATCAAGCATTTCATGCATTCCTTGGTTAATATATTCCTGACAAATTCACCATCACTCAAGGCTTGAGGATTTTTTAGGACACTTGATTTCTGAGATCTTGAGATTCTAAGTTAGCTAGCCTTAGTCATTAGGGTTTTGAACTTAATTATCCACACTTCCCTAGTTTGAAAGATTTGAGCTCTATATTGCACTCTTCATCTCTACCTTCAAAAAAGAATATGATCAGCACAATAACCTCCACAACTGCATGATAGATGAGATGAGTTGAGATATCACTTGAGGAACTAGAACTAGATATTTGAGTTTAGATCCGATCTAATGATGCTCGAGGATGGGATAAAGTTAATTATGGCTTCAGAAAACCTGAGTGTCAGCAAAATCCTAGCCAGTATGTGAATTGTTCATATGCTATCTTTTTGATATTGACCTAAGTACCAGAGTGTGTTGAAACTTAATGAAAATTGTTGATCAGTGTGTGCCAACTTTTGGTAAAAGCAGTGGAGCTAGCCAACAAAAGAAAAGAAAAATGAATGTCAAAGAAAAGCTCTATCATCCAAAGTCAAATTCCAAATGAGCTTCCACCAATGGCGAGCGCTCCCAAACATTTTCAAAGTGTCCACTTGGACCAAGCGCTAATTACCCCGGTGTATTCCAAGAAAAATAAGTGCATACGACTCGAACTCTCTTGACGGACACATTGGTCAACAATCTAAAAATTTACAGGTGTTGAGTAAAAATGCACTCGAGAGACCCCTTGTTCCATTGTGAGGGAGAGAAATCAGACACAATCCTATGCCCCACATCATCTGGCCTTCCATCTACACTTTAAAGTCTGACAAACTAATGAGACGGTTGACTGAATCAAGAATAGACTTATTCCCTAGTGTTATTAGGTCTAGAGGAGAGTCTCTTGGATTGGAACTTTGGGTGATGTCTCGACTTGACTCTCATGAAATGCAATATACTAAAACTCATACCCTTATACTATATGTACAAACAGAGAGTCTGAAAATTAGAAAAGTTTGATTCCTTCCGATTAAAGCATGGTTGAGCCCAGAATTTTAAGATCACTCAAATTAAGGGTCTTCTATGAATTGAGCCTTGAAAACTCACATGCACGGTCAGGGTTATATTCAACTAAGTCATTCATTCATTGATGCTCGAGGATGAGCATGGTCTAAGTATAGGGGTATGATGAATCACGTATTCATCATGCTAAAATTGGTCAATTAGGCTCGATCCCCAAACATTCACATGCATTTAATCATTAACATAGCATCATTAACATTCATACATATGTAAATAATATTTGCATTTCATCATGCATAATTGCATTAAAAATTCCACTTGTAAATTAGCTCAAAAAGCTGCTCCGATCGACCCAAAACCACCTCCATTGTGTAGATATTACTAACTTCATTGAATAAAAAATACAAAAAAATTACTAACTCCAATAAGTGCCAAATATCCCCAAAGTCTAATTTCACATCTGACGGACTAAAACGAGCATATCTCCCTCGTATAGTGTTCGATTTGGTCTACTCACTTTTAAAATACTCCATTCCATTCCTCCAAGTCGTTCCTCCTTCCCCATGCGTAACGCCCCCACTTCGCCCCGGCCGCCCCTTCGACCATTGTCGCCAGGGCCCGTTACCACCATCCTGGCCATCTACCTTCCATAACTGCTGCCACCTTGCTCCTATAAAGCCCCCCCCCTCACCGGCCTTCCACCTTATCTATCGTTCCACAATCGAGGACCTATCCCCCGTGTGGTGACAGCACCGGGTCTTCCTCCGACTTGGCGAGATCCGAGGAGATTGGCACCTCGTCGCAGAGCTCCTCCATCGAGTTTCTGCCCTTGCACCGGTCTAACACCCATGAGCTCATCTCCAGGTACCTTCCTTCCATTTCCTCTCTCTGGTTCCGACCCACAATCACCCATCTTCCAGCCTCGCACAGGCTGACGCCCCACCTTCCTTCCTTCACCCGACCACGAGCTTCGCCGCCCTCCGCGCTTCGCTGCGGACGAGATCTGTCGCCCCCTTTTCTTTTCTCTATTCACTTCTGTAGGTCGCTCCGCCTGTCGAGCAGTCGGCCCACCGTCTCTCTTCCGCCTCGCCCTCCGACTGCCTCGCCAGGTCTGGGCTACAGCTCTGGCTCGCCTCCTCCGCCTTGACGTCCTACGCCGATCGTGTGTCGACCAGCCAAGGTCCAGCCGACCGCCCCCTGATGAATCGACATTCAATCATCTTTATTCTGTCCTTTTGGCCTCAAAAACCTTGGCAAATGCTTGTAAATACCCTTAATTCCTGCATCTTAGTATCCATGCATGTGTATGTAAATAGTGTACAAAATACAGTGCTTAAAGCCAAAATTATAGAATAAAGAAAAGAAAAGAAAATGAATAAAATATTGTAAATATTTTATGACCCGAAACCCTGAGACCTAGGCATCGCGATGAATAGGTCGACAAGGAATAAAGTAGGGGGAGATGAGGGTCAAAATACCAATAAATTCCCTTTTATGTCATTCACTCCTTATTGATTTTTGGGACCTATTTTTGGTTCCACTTTTTATACCTCAATTAAAGAAACTTTGTACAGGAAAGTTGTAAATAATTAATTATAGAAAAATACAAAATTGATTTGACACAAAAATACTGTAAAGATAAAAAGTTACGAACTAAATAAGATTTCAGAATCCCAACTTCCCAGACCTATGTCTCTCAAATAAAACTCGGAATGCATCAAACTCACTTTAATTGTATATAATTTCTAATAAGCTATCTAATGAAGGTGGTTTCGTATTTGGCGGAACTACGATTTGAAAGTTGAGTTTTGGACCACTATTGTATACTTGTACGGATTAAAATATTCATTTTATTTATTATTCAATATTTTCATAATTTTATATTTTTATAAATTTGTAAACATTATTTATAATATATGTGTGCATTAAAATCAGAATAAAAACTTAAAGAAAACACAAAAATAAAACACATGTATATACATAGGTCTAATACCTATAACCATGCCTATATAATTAATACTCCTATTTTATTAAGTGTAAAAAATACCTCAGAAAAATAGAATAAAAATATATTTAAGTGTATAAAAAGATTCTATAATTTTATAAAATAATAAACAAAAATAATAAAATTAAATATACAAAATAAAAATAAAATAATAAAATATGTAGATGTGTTTACCAATATAGGCTATAAAAAGCAACTTGTATTTTCATACCTCTAAAAAATAAATAAAAATCATCAAAAAATACTTTATAAAATAATAAACATTTTTTTATTTTGTAATCTAAAAATAATAAAATCATTTATTTATTTAAAACGAATTTACAAAATATTTTCCAGGAATTTTTCCTGGTTGGTCCACGTGGACCAACCTGGTGACAGTCCTCGTTGACCGGCGGGTCAACTGGCTGTCCTCCCCCATGTGCTTCTGTCAGACCTCGTTTTTTACCTCTTTTCTCGATTTTTTTGAGGAACATCCTTACACCCTCTCGGCTAAGTCCCTTCACGACTTTTGTTCCTCATTCATTGGGTACCGACGCTTAGATGAAACCTCGGCCTCTGCATCGACGCATATCCCGTTGCACCTCATTTTTGTGGCCCATTCGTCAACCCCCTTATATGGTCTCCCGATTTTCCATTCAAAAATTGAACCCTCTTGGACCAAATCCAACCCCTCTTCTCATGTGCCCGTGCGAGGTGGTGTGACAGGCTACCTCCCAACACCTTCAGCGAGCCGCGACGTGGACCAAAGCGGTCTCCATCACCTCCGCCATTCGCCGACATCGAGGTTCCTCCTCTGGTCTCCGGCCATCGAGGTAGTCCTCTTCCTTGTCCCTTTTTGCACTTTATTGGTCACCGCAACCTTAGAAGTAGAGTAGCACCGTTAGTATCTCCCATTGATCATCGAAACACCCCACATCGACCCTTCGTCAGAGCGCTCCTCCGACCGAACTTCCACTAGCTCGCGCCACCGTTCCACACCACCGCTTCGCCATTGTAGAGTCCAGGCAGTTTTCCCTGGGCCCTCTCACCCGTTTTTACATGTCAACGCGCACGATCGCACCTGGAGCGCATTTTGAAGTGCTCGCCGGAGACACCTGGACCCCATTTCTTCCGCCGCCCTCCGGGCGGTACACTGAAGCTTCTCCGCCGATGTTGTGGCTTCCAGAACCTAGACTGACCTCCCAGGAACACGTCTGGCCTTCTCTCACGCTCCCAGACCACCGGAGGGCCGGGATCCAGCCCGAGGAAGTTCGCCTCACCGGTGTTCTTCCATGTTCTTCCTCCCCACTTCTCCGTCGTTCAATAGCATCGGTGCTCCAGATCATATTCCTACCGTTAGATCCTCGCATCTTCCAGTCGTCAGATCATCTCCGAGGGTCTAATATGGGCCGTGGATCCCGAACCATCAGCATGCGTTGTGCGCGCGCCACGTGGATAAGTGGACGTCTCCCAGCCGTCCGATCGCGCACGAGGATTTTAGTCGTGGATATTTTACATCTTTCACCCTAGAAATTTTTTTATTTAATATTTAGTATTAAATATTTCATCTGCAGTTCAAATATTTTGTAATATTTGCATTTAGACCCCCAGACTTTTGATATTTGCAAACAGGTCCCTATCCACGTCACCTCACGTGCCTGTGCACGTGAGGGGACTGGGTATTTTGCAAGGGACCCCTTGCGGGTTTTCATATTTTGTTTCAGTCCAGGAATTTATTTATCACGTGTAATATTTTTGGAAAAATTACAACTTAGTCCCTGATGTTTTGATATTTATATTTCGGCCCTCGTCAAGCACGTGCTAGTCACGTGCGAGGTTGGGATTTTTGCAAGCGTACCCTTGCGGGTTTTGTGTATTTGCATTTGGTCCTAGAAAGTAGCTTATTAGTTATAAATTTTGTGGGAAATTGCACGTTGGCCCTTGGACTTCTGGATGTTTGCACTTATACACCTGCTAGGAGTGTAGTTTCTCTGTGTTGTCTCATTTATTTCATGCATCTACAAAATCAAAAAATTATCAAAAAAATCACCATAAGTTCCTGTTGCATTCTAGTTTCACGGTACATTTTTTTGCATTTTTATTGCATTTTATTATTTATTAAAATTCGAAAACATGCATGTTCAACACTGTTTGCATTAGAAAATATCTAAATATTATAAAAAGTTTTTGAAAAAATCCAAAAAAATTATATTTTAATTATTTTTGTGTGTTTTCACTTCAGACCAAAAATCATTATAAATTTCAAAAGAAAACTCCTAAAAATTACAAAACCCCTAAAATCTTCATAAAAATCTTAAAAAATCTACAAAAATCCTAAAAATACAATTTCAGTTTCTGAATTTTCCCTATTTTATTATATCCATTTTAAAATTAATTTGAGGAATTTTGGACACTGTTTGATATTTCTCATCCCCATATTAATTTTGGTTAGCAACTTAGTTCACTGTTTTCTAGTATTTTTACCTTTAAAAATACCAAAAAATTAGGGAAAATATAGAAAAATCACAAAAACATTAGAAAAATATAAAAATCACAAAAATATTTTGTTTCATGTATTTTGAGTATTTTCCCTTATTTTTACTTCACTCTTATCTCTAGTATATATATTACTTATACATTATATCTTTATTAAAAGAAAAAGAAAAGACAAAAATACAAAAATATAAAAAGCAAATATAAAATCAGAAAATTTAAAAATCAAAATATAAAATCAAAAATTTAAAAAATATAAAAAAAACCCCACAAAAATAGCACAATTGTAAGCATTTAATCACTTTCACATTTTTTTGCATTACTGCCCCGTTCTCCATGTCTTCTCCCTGTGTTCTACCTCTATACTACTTGCACACTATACACATCCTTTGTAGAGTTATAATAAATTTTAACTCCGCACCACTTTTCATTGCTTGATTTCTGTTGTGGGTTAATTGTTGTTTGAATTCCAGATTTCGTGTGCTCGACTTAGCGACTGAGTTCCCGCCTTTGTGGAACATAAGACCATCGATTTTTGGGTCCAACAAATGGCACCGTTGCCGGAGAGCAACGGCATATATATCATTATTTTGTGCATGATTGTGATTGTTTGTTTACCACTATTGC
Source organism: Ottelia alismoides (assembly GCA_037367405.1). NCBI lineage: Eukaryota > Viridiplantae > Streptophyta > Magnoliopsida > Alismatales > Hydrocharitaceae > Ottelia > Ottelia alismoides. The sequence goes on along the minus strand of JAZKJV010007570.1, from coordinate 394,067 downwards.
TTCATTTATTTCCCTTGTATTTTGACTTACATTGTGGAGCTATCTGACCACATTCTTTGCTGTCTTTGTGCGAGGTACCACGGATCGAGGGAGGCGTATTTTCATAGGCGCGTGGGCACCCACGTGAAGCCGGCTACGACCTGCACGAGGAGGACTTAGAGATTTTGTAGATTAGCTTATTTACTTGCTTGCATATACTTCTGTAATTATTTGTAAGAGAGTGACTCCAAATTTGTAACTTAAACAGGACATTCAGACACTTCGACATTTCACGAGGTCCAGTGCCCGAGGGATTGTTTCCTTGGGGGCCTCATCGATTTTTCACGGTCTTCTCGTGATTTTTGTCGACTTTATTACCTGCTTGTTTCACGCGGATTTAGCCCCTAGATCTAGGAGTTTTTATTGATTGTGACATAAATAGATAAGGCCCAACACTTAATATCTTGCTTGTGCCTATAGATCGTAATTGGAATTAGCTAAAAAACAACTGAAAAAGCTATTGACTTGGACTAGAGACCACGTGCCGGGAGGGGTCGTATACAACGTGTGCAGGATCCATTGTGGTGGACACCGATCGGTTCCCAAGATCAGACTCCGGTCTCTCTTCATAGTCATAGTTTCTTGTGCTTCACGATTAATAGAAGTTGCTCATCTAGGGATGGTTTCTTCGTGCATCATATAGGTGGTTTTGTTCCTGTCTTTTAATTTATGTGTGGATCACCCTGCATGTAGAGTGCTGGAGCAAGGTACGTACTTCTATCTCTGCATGCATCATTGTGTTTGATTGTGCACCGTCTTTTCCGACTTCCTCCCCCATTTTATTGGACTTAAAATAATCAGGAGATAGGAATTCGTTAGGCGTTGTCTTGTTTGACCGAAATTCACGCGGTCTAAATAGTCCACACAAGGCGGGATCACAATGTCACTGAGGCGACCCGCGAGAAATCCTAATTCAAACAACAATTAACCCATAACAGAAATCAAGCAATGAAGAATGATGTGGAGTTAAAATTTATTGTAACTCTACAACAAGATGTGTATAGGTGCAAGTATGTGTAGAGGTCGAACACAGGGAGCAGACAAGTAGAACGGGGCAAAATTGCACAAAATTGTGTATGTGATCAAGTGTCTAACTATGCTATATTTTTTGCGGGTATTTTTATTTTATATTTTTTATTTAATTTTTAATTTTATATTGTATTTGGATTTTTAATTTACTGATTTTATATTTTCTTTTTGTATTTTATATTTTCTTTTTTTAATAATAGAATATATACACAATATAAGAGAGAGAGAGGAGTAGAGTATTTATAAAAATAGGTAAAAATAAGTAAAATTCATTAAATAAAATGTTTTTGGGTTTTTTATATTTTTATAATGTTTTTGTGATTTTTCTAGATTTTTCCTATTTTTTTGGTATTCTTAAAGTCAAAAATGCAAGAAAATAGTGAATTAGCTATTGGATGAGATTAAAATGAGGATGAAAAATACTAAACAGTATCTAAAATTCTTCAAATTAATTCTAAAATAAAGGGAATAAAATAGAGAAACTACAGAAACTGAGTTTATATTTTAAGGAATTTTCTAGGATTTTTTATATTTTTTGGAATATTTTAGGGATTTTCTAATTTTTAGGAGTTTTATATTGTATTTTTTGTGATTTTTGTCTGAAATTAAAACACACTGAGATAAGCAAAATATATTTTTTTGGAATTTTCTGAGGTGATTTTATATTTTTTATGGATTTTATAATGCAAACAGTGCTGAAAATGGATGTTTCTGATTTTTTTATAAATATTGAAATGCAATAATTATGCAAAATAAAAATATGCCGTGAATGTGCAATGGAACAAGGACTTACAATGATTTTTGGGGATTTTTTTGGATTTTAGAAAGGCATGCAATAAATGCTAGAAACATAAAGAAACTTCATTCCTGGCGAGGGCAATTTTGTAATATTCAAAAAGTCCAGGGGGTTGATAGTAAATTTCCAAAAAATATATATAACTGAAATATAACTTCCTGGATCAAACACCAATAGCAAAAACCGTGAGGATGCCCTTGCAAAGAGCCCACCACGCACGCGCGATGCACGTGCCTGGGGAGGGGCTAATATGTAATGTGCCAAAACGTTGGGGGCTTGTATGCAAAAATGCCAACAACTATAGAACTGTATATCAAAGTTCATAGACTTAAAACAAAATAACCAAACATCTGGGGGTTCTGCACAAAATGTCCAGGCCACGTGCGCAAAGCACATGACCTGGCGGGGACGAAGGGTTGATATTACAAAACTTGGGGGCGCAAATGCAAAAATCCCATAAATACTGGGCCTACAGAAGAAGGTTTAAGTCTTATTAAACAAGTCACAAAAACAAGCTGGGTATGATGGAAAATTACCCAGGGCCTTAGCGCGATCGAACGGTGGGTTTTATCCCACTTAAACACGTATCAGCACCGGGCGCGTTGATACTCTTTCGCGGATGCACGGCTTGGATTATATCTCGGGAGAAGATCGACGGCTCTAGGATGGCGTGATCCGATGTCAGCTGTAACGCGAGAGGGGAGTTCCTGATCCGACGGCGGGGAATGCTACTGGAAGAACCAATGACAAACTCGGAGGAGCCGAGTTTTGTTTACGTGCAGGGCTGGCCTCCGACCACCATACCCACGGCCGGGTGGCGTTTTCGACTGCTGCCCCTTCTACGCGATGTCCAGGTGGCCCTGATTGGTCCGACGGCCAACGGGTGGCCCTCAGCCGCTCGAGGAAGCTCCAGCCGACCTGGGGCTGATCTTGGGCAAAAAGACGAGGCGCAGAAGCCTCCTTCGGGTCCTACAAAGGTCAAATTGAGAGCAGCAGCACAGAGGAGCAAAAAGACACGGCTTTTATTGGGCGAAAGGGTGGAGTGTGTGGAGTGGTGAAGGTAGCCAGAGCTCAAGAGCTCTGGTAACGTGATCGGGTGCGAAATGGGGGCGAAACACTCGGCAAAACAACAAGAAGAAGGTACAAAATGAATCCTAAGATTACCAGCTAACCAAACAACAAAAAAATGCACAAAATACAACCTCAAGTTGGCTGGAAAACCAATGAGATGTGACCTTAACGGCCATGGCCGAAGATGGGGTTGGAGACCGTCCTCGACCTTGCCTAATGCCGCCCCCACTTGGCCGGAGGCTAGCCTGTCACGCTCGCCGGTCCAGGGCACGAGTCGGAGGGGAAATGCTTGGTCAAAAGAGGTTCAAAGGGCAAAGGACGTCGTCAAGGGTCTTTTTGAACGGGTGGACGAGTTGGCACCAAAGTCGAGGAAGAACAGGCGAATCGATGGCTCAAAGCCCAAAATAATCATAGGGCGAGTAAGACCATCCATCCAGGAGCAAAAGTCATGAAGGTCATTTCACGAATCGATGGAAGATACTGATGAGCCGCCCGACAGACTAAGGTAAGTATATCACTAAGGTCGTTGCGACCTCAGTCACTCGAAACTCAGCTCAACAAGAAAAATAAAGAGCACACCACCAAAATCAGAGATAAAATCAAAGAAAATCAAAATAGTGGCCCTGGCTATGAGATTAGCCTGGTGTAGCACCCAGGGTCGGACTCAGGGAGCACGAGTTGGCCTCGCGGCCTACGAAGTAGTCAAAAATAATAGAAAATAAAAACAAGTATTTTTGGTGGATTTTAATTATTTTTATATTTTTTTGGATTTTTACTAATGGAGAAAAATAATAAAAAGACAAAAACAAGCACAATCAAACACATTATTTAAACACTCTCAAAAGCTCCAAAATTTAAACAAAAATATTATCATGTTTTTTAGGTTTTTTACTGTTTTTGATGAATTTTTGAGATTTTTATATTTTTTATAGAATTTTCTAAAAATCAAAGAAGGCTGAAACAGTGAGCTACTGTCCAGCCAAGCTTGGAAGATCAATTTAAAATATCAAATTGATCTGTAAAAGCCTGGAGGTATTTTTATGAAAAATAGAAACAATAAAGAAAAGTCAGAAGAAGAGTTTGTATTTTTTGGTTTTTCTAGAATTTTTTAGAATTTTTACGAGTTTTTCAGTGTTTTTTTTAAGATTTTTATAAGTCCAAAAACAACAAAACTTGCATAGAAAATCAAACACAACTAATTTACAAAACCTAATTTTTTTAGAAATTTTAAAAGAGTTTTTATATTATTTTTATGATTTTTTAATCTAGACAGAGGCAAAAACATCAGTATTTGAATTTTTTAAAATATCAAAGCACCTCAAAAATGTACCAAATTTTGGTGAAAATTTTACACAGTGGCAGGAACCACGTATCCAATTTTCACGTAATTTAGGCCTAATTTGATATTTTATTTAATTAGCACAAGGTCTCACAGTGCACAGGGACCTATACGTAATAAAAAGTATTTGCAGGGGCTGAAAAGTAACAAAACCAGAAAGTGTGGGGTCCCTCGTGCAAAAACTCCAAGAACGTATGCGCGCTGCACGTGTACTGGGCACGGAGGGACCTAGATGTAAGAAAACATAATTCTAGGGGCTTAATAGCAACATGTGCTAAAAGCCCAGGGAATAAGTTGTAAAATACCCAGCTAATTCAGCACATGTTGAATAAAATCATTCACAGGGGTATGGATGCAAATATCAGAAAATAAATTTCATTCCATAACACACGAAAACTACAAGCCCATATAATGTACTTTGTCCAAAAAGCACGTGACGAAGCACGTGTATCACACAGGCAGGGACGAAAATGTAAATACCAGAAATTTTAAGGTCCTAAGTGCAATATGTCCAAGAGCTAAAGTTTATTTATTAGACTAAACTAGAACAACAAGAAACTGCAGGGGTGCGGGTGCAATTACCCAGCCGAGGCGTGTGCTGGGGCATGTGAGTTGCCAGATGTCGAGGCGGGAGTGGCTGCTGATGTGCTGCTCTGGTGCAGACGCTTGGACGATCCAACGGTGGGGGCGATCGAGCGAACGTGGGCGGCGCTTGTCCGTCAGACCACGATCTGACGGTCTGACACCGCAGAGGATGGATGGCGAGGATAATATTTGGAGTGGCTGGTGAATCCGACGGCTGGAGGTGGATGAGGAAGAACTCCTCCTGGCTGAGGTTCCCCGGCTCGCCGGAGACGATCCAGCAAACCGATGAACGATCGGGGAGGCGGGTCCTGCTCGCAATGGCGGTCCGCGTCGGGTGTTCACCTCCGATGAAGCATCCAACGGTCAGATCGTCCGACGAGGGACGAACGACCTGGAGGAGCTCCGGCGAAGGTATAAAAGCTCGGCCAAGGGGCGTATTGCTCTTTATTCACCTGTAGAAGATAAGTCTCGCTCGGAGGAGTGCTCCGGCGGAGGTTATTCGCAAAATGGATGAAAGAAGCGACGTGGGGGGCGGATGCAAGCTCCGGCGAAGGCGGCGGAAGGAGCCTCGCTCGATCCTGACTCGGGTGGTCAAGATCGAGATGATCAGATTGTGGAGGGATGGTGATGACTCGGCGAGGGTATCGATACAGGTAGGGGGATTAGCGGAGTTCCGGCCACTAGGGCGGAACTGGCGGAGCTAAAAGATGAAAATCGAAATGGACGGCGAACGGAAGGTGATACGGTCTACCTGATGACGGGAGCCGACTGGGGATGAGCTCAGGAAGCTCTGGGTCGTCGCCTCGAAGGGTCGTCAGAATCCGAGGCTCGAGCGCAGCTCGCGGCGGCGCACGGCGGCAGACGTCGACGGATCAGTGGCAGCAGGCGTCCTCTCCTCTCTTCGACACTATACTCACTCAGCTGTCACTCTGGGGAGCACAATGGAGGTCCTGGGACGAAGGAGCATCGCCAAAGATAGATTGGAATGGCGGCCGGAGTTGGAGCTATATACTCCTGCAGGTACGAGAAGAAGGCGACAGGTCTGGCTTGGTGAAGTACGGACCCCTAGGCAAAAGCTCGGGCGAAGGTCTCGGATCTACATGGAACAATTGGAGCCCGGGGTTTGGGTAGTTGGTGATCGAATCGAGCGGAGAAAAAATTGAGAAATCAGGTCAGATGCCCAGATCCGCGAGAAGAGGGTCCGCGGGGGAGAGTTGACCGGGGGTCAACAATCCCCCGTGGACCAATGGAAATTCAGCTTTTAATAATTCTTTGAAAATTCGTTTTAAAACAATAAATCACTTATTTTCGAAAAACTTAAAACATGAAAAATGTTTATTTATTTTTAAATTATTTTTTTGTGATTTTTATTTATTTTTTTGAAATAAATTTAGGTATTTACAAAATATTATTATTATATACAGATATATACATATGTATTTTTTAATTTTATTTTAGTTATTTATTTTTGTTCATTTTATTCCAATTTTATATTTTATTTATTTATAACATAAAATTTGGAATAAGTGGGTTTTTTATTTTATTTTTATTAATTATTTACAAGGGTTAAATAAATAGTTTTATATACTTATATAGGCATATATACAAGGTGGGAATTTGATTTTATTTTATTTTCTTTTTATTTTATTTTGATTTTTATGATTTTTATTTTATTTATTTACATCATGAAATGTGGAATTTAAATATATTTTTATTGAATTTTAATTATTTATTTACTAGAGGAAAATAAATAGATGTGGGGTTTTATACATGTGGTCTATGTACAATGAAGAAGGGAATTTTATTTTTTTTATTTTTGTTTTGTTTTTCCCATTTTATTTTAATTTTATATTTACAAATATGTACAAATAAATAGTCACACATTTTTATTTTTATGTAGAGGAAAATATTTTTATTTATAAACATAGGTATATGTACACAAATATGAGCTTCCCTATCTCTCTCTACTTGGATTCTTTTGCCGTCAGGCCCATGCTGAGCCCTCCCTTGGGATTAGGTCGCTCAATATCTATTCTAAATATCTCCCTCTTTTTCTTTTATTTCTTTATTATTTTATTTATGCACAAAAACATGTTAAATATACATATTTACACAATGCATGCACTTTGACACTTATTGATATTTACACTTATCTACATGTATTTTGCATAGGTTTTGTAGCTAAAATAAAAGAATAAAGAGTGATGAATGGGTATTCATCAGATACGCCCACAAAAAATCCAAGAAAATGGGTGCACACGTAGGTCCCTTGGTCACAGACCTGGGGTCAAGGAGTTGACCCCCGGTCAACGGATGGCGTGGCCTGATTGGGCCATGTCATCCGCAAAAAGACAAAAAGTAATGAAAAGTTTTGTAAATTAAATTTAAAATATTAAATGATTTAATTAGTTTTAGGTTATCAAATAAAAAATGTTTATTATTTTATAAATTATTTTATGGCAGTTTTTATTTATTTTTTAGAGGTGTGAATTTGCAAGTTGCCTTTTATACCCTTTATAGATATATTCTTCTATATAATTTATTATTTAATTTTTATTTTATATATTTAATTTATTTATTTGTGTTTATTATTTTATAAATTTGTAAAATACTTTTATACACTTAAAAATATTTTTATTTTATTTTTCTGAAGTGTTTTGTACATTTAATAAAATAGATTCTATGTAGGTATGTATACAGGTATTATACCTATGTATTGTATATACAAGTATTTTTATTTTGTGTTTTATTTGAGTTTTTATTCTTATTTTAATACACATAATTATTATAAATAATATTTATAAAATTATAAAAATATAAAATGGTAGAAATAATGAAAAAATAATAAAATGAATATTTTAATATGTACAAGTATACAATAGGGGTCCAAAACTCAACTTTCAAACCGTAGCTCTGCCAAATGCGAAACCACCGCCATTAAATAGATTATTTAAATTATATACAATTAAAGGTGAGTTTGGTGCATTTGGAGTTTTCATTTGTGAGATACGGGTCTGGGAAATTGGGATTCTGGAATTTTTTTCAGACCATAACTTTTTATTTGTACATTATTTTTAGGTGAAATCAATTTTGTATTTTTCTATATGAAATTATCTACAACTTTCATGTTCAAAGTTTCTTTATTTGAGGTATAAAAAGTGGAACCAAAAATAGGTCCCAAAATGAATAAAGAATGAATAAAATAAAAGGTATTTTTGTTGTATTTTGGCCCTTATCTCCCCCTAATTTATTCCTTGTCGACCTAGTCATCGAGATGCCTAGGTTTCGGGTCATAAAATATTTGAAATATTTTATTCTTTTTCTTTTCTTTTCTTTATTCTATAATTTTGGCTTTAGAAATAGTATTTTATACACTATTTACACAATGATGCATGAATGCTAAAATGCCTAAATTACACCTATTTACACGCATTTACTAGGGTTTTTAAGGCCAAAATGATAGAATAAAGATGATGAAACGTAGATTCATCATCCCCTATACTTGCCTTTGCTAGTCCCTAGCAAATACTTATGCAATAAGTGCAGAAAAGAAAAACAAAGAAAAGAAAAAGAAGAAAGCTGGACTAAATTTAATTGTCAAACTTGTCTTCACATAATCAAAGTTTGGAGCTTAAGTCAGACCTTTGGAATTTTAGTGCGGGTGGAACCTCACTGAGAACCGGATTTGAAATCCAACAGCCTTCGAGAATCCCAACACTCTGCTCAAGTCTCCACAATAGCCAGGTAAGAAGTATCTCAACTCATACGCAAACCCTTACGACTATGAATCTGACTCGTACAGTGTAAGTGATGGTGGCTCTCCCCAACTAGAATGACAAAGAGACCGACTTCTCCAGTGTGACAAACCCAATGATTTCCCAATCCAATAACTCCTTCCTTGAGGAGCAGGGTATTCCCTTCTAAGTTCAAGTGGCAACCAGCTCAAGAGGAGGGGGTGAAGAGAAGAATGGACGGTAGCCAGTGTAGCTACCTATCCTAGATGCAAGACCAGTGTAGTCAAGTCATCCAGCTGCAGGCTCACATGATTTGACTTTGGAACTCAAGCTTGCTTATTGACTTTACAACACATTCATACTTTTGCAGGCATTTTATTTTTGTACAGGCCTGTCTCTTTTTTTTCTCTTTTTTTTGAAATACTATTCACAGCAGCATTTATATAGGGAGTTTTTCCTCTTGAGCTAGTAGACTATCCCTCTTTTGAAGCTTTATTGCAACCCACACTCTCCTGTCTTTAGAATTCCTCATCACTGACAGGTTGGGGTGCACTTCCCTCCCTAGAGGAGGACAAGTGTTTCTACTTGTGTGCGTCTCATATCGGCAAATTCAATCCCCTCGCCACTCCAACTGAGTTGAGCTAAGTGAAAGGTGCAGGTGTCCAAGTTAGGCCATTATCATCAAGAGTCATGCCTGTGCTCCGAAATACTCTACTTAGGCAGTCAAGAATCCATTGAACCAAGTCTCGTGATCCTCAAAGAATTAAGTCAACTAGACTTGAAGTACCTCCAACCCAGTTCCTATAAGGTTCCTGTTATTAGGTAGATTTTAAGGTCCAATCAAGCTCCAATCTCCGGTTTTTATTTAGACTTGTTCAACTATCAAACTCAATCTGAAAAATGCTCATGCTATGCAAATGATATGCAGAATGCAGAAAATATTTTTGTGATGCAATTTTCAAGATTTTGAACTTTTTGTGGATTTTTGAAAAGATGATGATGCATATGCATTTTTTTGTATTTTTCAAAGAGATTTTTCAAATGTTTTTGGATTTTTAATTTTGCAAATGTTTTTGGGATTTTTGAAAAGAAAAGATTTTGGCTACAAGCAAGGTTAAAATATTTATACGGGGATGCTTCTTATATTTACAAGAAGTGGATTTTAAGAATTTACAAGGGTAAGTGATCAATTTTATACATATATATAATATTTTAGGTGTGATGTATATATTCCTCAAACTTATTTGACACAGGTTTTTCAAACAATTTTGAAAACTATAGTCCAAAATAATTTTTACAAACATTTTACAAACATGTACACACATTTGAAAATCATTTTGCAAAGGTTTTCCAAACAGTATATATAGATTTTCCAAAATATTTTTGCAACCATTTTTCAAACCATTTGCAAATCATTTTTCAAACATTTTATTTCACACAAAGAAAATGAATTTTCAAAACAAAATGTTTTTACAAAGGTTGAAAACATGTAACTAAATGTTTTCAAAAATAGTTTTCAAAAGATTTTCACAAAGATTTTCAAACTATTTTTCAAACATTTTGCAAAAAACATTTTCACCTGATTTATTAATCAGTAAATACAAAAAGAATTTGTGGAATATAGCATCTTTGTATTAGGGTTTTTAATGAATTTTAAAGAGTTATTAGCCTTGTTATTAAGAAAATACGAAAGTATGAGTTATGGCTAAAGTATATACGTAGTATATACGACCCCCCTATACTTAGCTTGAGCTATGTCCTCATAGATCAGAGAGAAAAGAAAAGGCATAACTCGTACTGAGTATAGGAAAATCTAAGGAATAAATAAAGAAATGAATGAACAAATGAGAAGTTGATTGTCCCCCCATACTTAGGATCAAATAATCCTAAGTATAGCAGACTGTAAACAAAGCAGGGAGGGTCAAGGGTGGGAATGAACAGATCGTACTCAGATTGTCTACCCCTATACTTAGGGTAAGATATCCCTAAGTATAGACAAGAAGAGGAGACAATGGAAAGGATCGAAATAAATGAAAACCGGGGTGCACACCCCCTATACTTAGGACAAAGTACGCCCTGAGTATAGAAGACTGTCTACAAGGGGCGACATCTTTTCGGTAGAAAAAGAAGATAGAAAAGGAAAAGAAGAAAAGAAGAAAAGAAATCAGGAGATGGAAGAGAGGAGATCGTGAGGATGTACACATCACTCCCCCTATACTTAGGGTAAAAGAAGCCCTTAGTATAGGCAACAACAGGAGTGACAAAACAGAATAGTGAATGAACACTCGGCTCGTCCACCCCCTATACTTAGGATAAAGTACGTCCTAAGGTAGGCAAACATGAGAATGGGTGGACGAGCAATACGGTAGAGAGAACCGAGGTACACACAAGAGAATATACTATAGAGATGAATGTACACATGATCAAGAAGGTAGAAAGCGAACCTTCTTACGAGACCGATGAGGGATAGATCTGGTATGGTGCAGGTCGACATCAGGGTCCATAGTGGACGGAAGTCGATCATGGTCGACAGAGTGAAGATCCTCAGGGGCCCTAGGGTGTGAAGGCACAGACTGGTGAGTGGAAGAAGTGTGGTCAGGTCTGGCCTTAGGAGTCTTGTTTATTTCAAAGTGAAATGGGACGAACTCATCATCATCGGAAGTAGTATAATCAGAGTCGTCCTGTGAGGTGTCGTCTAGGTCAAAACCAAAAGGCACGAACTCATCAGTGGAAGTAGTCGAACTCTGTTCGTCCTATATAATCTCAACCAGATCATCTTTCTCATCAAAAGGCCCGAATTCTTGAATAAAAGCAATCAAATCAAATTCGGCCTTTGGCTCATTTGGATCTAAATGAACAAGAGCGGACTCATCAGTGAAAGTAGTCGAATCGTGTCCGTCCTGTCTGGTCTCTACGTCTGCCCTCCGCTCAATGGTGTCAATCATGTAAATCCTGCGGATGTCATCAACACAATGCCAAGTCCCAGAAGAAGGAACTCCGAGGTCCATGCTTTCCGAGTCTTCCTCAACAGGGAGGAATTCTCGGGTCTCAGTGGAATCCAATAAGCAACAAAATTCTCTAATAGTCTCGTCAAGGTCATGGTCCTCGAGGTCAGCCAAGATAGGTGAAGTCGCATCAGGTGCAAGACTCTAGTCAACTATGGGTACGATGATCAACACTTCGCTCTCGTCAACGGGACGGAAGTGAATCTCTCCTAATACATAATCAATAACAACCCTCGCAGAGGCGAGGAATGGTCGTCCCAGGATGATTGGAGAGTGCTCCCCTGTGGAGGTCTCCATGGGCAATACGACAAAATCAACATTGTAGCCCGTGCCCTGAATCGAAATGACGACGTTTTCAAGGATACCCTTCGGCCTCTTTATTGATCCATCAGTAAACTGAACGATCATCCTGGTCTTCTTGAGAGGCCCTAGGTGAAGAGACTGTACCAGCGACAAGGGTATGATGCTAATCGAAGCACCGTCGTCTAGGAGAGTGTGATCACATGTAATGTCAGAGATGGTGCAGCTAATGAAAGGTGTTGCAGTGTTCGTCTTCCGAGGAATGGGATGATGTGTGATGGTATGGGCAGTGGCCATGGTCAGAATATGACGCTCAGATCTGCTCCTCCGCTTTCTCTTCTTGGGAAGAGGAGTAGATAAATCGGTCATGGCCTGCTGAAGTGGGGCACGGATGATCTCTTGAATAGTGGCCACCACTTCGGGTTCAGTCAATATTTTTTTGAATTTTTGGACCTCCTCCATACAAGGGAGGAAGTCGGAATAATCATATACACAAGGCATGCCAAGAGCATTCTGTACAGCAGCATCCTCGGGGTCAAAGGTGGGACCGGATGTGAAAGGATGTGTGGTCAAAGGTTCTGGCAAGTGGTATCTCTCCTCACAGTCTAACTCGATCATGTGTCTCCCGAAATCTTTTTGGATTTTTGAAAATTTCTCATTTTTTAGTGTTTTGGGCGATTGCAAGCTCTCATAGAAATCCTCACATGATTCCATATCCTCAAAGAATGGAGCGACATTTTGGTTCTTATTTAAACTAGTAAGGTCGGTAATCCTTGAATTCATATGCTCCATCATCTGATTTAAAGTCTCAAGTGTGGATACCATGAAAGGTGATTCCAAAGTCTCAGGATCAGGTGTGTCGAATGTAGGTGGTGGGTGTGGACAAATAGCACATTTAGAATCAAGATATTCAAGGAAGAGCGGGTTGTCGAAATGTGTAAGAGATGGTGGTGGAAATGACCGGTGAAGGTCAAAGTCTGAATCTTGAAATAGTGGGTTGGTCAGATATGTACAAAATCAGGAGCAAAGTCCTCCTGGAAAAAGTGAGGTGGACCAACTAGAGTGAACAAGGGATCCACAAAGTCCGGATAAGATACGCTCCAGGGGTCCATCTTGAAAACAAAAGGAAACGATCGGGAGAGCAAGAAGGTCAAGTCGAGAGAGGGAAGAAGAAGGCGCAAATGCGCAGGGATGATCTAGTACTCACACAAACAATCACAAACAAAATGAAAATAATACAAACCCTCAATTCACCTACTCAACTCGGTGAAGACCACAAATGCGGTCTTTTTTATCTTGTCTGTTTTAGAGTTAGGTGAGAAGTCAAAGATTGCACAAACAGTTAGGAGGCTGAATGGGATTTGGGCACTAACCTTAGTGTGTGCGCAAGCAATGTAAAACGAAGACAATGAGGGGATTACTCGCCCCAAGACAAGATTTTCTTTTTAGTTGATTTTAGGGTCAAGTACTGTTAGCAGTCCAAATTTTATTGGTTATCATTTTTTTGAAATTTTAGTGAGAAATGCACGATCCTAACGAGGAGTTAATTTCACTTAGCACCTAGGTTGGCAAAATCAGAGGTAGAGGAGCGGAAAAGCAATGCAAGCTACAAAATGATGATGAATGCTAAAGCGTAAATGCTCACCTTGCCTCCAGCACTCTACATGCAAGGATGCTCAGCAGAATTGAAACCTATCTATATGCAAATTAAAGCCGATGAAATCGCACTATGTTCAGAAATTGCTATTAGCGTGAAGCACCACAAGTCGGTCACCGATCTTCAATCCGGAGTCCGGTCTAGGCTCACCCCTCCTCCTCTCGACACATCAAGTTCAGGAGCAGCGCTTGACAGGGTGGGCTCGCGGCACGAAGGCTCGAAGATGATGAGGCGACTGTTTAAAAATTTAAACTAAGTCCAAAGCGCACTATAGGTACATGCAAGATATATTAGGTGTTTGGACCTAATGCTACGATCAAGCAAGTCCTACAACTAAGGGCTCAATCACACAAAAGAAAGAAAATAAAAACAGAAAACAAAATAAAAAAATGCGATGAAAAGCCGAGAAAATCGCGGTGAGCCCCCAAGTGAACAATCACTTGGAAATTAGACTCAAGTGTCCAATGTCCGAGTACCTGTATTATTACAATTCGGAGTCTCTCTCTCACTTAAATTACAAAAATAAATAAATACAAGAAATAAAAGTAGAGCTAGGTCTTCAAAAATCACTCTTCGTCTCCTTGGTGCTAAGCTAGCAAATGCTGGCTTCACATGGGTGCGTAGGCGCCTAGGGTGGAGCGCCTCCCTCGATCTGTAGTTCCTCGCACAAAGTCAACAAAGAAGAGGGGTTAGACAGCTCATACAATTATATCAAATATAAAACAAACAAATAAACCGCGAGAATAGACAACAATCACAAACACAAGTAAAAACCCGAACTAAGCGCTGTTTCTCCCCAGCAACGGCGCCATTTGTTGAACAAGATTTTTCACAGGTCTAAAGTAATCCACACAATGCGGGATCACAATGTCGCTGAGGCGACCCGCGAGAAATCCTAATTCAAACAACAATTAACCCACAACAGAAATCAAGCAATGAAGAATGATGCGGAGTTAAAATTTATTATAACTCTACAACAAGATGTGCATAGGTGCAAGTATGTGTAGAGGTCGAACACAGGGAGCAGACAGGTAGAACGGGGCAAAAATGCACAAAAGTGTGTATGTGATCAAGTGTCTAACTATGCTATATTTTTTGTGGGGTTTTTATTTTATATTTTTCTTTATTTAATTTTAATTTTATATTTTTGTATTTGGGTTTTTATATTACTGATTTTATATTTTCTTTTTGTATTTTATATTTTTTTTATATTTTCTTTTTTTAATAATAGAATATATATATACAATATAAGAGAGAGAGGAGTAGAACATTTATAAAAAATAGGTAAAAATAAGTAAAATTCAATAAATAAAATGTTTTGGGTTTATTATATTTTTATAATGTTTTTGTGATTTCTCTAGATTTTTCCTAATTTTTTTGTTATTTTTAAAGTCAAAAATTAAAGAAAACAGTGAATTAGCTACTGGCCGAGATTAAAAGGAGGATGAAAAATACTAAACAGTATCCAAAATTCATCAAATTAATTTTAAAATAAAGGGAATAAAATAGAGAAACTAAGAAACTGAGTTTATATTTTTAGGAATTTTCTCGGATTTTTTAGAATTTTATGAAGTTTTTAGGGGTTTTCTAATTTTTAGGAGTTTTATTTTGAATTTTTTGTGATTTTTGGTCTGAAATTAAAACACACCAAGATAAGAAGAATATATTTTTTTGGAATTTTCTGAGGTGATTTTAAATTTTTATGGATTTTATAATGCAAACAGTGGTGAAAATAGATGTTTTTTATTTTTTATAAATATTAAAATGCAATAATTATGCAAAATAAAAATATGTCGTGAATGTGCAATGCAACAGGGACTTACAATGATTTTTGGGGATTTTTTTGGATTTTAGAAAGGCATGCAATAAATGCTAGAAACATAAAGAAACTTCATTTCTAGCAAGGGCAATTTTATAATATTCAAAAAGTCCAGGGGGCTGATAGTAAATTTCCAGAAAAAAATATATAACTGAAATGTAACTTCCTGGATCAAACACCAATAGCAAAAACTGTGAGGATGCCCTTGCAAAGAGCCCACCACGCACGCGCGATGCACGCGCTTGGGGAGGGGCTAATATCTAATGTGCCAAAACGTTGGGGGCTTGTATGCAAAAATGCCAACAACTATAGAACTGCATATCAAAGTTCATAGACTTAAAACAAAATAACCGAACGCCTGGGGGTCCTGCGCAAAATTTCCAGGCCACGTGCGCAAAGCACGTGACCTGGCGGGGAGGAAGGGTTGATATTACAAAACTTGGGGGCGTAAAGGCAAAAATCCCATAAATACTTGGCCTACAGAAGAAGGTTTAAGTCTTATTAAACAAATCACAAAAACAAGCTGGGTATGATGCAAAATTACCCAGGGCCTTGGCGCGATCGAACGGTGGGTTTTATCCCACTTAAACACGTGTCAGCACCGGGCGCGTTGATACCCTTTCGTGGATGCACGGCTTGGATTAGATCCCGGGAGAAGATCGACGGCTCTAGGATGGCGTGATCCGACGTCAGCTGTAACACGAGAGGGGAGTTCCTAATCCGATGGCGGGGAATGCTGCTGGAAGAACCAATGACGAAATCGTAGGAGCCGAGTTTTGTTTACGTGCAGGGCTGGCCTCCGACCACCATACCCACGCCCGGGTGGCGTTTTCGACTCTGCCCCTTCTCCGTGACGTGCAGGAGGCCCAGATTGGTCCGACGGCCAATGGGTGGCCCTCAGCTGCTTGAGGAAGCTCCAGCCGACCTGGGGCTGATTTTGGGCAAAAAGACGAGGCGCAGAAGCCTCCTTCGAGTCCTGCAAAGGTCAAATGGAGAGCAGCAGCACAGAGGAGCAAAAAGACCCGGCTTTTATTGGGCGAAAGGGTGGAGTGTGTGGGGTGGTGAAGGTAGCCGGAGCTCAAGAGCTCCGACAACGTGATCGGGTGCGAAATGGGGGCGAAACACTCGGCGAAACAGCAAGATGACGGCACAAAATGAATCCTAAGATTACCAGCTAACCATATGACAAAAATGCATGAAATACAACCTCAAGTTGTCCGGAAAACCAAAGAGATGTGACCTCAACCGGCCATGGCCGGAGATGGGGTTGGAGATCGTCCTCGACCTTGCCTAAAGCCGCCCCTACTTGGCTGGAGGCTAGCCTATCACGCTCGCCGGTTAGGGCACGAGTCGGAGGGGAAAGGCTTGGTCAAAAGAGGTTCAAAGTGCGAAGGAGGTCGTCAAGGGTCTTTTTGAATGGGTGGACAAGTGGGCACAAAAGTCGAGGAAGAACGGGCGAATCGATGGCTCAAAGCCCAAAATAATCATAGGGCGAGTAAGACCATCCATCCAGGAGCAAAGATCGTGAAGGTCATTTCGCGAATCGGTGGAAGATACGCCCGCGAAAAATCCAAGAAAATGGGTGCACACGCAGGTCCCTTGGTCACAGACCTAGGGTCAAGGAGTTGACCCTCGGTCAACGGATGGCGTGGCCTGATTGGGCCACGTCATCCGCAAAAAGATAAAAAGTAATGAAAAGTTTTGTAAATTAAAATTAAAATATTAAATGATTTAATTAATTTTAGGTTATTAAATAAAAAATGTTTATTATTTTATAAATTATTTTATGGTAATTTTTATTTATTTTTTAGAGGTATGAATTTACAAGTTGCCTTTTATAGCCTTTATAGGTATATTCTTCTATATAATTTATTATTTAATTTTTATTTTGTATATTTAATTTATTTATTTGTATTTATTATTTTATCAATTTATAGAATTCTTTTATACACTTATTAATATTTTTATTTTATTTTTCTGAAGTGTTTTGTACATTTAATAAAATAGAAATAGATTCTATGTAGGTATGTATACATGTATTATACCTATGTATTGTATATACAAGTATTTCTATTTTGTGTTTTATTTGAGTTTTTATTCTGATTTTAATACACACAATTATTATAAATAATATTTATACAATTATAAAAATATAAAATGCTAGAAATAATGAATAAATAATAAAATGAATATTTTAATCTGTACAAGTATACAATAGGGGCCCAAAACTCAACTTTCAAACTGTAGCTCCGCCAAATGCAAAACCACTGCCATTAAATATCTTATTTTATATACAATTAAAGTGAGTTTGATGCATTTGGAGTTTTTATTTGTGAGATACAGGTCTGGGAAGTTGGGATTCTGGAATTTTATTCAGACCGTAACTTTTTATTTGTACATTGTTTTTAGCTGAAATCAATTTTTGTATTTTCTATATGAAATTATCTACAGCTTTCATGTTCAAAGTTTCTTTATTTAAGGTATAAAAAGTGGAACCAAAAATAGGTCCCAAAATGAATAAAGAATGAATAAAATAAAAGGTATTTTTGTTGTATTTTGGCCCTTATCTCCCCCTACTTTATTCCTTGTCAACCTAGTCATCGAGATGCCTAGGTCTCGGGGTTTCGGGTCATAAAATATTTGCAATATTTTATTCTTTTTCTTTTCTTTTCTTTATTCTATAATTTTGGCTTTAAAAACAGTATTTTATACACTATTTACACAATGATGCATGAATGCTAAAATGCCTAAATTACACCTATTTTACACGCATTTACTAGGGTTTTTAAGGCCAAAATAATAGAATAAAGATGATGAAACGTAGATTCATCATGTCTTCTATTCAGAAAAATACTTAAAAAGGTGAAAACCATAAAATTGGGACTACTAATGCCAACTTGACTCTAAAACTCATCCCACCAAAATTTTGTCTTGGGGAGAGTAACCCCCTCATTGTTTGATTTATCTGCAGTGAGAGAGTGACCCGCACACTAGGCTAGAGCCACACCCGAAATCTTTATCGACTACTAGTCTTTATGAGTCGTTCTCCATTGACAATCTCTCCGGTAACTGGTGAAGCGAACCGTGATGTCCTTAGCGGACGGGGTTGATTGGGTAGCCGGTAAATGGTCCGTAACCTCTACTGGATGGGAAAGATCTCATTTGGGATTGAACAGTTGGCTAGGAGAGTTGGGTTCCTAACAACTCGCTTAATCCCTCTGATAGATTGACTTATCACCTAAATAAAATTTAACAAGATAAAAGACCGAACCTTCACGGTCATCAGCTCAAAGTTGTGTAGGTGAAATGCGGGTTTGTTTTCACATCTTGTTTGCATTCCATATCACATCCGCCCTTTTTCCATGATCAAAATGATGGGAAGGAGATCCCGTAGGCCACGTATGGTGGCACCGCTATCGAGCACTCCTTCCTATTCATCTAGGTCAGTTTCGGGGAGTCCAGACCCACTCTCCGAGCCTGAGTTCGCGTCCACCCTGTTCCCCCTCGACCATCCTTCTTCTTCCATCAGTCCAGTGGTGTCAGAGTTTAGTGCAGCACACAGTTCAGAGCATTTGACGGCACCTGAGATGGGTTCTTTTGCCTTTTCAAGAGAACCAAGAGATGGCCGGCAGAGAAGAATACCCAGATGAGCAGGAACACCCTCCATTCATATATGACCAAGCTGCCATCAATAATTCACTGTTAGCTCCCTAGAGACCATGCAGAGACACATCAGAGACCAGGGAGTATTCATGGATGATATCATGAGAGAGCTAGTGCAGATGCGAGAAGGTAGAGAAGACAGACCTGAGGGCGGTGGTGAAGACATACCAGAAGCAGGTGGTAGAGGAGGAGAACCTAACCAGGAGAGGTCGCTGTCGATGACCATGAGGCAGTTGTACAACCCAGCTGCAACCCTCACTCACCGATGCATCCAGCTTCCTCCCATTGTCGGGAACTTCGAGCTTCACCCGCAGACTATTCAGTTTTGCCTAAGTTTTATGGGCTAGCCACCGAGGAACGTCATCTCCATCTGCAGGAGTTTGAGATGATTTGCAGCATTGTCCATGACAGACTCGTGGATGAGGACAGAATCAAGATGATTGCCTTCCCATTCTCCTTAGCTAACAGAGCAGCCTACTAGTTTGAAACACCTTGGGAGGTATGTCACATCCTAGGCCCAACTCCGGACTGCATACTTGAATAAGTATTATCCTCTCGGCCGGACCAACGCAGTGCGAGCTATGATCAGTAACTTCACAATGGTCCCTGATGAACAGTTCCATGAGTCTTGTGATCGCTTTAGAGAGCTCATTGATCGATGTCCACATCATGACATATCAAAAACCCAACCTATTTTCAGAGTTTCTTTTGTGGGATGACACCGGAGCTGCAGGGGCTTGTAAATTCCTCTTGTGGTGGGTCCTATTTTTCCAAGGGTGAAGATGATGTTTGGGCCATCTATGAAGGGATGGCAGAGAACTCGACAGTCATGGCCCAAGGTCAAGTCTACACATAGCAGAAGCCCGCCCAAGGGGCAGTATCATATCAGAGGATCGCCCGCATCGATGCCGGCCCCCACACTCCGTCAGCAGACGCAGCTCAAGCGAATCCGCCACAGCCGACATGGGCATCATTAGCGAGAAGTTGGACCGCATCGAGATCCTCGAGAAGAAGCAGAGTCAGGGGCTGGCCCAGATGGACCAGTTGACGAAGACCATGAGTGACCTGAAGACAGATCTTGTGTATTCAGGAAACACAGACGTCCGCGTAGCCCCCTAGATCGCGTGTTGATGCTAGCAGTAGCAGCTCCACCCATCCCTCTGCCCCACACGGCCAGGTTCACCATATACAGGCAGAGCCAGTCCAGTAGCTACAGTACTACCTGTCGCAGCCACCATCTTAGGACAATCAGATGGTGGTCTATCAGCCGGATCAGCCACTGACAGCTCTACCTCCACCATCCTTCGAGCAAGAGCCATTGATGGAAGTCAATGGGATATGGTACAACTGGTACCCACAGCAGGTCGGGATTCGACGTGATCACCTCGGATTCCGCTGGACCAACGGAGGCACCTCCTCCCAACATCAGTTTCCCTCTCAGGGAAGTCAGAGCAGCCAACACCAGCAGCAGCCCCAGTATACCCACCAGCAATTCTAACAGGGTCCTCGTCCTCCTATCAGGGATAGCAGTGGAGGCAGCGTCAGCAGCCTCACCAGACGTACTCCCAGCCTTCCCAGCACTACACTCACCAGCAGCAGCCTCATTTCTAGCAGGGGAACACTTCCGATTCTCAGGCGCCAGCCTTCGAGAACCCAGCTCTAGATGAACTCACCCGCTTGCTCTCTGAACAGCAGGCATCCTTCCGACGGGAAATGGATGAGTTCCGGAAGGAGATGAGGGATATCATCAAGGGCAAGGATGCCATACCAGCACAGATTCAGCCTAATCCGAACAATTTGAAGAGGACATCTGAACAGGTACAGTCTTCAGAGGTTACCACTCCTAGTGACTTTTTGGATGACATGTCTTCTTTTCGTGATGCTGATTTCGTGACTACTAGGAGCGGTAGGATGCCGGCCGGCGGTGCCTCATCTGAGCGACAACCACACGACGAACCAGGAGCGCCAGATGAGGAGAGTAGCGATGCTGATGCCTCTAATGATGTCGATGACAGTGGTGTTGATGTCACCAAGGATGTAGATCCCGATGACGCTGTTGAGGCCGTCGTGATTCCAGATACAGACGGTGGTGCTGAGGACATCATTTTGTTTGATGATGATCCAGTGCCAGAGCACGGTGCTGATATCGCGAAGTCAGATGCTGTGGGTGGTACTGAGGCCACCACTTCTACTTTTAGTGAGCTCCGACCTGTTGTGTTGCCACCTTTTGTATCCCAGGACTGTGGTAACAAGAAAAAGAACAAAAATATGAATAAGGGAAAGGTTTTTGTATCTACTTCGAGGTCCATATTTGTTGCATGATGATCATTGTATGGATTCCATTCCTTCACGGGCACAGGGACCTATTCCTAGTCATCCATATGAGGAAGCCCCTACCATCCCCTTCCCTCAAGCACTCCGCTTAGCGAAGGGGGATAAAAAAGAAAATCCCAAAAAGACTCACCAGTTAGAGTTCAGCAACCAGATGATTGATAGATTTCAGATCCAGCTGACTCTACAGGAGGCGCTTGAGCACATCCCCCACTTCCAATAGAATTTGAAAGAGAAGACTAAAGTCCGCAGGAAGAGGAGGAACCGCAGAGATGAGATCCATGTGCTCACCCGCTCCACTTGCTTTGCCATTCAGAACAGATTACCAGCCAAGAGACCTGATTTAGGAGCTCCCTATGTCAAATGCAAGATTCAGGAGCAGCAGTTTGATCGTACTCTATTAGACAGCGACTCTTCTATCAACCTCCTTCCGACAGCCTTACTCGACCGATTCGAGTTTGGTCCTCTTCTTCGGAGTAGGACAATCCTTCAGTTTGCTGATCGATCAATTAAGAGGCCGAAGGGGTTGTTGAGAGATGTGGTCGTTACCATTCAGGGCCTGAAATTCCCCGTGGACTTTTTGGTATTGGACATCAAGATCCCTGAGTCGGTAACAAATGCCCCCATCATACTTGGATGCCCATTCTTGGCCACTGCCAAGGCGGTGACCGACCACGATTGTGGGAAGGTGTACTTTCACGTAGAGGGCGGAAGTATACAAATAGAGGCGACCGACGAGACCAGAGCGAGAGGATCAGCGTGCTCAGAGCAGTCCAATGATACCGAGCAGATGACAGAGGTTGAGCGAGACGTCAACCAGGAGTGTGATTTTGTGATGACAGATGATGAATCCATTTGGACAGATCCCGTAGAACGAGCCCTCACCTTGCCCGCAGATTCAACATACTTACAGCTTATGGCAGTCGAGAGCATGGAGAGCACACCCCTGGTAGAGGACACATTTGAGGCCAACAGTTTTGGATGAGTAGTGAACCAGAATTTCATTTTTGTTATTCTAGTTCAGATCCCTCGGATTCAGACATTGATTGGGATGACTTTGATGATTACTTGCCATGTCTGATTCCTTTTAAGCTGACAGCTAGGACTGAGTGCAAGCCAGTACAGTTTATAGATGATTCAGCAGGGTTCCCTTCATCAGATTATCATGCACAACGAGAGTTCTCGCACGCAGACCTGGTAGCCTTCACAAAGACATATCAGAAGCCAGATCTGCCACCTCTCAGTTGTCCAGAATTGAAGCCCTTGCCGCAGTCGTTGAATTACAGATTCCTTGCGGGTAAGCCAGATATGCATCCAGTCATTATCTCAGCAGATTTGACTGGAGAACAAGAATCTTGTTTGATGGAGGTTCTTGAAAGAAACCGCAAGGCATTTGGATGGAGTATAGCTGATCTCCAGAGGATTAGTTCGACTATGTGCTCCCACCACATCTATCTTGAAGAGGACGCTAAGCCATCGCGTGAGTTCCAGCGACGGCTGAACCCGAATCTCCGAGATGTGGTCATGAAGGAAATATCGAAGTGGTGGAGCGTCGATTTTATCTACCCCATCTCTAACTCCAAGTGGGTTAGTCCATTACATGTGGTACCCAAGAAGACGGGTACCACTACGGGTATGAGTGAGTCTGGAGAGGAGATAGCTACCCGGGTACCCACTTCTTGGAGGGTCTGTGTGGACTACAGAAGATTGAATGAGGCCACCAAGAAGGATCATTTCCCGCTGCCATTCATTGATCAGATTATCAAGAGCTAGATGGGAAGAGTCACTATTGTTTTCTTGACAGGTACTTGATGAATACCCATTCATCACTCTTTATTCTTTTATTTTAGCTACAAAACCTAAGCAAAACACATGTACATAGGTGTAAATATCAATAATTATCATCTTGCATGCATTGTGTATATATGCATATTTAGCATGTTTTTGTGCATAAATAAAAGAATAAAGAAATAAAAAGAAAAAGAGGGAGATATTTAGAATAAATATTGAGCGACCTAATCCTAAGGGAGGGCTCAGCATGGGCCTGACCGCAAAAGAACCCAAGTAGAGAGAGATAGGGAAGCTCATGTGTTTGTACATATACCTGTAAATAAATAAAAATTATTTTCCTCTTATTCAAAATAAAAATGCGTGCCTATTTATTTAAATATAAAATAAAAATAAAAATGGAAAAACAAAAATAAAAATAAAATTCACTTCATCATTGTATATAAACCATGTATATAGAACCACTCGTTTATTTATTATCACCTTGTAAATAAATAATTAAAATTCAATAAAAATATGTATATATTCTATATTTCATGGTGTAAATAAATAAAATAAAAATTAGAAAAATAAAAACAAAATAAAAAAATAAAATAAAAATCAAAGTCCACCTTGTATATATACCATGTATGTATATAAATAAAAGTATTTATTTCACCCTTGTAAATAATTAATAAAAATAAAATAAAAATACCTTTTTATTCCAAATTTTATCCTATAAATAAATAAAATATAAAATGGGAATAATTGTATAAAAAAACAATTAAAAATTAAAATAAAAAATGTATATATGTATACCTATATATAATAATACTTTGTAAATACCTAAATTATATTTCAAAAAAATAAATAAAAATCACTAAAAAATAATTTAAAAATAAATAAACATTTTTCATGTTTTTAAAGTTTTTCGAAATAATTGCATTTACTATTTTTTATTGAATTTTTAAATCTTTAATAATTGGCGAGCTCTGATTGGTCCACGGGGGATGTTGACCCCCGGTCAACTCTACCCCAGGACCACCAGACTCGGATCTTGTTGCCCCGACCTGATTTCTCTGACTTTTCCCCACTTTATCCAATCGCCAAATCCCTAAACCCCGGGCTTCATTTGATCCTTGCTTATCCGAGACCCTCGCCCGGGGTGGATTCTAGGGGTCCGTGCTCCATGCATCCATGCCCGACTCCATTTAGCCGGACCTGCACCACTATATAGCTCCAGCTCCGGCCGGCAATTCACACCATCTTTGGCCTTCCCCCTCGACGCCAGAGACCTCCTCTTCTTCACCAGAGTGACAGCAACGCGGAGGAGGGTAGCAGTGAGGCTCAGGCAGCCGGGAACGACTGATCCGGCGACTTCGTCGCCGTACGCCGCCGCGAGGTGCGCTCAGCCTCGGGAAGTGACGATCCCTTGAGGCTATGACCCCTGGGCTCCCTGAGCTCCAGCATAGTCGATTACTCCCTCCAGGTAGCTTCGATAATCTGTAGGATAGCTTAGATTTCCATTTTTTAGTTTTCAGCCTTTGTAGCTCCGCCGCCGTCGCCAGCCGTCTCCGTCCACCCATTTGTCCATCCTACTCGACCTTCACCTTCGCCACACTCCTCTCCACCTTCTTCACCCAGCCACCTCCCCCTGACTCACCCCGGAGCAGGTCCTCCACCCTCCTCCGCCGTTGCCTCGCCGAGGGTGTCGCCCCGACACATATACTCGCCCATTTCACCCCAACTTGGTCGAGGCAATTTTCCCTTGACCAAGGACTTGTTCTGTGCACTCTGCAGGTCGAAGGAGGCCCATCTGAGGGTCTGAACATCCAGGCACAATAGCTCCAGTCCTCCTCCGTCGCCGGGCCACTCTGGTGGTCGCCGGCCTCATCGGAGGGATCCTTCAGTTGCGGAGCACCTTGGCGATCACGTTCCACCTTCCAGTAGCTCCATAGGAGGCCTCCACCGAACGCACGGAGCCGGTGAACTTCGCAGGCGAGCAATTCTTGGAGATCCTCCAGCCACCGTTCGATCAAGACTCCCTCTCCAGATCTGATCAGAGTCATTCGTTCACGTGGAGCTTACACCATTTGATCCATCTGGGAGCAGATCTGGGCCGTTCACTCAGACGAAGATGCATCCTACATCAAGGACCGTCCGATCTATACGGGTCCTCTTCAGCGTCGTCGATCCAGCGAGGGTTTAGCCACAGCCTCCCACCGTCGGATTCCTCCACGTGGCAAGCTCTCCGCCATCTAATAATAAAGGGGTAAATTGTTCTTAGGCCCCTTAGTTTCCTTGCATTGAGGACCTTCATGTTTCCTTTATTTGCATATCAGTCCCTGTATATGGTAACCATATGCGTCGACACGTGAGATTCTGGGCATTTTGCATATTTTATCCTCTATTCCTTGCGTGTTATGGTTTGATACTTTTTAAATAGGAATTGCAAATATACCCCTCCGTGTCTGAACCACGTGCCTGGCGTGTGTTGTGTGGGATTTTTGTGCTTTGGGCCCCTGGATTTTATTCGTGTGTTATGGTTTGGCCCCTACAACCTTCTTTTCTTGCATTTGGGTCCCTGTGACTATGAGCCTTCATTTTATTTAAATAAAATAGCAAATTTAACCCAAATCAAGTGAAATTTGGATACATGGCTTCTGCCACTGTGTAAAAATTTCCCTAATTTTTGGCTACATTTTTTAGGCTTTTTAGTATTTTTAAAAATTCAAAAACAACCATTTTTTTCCTGTTCAGTTTAGAAAAACATAAAAAATATAAAAACTCTTTTACAAATTCTAAAAAATTAAGTTTGGTTTGTTTTTGTGTGTTTGATTTTCTTTGCATTTTTTGCAATTTTTGGATATATAAAAACCTTAAAAATAAAAAACACTTAAAAACTCATAAAAATTCTAAAAAATTATAGCAAATCCAAAAATAATAAACTCTTTTTTCTGAATTTTCTTTGTTATTTCTTTTTCTCATAAAATTACCTTCAGTCTATTATAGGACTATTTGATATTTTTCATGGCCTTTTGAAGTTTGGATGGACAGTTTGCTATTATTTTTGTCTTCTTTTATTTTAGAATTTTCTATAAAAATTATAAAAATCTCAAAAATTCACCAAAAACATTAAAAATCTAAAAAACATAAAAATATTTTGTTTGAATTTTTGGAGCCTTTTGGAATGTTTAAATAAATTGTTGATTGTGCTTGCTTTTGTCTTTTTATTATTTTACTCCATTATTTAAAAATCCAAAAAAATATAAAAAGAATTAAAAACCACCAAAAATAGTTGTTTTCGTTTTCTTTTATTTTTGACTACTTCGTAGGCCGCGAGGCCAACTCGTGCTCCCAGAGTCCGACCCTGGGTGCTACACTAGGCAAATCTCATAACCAGGGCCACTATTTTTTCTTTTATTATTTTATCTTGTTGATTGGTGGTCTGCTCTTTATTTTTCTTGATTGACTGATCTATCTCCGAGATCTGCGTCGCAACGACCCTAGTTCTATTATATTCACCCGAGTCTTGGTGAAAAGTTCGATCATCAGAATGGCGCCGTTGCCGGGGAGCACAGCTTAGTAGTCCATTTCCCTTTTCTTTGATTTTTACTTTCTTTTGTTTTTCGCGGCTTTTTCCGCGGCTTTCTTCGTCCACGGCTTTTCGCGACTTTTCTTTTGTCTTTTATTTTCATCTTCTTTTATTTTCTTTTATTTGTTTTTGGTTGGTTTGAGTTTTTATTTTTATTTCCCATTTTTGCACATATACCATGTTTTGTTTATTTGCTTTGTTTATCTGGTTTGTGACACACTTATTGTTTACTTGCGAGGGCCTGAGGATCGAGGCGGCTTATTTGGAAGTCGAGGCAACCGTGGGAGTCAGAGGTGGCTTCCTTCTCTACGAAGCCGCAGGAGAGCGCGAGGAGACAGCAGGAGTGCGGGAGTAGTTTAGTCTAGCTTAGTTTATTTTCTGCACATTAGAACTGTTGTAGTAATACAGGTACCCAGACTCTCAGAGACACTTGTGATTGCGGGGTCTGTTTCGCCGAGCACTGGTGTGCTCGGGGGACCCCATCGATGTTTTGATTTTTGTCGTCTTTTCTTTTTATTTGATTTCACGTGGATTTCTATGCTTGAGCCCCTAGATTTATGTTTTTATTTCGTTGAGCCAGGTAGCCTTAGGTCGACAGCCCTAATAAGAATATATGTTCCTATAGATTGCGATTGGATCTAGGCAAATAAATCAGTGCTTCACGATAATAGAAGCTTTCGTTTAGGACGGTTCTCGCATTTGCATCCATATAGATTAGTTTTACATTTATGCGTGGATCATAATTGCATGTAGACTGCTGGAGTCAGGTACGCCTTCTATCTCGTGCATGCATCATTGATTTGTCGCGCATCGGCTTTTCCGCTTTCCTTCCCCTGATTTTCTGGACTTAGGAATATAAGGAAATCTGAAAATTCGTTAGACGATTTTTGAAAAATACATAAAAATAAAAACAATAAAATCGTGACTGCTAATCACACTTGATCTAAAAGACACCACATTGAAAAATCTGTCTTGGGGAGAGTAACCCCCTCCTTGTTTGGTTTGGATGAGCGAGAGAGTGACCCGCATCCTAGGTAGAGCCATATCCGATTTCTTGACAGACTACCAGCCTTTTATTCGGGACATTCGGTTGAGAATATTGGATTCCTATCAGCTCACGTGATCGCTCTGAAAGACTAACTTGATCACCTAAAATAAAATTGACAAGATAATTGATCGATCTCTTACGGTCTTCAGCTCAGTGTGCGTAGGTGAATCGGGAGTTTGCTTTCTCATCTTGTGTGGTTCCAGATCCCTTCTGCCTTTCCCCCATCTATCTTCTTCTCCACTCATTCTTTTCTCCCACCCACCCTCCCTTCAGTCTTTTCACCTTCTCTTCCCCTTCTGTATCCCTGGATGATGGATCCCCCTCACTTCTGGCCGACTCTTGTGGCTTCTTCTCCATTCTCTGACCATCAGTCCAGTCCACCTTCGAGGGAGGTCAGATCTCCGACCAACCTCCCGCGCCCTCCCTCCCATCCCTTTCACTACTCTGGGCATGCTGCGCTAGACGTCCGTGGATATCAGATCGAGCAGATGCGAGACCCGGAAGATGCCATTGCTGAGTTGAGAGTGCACTCCTTTCGTGATCAGAGAGAGCAGAGGAGATCATCAGATAGATCCTATCCCAAATTAATGGAGGAGGAGATAGGACAGGGAGCTCAGTCATCTTCTACACGAGGTCCATTCATCTTGGATTTGGATTTCATTCAGAGACTGCCGACATTTTCAGGGGAGGTGCACGAGGAGACCTATCTTTACTTGTCCGAGTTCAAGGAGTTTTGCAGGGCACAGTTATATTCAGATATCACTGTAGAGGACCTGATGCTGAGGACCTTCCCATTCACACTTCAGGACAGAGCCATGAGATGGCACAGACGATTGGGGAGGAGATTTGCTACGTGGGGAGAGCTACGCTGAGAGTTTCTATAGAGATACTTTCCCCAGCGTAGAGCAGATTTGATGCGGTCTTTGATCACTGACTTTTCAGTTGACCCCCAGGAGCCACTACATGGGGCATGGCCGAGGTTTCTTGACCTCTTGAGGAGATTCCCCGACCACGGACTTCCACTGACAGACCTGATAGAGATCTCCATGCGGGGGATGACCGCAGAACAGATAGCACTGGTGATTACCACATGTGGCGGTTCATACCGCAGTTCCAACATTCACTTACTAGATACCATCTCGAGGCTACTTTCACAGAGATCATCTTCACGAGATGCCTTAGTCGGGACGACACATGAGGACGTTGCAGGACCAGTGCGGTGTGTCACATTACATGAGGATACAGCTTCTACACACCAGCCCGAGGACTTGGATGATGCAACACCATTGACAGAGGAGATGACTGCGATAGCAGAGGTTCGGACCCAGAGTCTACTCGAGTTCACGTTGGTCTTCCAGCTAGAGTTCGAGTGAACCCCCGAGTTTTCAGTTGACGAGTCTTGGGTATCAGATCTTCTGATACTCCAGGAGCCGGAGGAGCCCCCGCTTTTACAGCTGTTGATTCGGCCACTGCAGTGTCCAGTACCGGAGGACTCAGCTTCTTTTCTGCAGAGACACTTCTCGGAGACCGACAGATACCATGACTCAGCCCAGCAGCCATAGTTCGATATGGGACATCACTTTGAGAGTATAGACACAGATAGTCCCATATTCGAGCCTTTTGTCCTCCACTTTGACGAGACAGACACACTTGCTGAGGACTAGTTGGCAGCCAGCATTGCCGCAGAGCGAGGATCAGCCGCAGACACATTGCCAGCCTCTACGGTGTTGACAAGTACCTTCTCCTGCTTCCAGATTGCAGAGAGCCACACTTCAGATGATGATGCAGTCTGGTGCACCGAGAGGATACTTGACAGCAGCGTAGATGCCCTTCTAGATACAGATCCTCTATTTCTCACCTCTGATCTTGCATTTCTCCCCGAGTGTTATCTGTGGGAGGATGCCACACACGATGAGTACTCGGTTTCACCTTCTGAGAGTGTATCCGATCTGACGGAACACGAAACCGAGTCTTCTGATTCTGAGTCATCTCACCTCGACGACCCTCGCGAGGATGACCCGATCCTTGAGATATTCGATGATCTGTCTGACTTGTCTCTACGTTGTGCATCGGATATCAGTTTTCTTAGAGAGTCTTCTGATCTTCACTTTCCATATCTTTTCGAGACATTGATTGACGTGGAGGACTCCACGACTGATCCATCCTTCTCCACATTTGACTTTCTCAGCTCCACACTTCCACTCCAGTCTAATCTAGAGCCGACAATTTCTTTTGTGCTACCGGATCCCGATCACTTATTTCCATATCCTTGGCCGGTAGCAGACACCCTCCTGATTGCATACCTGGGTGTCCTTCTTTACACTGTTGATTTTGTCGTTGTTCTCATACCGGGACTGCGATGACAGTACGGCATTCGCCTTACAGATGTCGTCCTGAACCTTGACACTGCCTTGTCCTAGCCTTTGCGCCCATCTAGGGGCGTAAAATCTAGCGCTTGTTGAGAGGCACCTCAACATTGTACCCTTTTGTATATACGTGTCTTGTTTTAGTTTGATCTTTCTTTCTTCCGTGTTTGTTTTCACCCCAGGTCTCGTATAGGATTATCTTTGCTATACATAGGATATACCTCATCCTATGTATAGGGGGGTGGAAACACCGAGTTGCTCTCCCGTTCTGTTTCATCACTACTATTGTTGCCTATACTTAAGGATTCTTCACCTGAAGTATAGGGGGAGTGATGCCCCTCCACCTTGTATATACTTCTTTTCTTTGTGTCTTTCTACCTCTGGTTTACTGCCTATACTTAGGGATATTTCACCCTAAGTATAGGGGGGTAGACCATGTACATTCTCGCTCGGATTTCCCTTCGTGTACAGCCTGCTATACTTAAGATTATTTGATCCTAAGTATAGGGGGAAATGTCGAGATCCTCTTGATTTTTATTCTTTCATTCGTCTTTGTATATAGCCTTCCTTTTCACTTCCCTATACTAAGCACGAGTTATGTCTTCTTCATCGTTCTTGACTCTGAGGACATCGTCCGAGCTAAGTATAGGGGGTGTGTATATATTTCATATATACTTTAGCCATAACTCGTACTTTGTGTGAGTGTGTTAATAAATAAAAATGGCTAAAAACCCAAAAATCCATAAAAATTAAAATTTTTCCTTGTAAATAAACATTCTTTTAATGCACAAACATAGCTATTGTACAAATTATTTTTGTAAAAATGTTTGTAAAAACTTTTTGTGTAAATAGTGTGTAAATATGTGCATATAAAAATTATGTATATAGTACAAAATTTTTCCAAAATGTTTTGAAAATCAAAAGTTTGCAAAAACCTTGTGTAAAATTGTGTAAATATTTTGCAAAACTTGCATTCATGCATACATTCTTGATTTCAAAACATTTTTCAAAAATTTTGCACATGTGTAAATATTGTGTAATAGCATCTTTGTATATACTTGTATAGTTTTTCCTGGATTATAGTTGACATTTAAACTAGCCTGGAATTAAATTGGAAAATGGAGCTTGATTAAGATCTTAATCCACCCAATTATAAGAGGAACCTTATAGGGCTCAGGGTTAAGGCTTTTCAGGTCCATGGTGACTTAATTTTTTGAGTCCACTAGGCTATGATCACATGTCATCTCAATGAGCCTAAGTAGAACACTTAACAACACACACATGACTCATATATACAATGGCTTGACTTGGACCTGCACTTTACACTGAGCTCTCTACGAATGAGGTGGTGAGGAGGCAGTCTTCCTTGACTTGGGGTAGCATATGAGGGTAGTACTTCTAGGCGGAATCTCTCTTCTTCTTTTAGTGAAGGAAGTGTGTCTCCACTTGGTCTGGTTTCCATGAGGTCTAACGACAGGAGTTGTGGGTTGCAATAATGCTTCAAAAGAGGGATAGTCTACTGGCTCAAGAGGAAAAACTCCTTATGTACATATGCTGCACCTTGTAAATATGTTGTACAGATGCACTTGAAAAAAATGCAAAAAGAAAAAAATAACTCCAAAAAAGTGGTGGGTCTGATAAAAAATGATAATCCCATCGGAGTATGTATATAGTGCAATAAGCAAAGCTTGAGACCCATGTTCCATCTTATGTAGCTTGCAGCAGGGAGACTTAGCTACACTGGTTGAGCTCCCAAGGATACATGGCTACACTGGCCATGGTGCATTCTCTTCTTCCTCCTCTTCTTGAGCCAGTTGAACTTGAACTTAGAAGGGAATACCCCGCTCCTCGAGGAAAGAGTGGCCATATTAGGGTCATAGAGTTACCATGTTGGGGAGGGTTGCCAAGTTGTTATTTCTGAGGTGGAGAGCTATACCTCACATACACTGTACAAGGAAAGATTCATAGTCTTCAGGGTTTGTGTATGTAGACTTGTTTTGATCTGGATTATTGAGGAGTCTTGACTATAGATTAGTGGATCTTAGAGACTGTTAAGTTTTAAACTTAAGTCCATATAAGGTTCCGACACATTAATAATCCAAAGATCTGATCGAGCTCCATATTTCAATTTAATGAAGGCAAGTTTAATAATCAGCATTAATCCATGCTTTTCTCCTCTTTTTCTTTTTCTTTTTCCTTTTTCACTTCTTTTTCAAATAAGTGTTTGCTAAGGGACTAGCAAAGTTAAGTATAGGGGGTGATGAATATCCATTCATCACTCTTTATTCTTTTATTTTAGCTACAAAACCTATGCAAAACACAGGTAGATAGGTGTAAATAGCAATAATTATCATCTTGCATGCATTGTGTAAATATGCATATTTAGCATGTTTTGTGCATAAATAAAAGAATAAAGAAATAAAAGAAAAAGAGGGAGATATTTAGAATAAATATTGAGCGACCTAATCCCAAGGGAGGGCTCAGCATGGGCCTGACCTTAAAAGAACCAAAGTAGAGAGAGATAGGGAAGCTCATGTGTTTGTACATATACCTGTAAATAAATAAAAATTATTTTCCTCTTATTCAAAATAAAAATGTGTGCTTATTTATTTAAATATAAAATCAAAATAAAAAATGGAAAAACAAAAATAAAAATAAAATTCACTTCATCATTGTATATAAACCATATACATAGAACCACTCACTTATTTATTATCACCTTGTAAATAAATAATTAAAATTCAATAAAAATATGTATATATTCCATATTTCATGGTGTAAATAAATAAAATAAAAATTAGAAAAATATAAAAAATAAAAAGAAATAAAATAAAAATCAAAGTCCACCTTGTACATATACCATGTGTGTATATAAATAAAAGTATTTATTTCACCCTTGTAAATAATTAATAAAAATAAAATAAAAATACCCTATTATTCCAAATTTTATCTATAAATAAATAAAACATAAAATGGGAATAATTATATAAAAATAAATAATTAAAAATAAAAATAAAAAATGTATATATGTATATACCTATATATAATAATAATAATATTTTGTAAATACCTAAATTATATTTCAAAAAAATAAATAAAAATCACTAAAAAATAATTTAAAAATAAATAAACATTTTTCATGTTTTAAGTTTTTCGAAATAATTGCATTTACTATTTTTTATTGAATTTTTAAATCTTTAATAATTGGCGAGCTCTGATTGGTCCACAGGGGATGTTGACCCCCGGTCAACTCTCCCCCCAGGACCACAAGACTCGGATCTTGTTGTCCCGACCCGATTTCTCCGACTTTTCCCCACTTGATCCGATCGCTAAATCCCTAAACCCCGGGCTCCATTTGATCCTTGCTTATCCGAGACCCTCGCCCGGGGTGGATTCTAGGGGTCCGTGCTCCATGCATCCATGCCCGACTCCATTTAGCCGGACCTGCACCACTATATAGCTCCAGCTCTGGCCACCAATTCACGCCATCTTTGGCCTTCCCCCTCGACGCCAGTGACCTCCTTTTCTTTGCCAGAGTGACAGCAGCGCGGAGGAGGGTAGCAGCGAGGCCCGGGAAGCCGGGAACCACTGATCCGGCGACTTCATCGCTGTGCGCCGCCGCGAGGTGCGCTCAGCCTCGGGAAGCGACGATCCCTTGAGGCTATGACCCCCGGAGCTCCCTGAGCTCCAGCATAGTCGATTATGCCCGCCAGGTAGCTTCGATAATCTGTAGGATAGCTTAGATTTCCATTTTTAGTTTTCAGCCTTTGTAGCTCCGCTGTCGTCGCCATCCATCTCCGTCCACCCATATCTCCATCCGACTCGACCTTCACCTTCGCCACACTCCTCTCCACCTTCTTCACCCAGCCAACTCCCCTGACTCGCCCTGGAGCAGGTCCTCCACCCTCCTCCACCGTCGCCTCGCCGGAGGGTGTTTCCTCGACGCATATACTCGCAAATTTCACCCCCAACTTGGTCGAGGCAATTTACCCTAGACAAAGGAGCTGTTTTGTGCACTCTGCAGGTTGAAGAAGGCCCATCTGAGGGTCCAAACATCCATGCACGACAGCTCCAATCCTCCACCGTCGTCGGGACACTCTGGTGGTCGTCGGCCTCATCGGAGGGATCCTTCAGTTGCGGAGCACCTTGGCGATCACGTTCCACCCTCTAGTAGCTCCAGAGGAGGCCTCCACTGCACGCACGGAGCCGGTGAACTTCACCGGCGAGCAGTTCTTGGAGACCCTCCAGCCACCGTTCGATCAAGACTCTCGCTCCAGATCTGATCAGAGTCGTTCGTTCACGTGGAGCTTACCGTTTGATCCATCTGGGAGCAGATCTGGGCCGTTCACTCAGACGAAGAGGCCCCCAACACCAAGGACCGTCTGATTTACACGTGTCCTCTTCAGCACCGTCGATCCAGCGAGGGTTTAGCCACAGCCTCCCACCGTCAGATTCCTCCATGTGGCAAGCTCTCCGTTGTCTAATAATAAAGGGGTAAATTGTTCTTAGACCCCTTAGTTTATTGCATTTACTTTTTAGTCCTATAAATATTTTATCATGTTGTTTTTATTTTGCAAAATTACATTGAGGACCTTCATGTTTCCTATATTTGCATATCAGTCCCTGTATATGGTAACCATGTGCGTCGATACGTGAGATTCTGGGCATTTTGCATATTTTATCCTCTATTCCTTGCGTGTTATGGTTTGATACTTTTTATATGGGAATTGAAAATATACACCTCTGTGTCTGAACCACGTGCCTAGCGCGTGTTGTGTGGGATTTTTGTGCTTTGGGCCCTGGATTTTATTCGTGTGTTATGGTTTGGCCCCTGCAACTTTCTTTTCTTGCATTTGGGTCCCTATGACTGTGAGCCTTCATTTTATTTAAATAAAATAGCAAATTTAACCCAAACCGAGTGAAATTTGGACACGTAGCTCTTGCCACTGTGTAAAAATTTCCCTAATTTTTGAGTACATTTTTTAGGCTTTTTAGTATTTTTAAAAATTAAAAAACAGCCATTTTTCCCTTATTCGGTTTAGAAAATCATAAAAAATATAAAAACTCTTTTAAAAATTCCAAAAAAATAAGTTTGGTTTGTTTTTATGTGTTTGATTTTCTTTGCATTTGTGGCGATTTTTTGATATATAAAAACCTTAAAAATTAAAAACACTTAAAAACTCATAAAAATTCTAAGAAATTATAGAAAACTCCAAAAATAATAAACTCTTTTTCTGAATTTTCTTTGTTATTTCTAATTATATCCAGGCTATTATAGGACCATCTGATATTTTTCGTGGCCCTTTGAAGTCTGGCTGGACAGTTTGCTACTATTTTTGCCTTCTTTAATTTTTAGAAAATTCTATAAAAATTATAAAAATCTCAAAAATTCATCAAAAATAGTAAAAAATCTAAAAAACATAAAAATATTTTTGTTTGAATTTTTGGAGCTTTTTAGAGTGTTTAAATAAATTGTTGATTGTGCTTGCTTTTGTCTTTTTATTATTTTCCTCCATTATTAAAAATCCAAAAAAATATAAAAAGAATTAAAAACCACCAAAAATAGTTGTTTTTGTTTTCTTTTATTTTTGAATACTTCGTAGGCCGTGAGGCCAACTCGTGCTCCCTGAGTCCGACCCTGGGTGATACACCAGGCTAATCTCAGAGCCAGGACCACTATTTTTCTTTTTTGATTTTTATCTGTTTGATTGGTGGTTCTCTGATCTTCATTTTTCTTGTTGAGCTGAGCCCCGCGTGACTGAGGTCGCAACGACCTTAGTGATATATTTACCTTAGTCCATTCGATATTTTCGGCTCATCAGTACTCTGGATATAATCAAGTGGCCATTGCGCCCGAAGACCAGGATAAAACGACATTTACCTGTCCGTTTGGGACTTATGTTTTCAGACGGATGCCCTTTGATCTATGTAACGCATCGGCAATATTCAACAGGTGCATGTTCTCCATTTTCTCGGACATGGTGGGTGATTGCCTGGAGGTCTTCATGGATGACTTCTCGGTCTATGGCGATGGGTTTGATGCTTGTCTTGACTGCCTAGACCGTGTGCTTCAACACTGCATTGAGGTCAACCTTCTCTTGTCTTGGGAGAAGAGTCACTTCATGGTGACTCAAGGGATGGTCCTTGGCCATATCATCTCCAACAGAGGCATAGAGGTTGATCCGGCTATGGTGGATATCATTAGAAAACTCCACCGTCCAATTTGCATCAATTGTGATCTTTTCTGAGGCATGTCGGTTTCTACCAATGGTTCATTCAGGACTTCAGTCGTATTGCCCGAGCACTCACTGATTTGCTGACGAAAGACACCGAGTTCCTTGTAGATGATAAGTGTCTTGCATCTTTCGAGAATCTCAAGAATATGGTTGTTACGGCTCCTATCCTTCAGCCACCCGATTGGTCTCTCCCATCCGAGATCATGACGGATGCTTCTGATTTTGCCGTAGGGGTTGTGCTTGGACAGAGGAGGGATGTATTGCCGTATGCCATTCACTACGCTAGCCGGACTTTGGATGCTGCTCAGCGGAATTACACCGTGACTGAGAAGGAAATGCTAGCTGTAGTCTTTGCTTTGGATAAGTATAGATCATATATTCTCGGATCTAGAGTGACTGTCTTTACAGATCACACTGCCATCCGGTACCTCATGGCCAAGAAGGATGCCAAAGCTCGCCTTACCAGATGGATCCTTCTGCTCCAGGAGTTTCACATTGAGATTAAGGATAAGCATGGAGTTAAGAATGTGGTGGCGGATCACCTCTCCCGCTTAGAGAACCTTGAGGAATCTGAGCCCAGCATACCTATTATAGAGACGTTTCCAGATGGGGCGATCTTGGCGATCACCTCGCTCCCATGGTACGCCGACATTGCGAACTATCTTCTCGCCAAAACGGTTCCACAAGGTTGGCCCAGGCAGAAACTTGAGACCTTCCTTGCGAAGGCCAAGTTTTATCATTGGGAGGATCCCGTCCATTCTCATGAAGGAGGGGATAGCATCTGGAGGAGGTGCATTCCTCAAGATGAGCAGCATTGCATCCTCACCTACTGCCACAAGCTTGAGGCAGGAGGACATCATTCTGGGAGATGGACAGCACAGAAGGTGCTCCAATCCGGCCTTTCGTGGCCTACTCTCTTCAAGGATTCTGATGAATTCGTGAAGAGATGTACTGACTGTCAAAAGATGGGTACTTGCGGATAAAGAGACATGATGTCCATGCAACCCATTCACTTTTGTGAGGTTTTTTATGCATGGGGGATTAATTTCATGGGCCCATTTCCTAAGAGTCAGGGTTTTGAGTACATTTTGCTTGATGTGAATTATGTGAGTCGTTGGGTTGAGGCCATCCCCGCCCGAGCCGCAGATGCTAAGACCGTATGTCGCTTTTTGAGGAAAAATATCATTTCACAGTTCGGGGTACCTAGAGTTCTGATTTCAGACAGGGGGTATCACTTTACTAACGACAAGGTTAGGGCCCTTGCAGATGAGTTCAATATTGGCCATCGTGTTGCCACTCCATATCACCCTCAGACTAATGGTCTTGCTGAAGTATCGAACAAGGAAATCAAGACTATCTTACAGAAGGTTGTCCGTCTAGACTGAAAGGATTGGTCACTGCTTTTGGACTCGGTCTTGTGGGCCTATTGGACTTCCTTCAAGACACCATTAGGGACATCTCCATTTCGTCTCATCTATGGCAAGATGTGCCATTTACCATTGGAGATCAAGCACAAGTCACTAAGGACAATTACTGAGTTATTATTGGATCCTGAGAGTATAGGAGAACAGAGGAAAGCAGAGTTGGCAGCCCTGGAGGAACTGAGAGACACGACCTTTTCTAGCAGCCTACAGTATAAGGAAAAAGTGAAGAGATGGCACGATTCTCATATCAGCCATAAACAGTTTGAGCCAGATCAGCCTGTATGGTTGTTTGATTCTAGGCTGAAATTATTCCCAGGAAAATACAGAGTAAGTGGAAAGGACCGTATGTGGTCCGGAAGGTACATGACAATGGTAGTATTGATATATCTGAGTTGCCATCCTCCTCTACCTTTCGTGTTAACGGTCAACGCTTGAAATTATATCTTGATCATGATCCGCCGACCGTTAACGTTGCCCCAATTCATTTGGTATGAGATGTGCCCTTTGACTCACATCACTTGCATTTCATACATGATATCACTTCTATCTCACACTGTATAGATCCATTTGTCCATATCATTCATTCCTTCTTTCGTATGTCTGCCACCCCATTGTCATCTTATGATTTTGCTATACTCAGGACGTACTTTGTCCTAAGTATAGGGGGTTGCACACATTGAGTTATGATCTGTATATTCTCTTTTCTTCTTTTCTTCTTTTCCTCTTCTATCTTCTCTATCTATCAAAGAGGTACCGCCCCTTTTTGACAGTCTTATATATTTAGGATGTACTTTGTCCTAAGTATAGGGGGCGTACACCCCGAGTTGATTCTATTCTTTGATCCTCTCCATTGTCTCCTCTTCTTGTCTATACTTAGGGGTATCTTACCCTAAGTATAGGGGGAGACAATCTGAGTACGATCTGTTCATTCCCACCCTTGACCCTCCCTACTTTGTGTACAGTCAGCTATACATAGGATTATCTGATCCTAGGTGTAGGACGGACGGTCGACTTCTCATTTGTTTATGCATCTCTTATTCATTTATTCTTTAGACCTTTATATACTCAGTACGAGTTATGTCTTCTCTTTTCTCTCCGATCTATGAGGACATAGCTCAAGCTAAGTATAGGGGGTCGTATATACTGCGTATATACTTTAGCCATAACTCGTACTTTCGTATTTTCTTAATAAAAATGGCTAATTATACTTATAAAATTCATTAAAAACACTTAATAAAAAGATGTGATTATTCCTCAAATTCTTTGTGTATCTACTGATTAATAAATCAGGTGAAAATATTTTTTTGCAAAATGTTTGAAAAATAGTTTGAAAATCTTTTTGAAAAATCTTTTGAAAACTATTTGCAAAATATTTTGTTATATGTTTTCAACCTTTGTAAAAACCATTTTGTTTGAAAAAATTATTTTCTTTGTGTGAAATAAAAAGTTTTGAAAAATGATTTGCAAATGGTTTGAAAAATGGTTGCAAAAATATTTGAAAAATCTATATATACTGCTTGAAAAAACCTTTGCAAAATGATTTTCAAATGTGTGTACATGTTTCTAAAAACTATTGTAAAAATTATTTTGGACTATAGTTTTTAAAATTGTTTGAAAACCCTTTGTCAACTAAGTTTGAGGAATTCATACACCAAAATTCACTATATGTATTTATAAAATTGACCACATACAAGATGCATTCCCGTGTAAATATGTGTACCTAGTTTTTTTGCCAAAACCTTTTGATTTCAAAAATCCCAAAAATATTTGCAAACTTAAAATACCAAAAACATTTGAAAAACCTTTTTGAAAAATAAAAAAAAATGCATATGCATCATCTTTTTAAAAAACTATAAAAAGTTCAAAATCTTTGAAAATTGCATCACAAAAATATTTTCTGCATAGCATTTGCATAACATGAGCATTTTTCGGATTGAGTTTGATAGTTGAACGAGTCTAAGTAAAATTAGAAGATTGGAGCTTGGTGACCTTAAAATCTACCCAATTAATAGGAACCTTATAGGAGCTGGAATTGAGGTACTTCAGGTCTAGTTGACTTAATTCTTTGAGGATCATGAGACTTGGTTCAATGGATTCTTGACTGCCTAAGTAGAGTATTTCGAAGCACACACACGACTCTTGTTGATAATGACCTAACTTGAACACATGCACCTTTCACTTGGCTCAACTCAGTTGGAGTGGTGAGGAGGTTGGATTTGCCAGTATGAGACGCACATAGGTGGAAACACTTGTCCTCCTTTAGGGAGGGAAGGCACCCCAACCCGTCCGGTAATGATGAGTTTCGAGGACAAGAGATTGTGGGTATCAATAAAGATTCAAAAGAGGGATAGCCTGCTAGCTCAAGAGGAAAAACTCCCTATGTAAATGCTATTGTATATAGTATTCAAAAAAATTTGCAAAAGCAAAAACTCCAAAAAAATGGGCAGGCTTGTACAAAAATAAAAATGCTTGCCGGAGTGTTCATATGTGTACAGTAAAAAAATCAAGCTTGAGCTTCAAAGTCAAATCATGTGAGCCTGCAGCTGGATGACTTGACTACACTGGTCTTGCATTCTGGGATAGGTAGCTACACTGGCTACCGTCCATTCTTCTCTTCACCCCCTCCTCTTGAGCTGGTTGCCACTTGAACTTAAAAGGGAATATCCCGCTCCTTGAGGAATGAATTGTTGGAATGGGGAATCATTGGGTCGTCATATTGGAGAAGTCAGTCTCTTTGACATTTCAATTGGGAAGAGCCACCATCACTTACACTGTACGAGTCAGATTCATAGTCGTAAGGGTTTGCGTATGAGTAGAAATATTTCTGACCTGGCTATTGAGGAGACTTGAGAAGATTTTGAGATTCTCGAAGAATGTTGGATTTCAAATCCGGTTCTCATTAAGGTTTCGCCCGCACTAAAATTCCAAAGGTCCGACTTAAGCTCTAAACTTTGATTTTGTGAAGACAAGTTTAATAATTAGACTTAATCCATCTTTCTTCTTTTCCTTTTTCTTTGCTTTTTCTTTCTGCACTTATTGCAAAAGTATTTGCTAGGGACTGGCAAAGGCAAAGTATAGGAGGAAGATGAATCCACATTTCATCATCTTTATTCTGTCATTTTGGCCTAAAAACCCTGGCAAATGCTTGTAAACACTCTTAATTCATGCATCTTAGTATCCATCCATGTGTATGTAAATAGTATACAAAATACAATTTTTAAAGCCAAAATTATAGAATAAAGAAAAGAAAAGAAAAGGAATAAAATATTGAAAATTTTAAGACCCGAAACCCCGAGACCTAGGCATCGCGATGAATAGGTCGACAAGGAATAAAGTAAGGGGAGATAAGGGTCAAAATACCAATAAATTCCCTTTTATTTGATTCACTCCTTATTGATTTTTGGGACCTATTTTTGGTTCCACTTTTTATACCTCAATTAAAGAAACTTTGTACATGAAAGTTGAAAATAATTAAATATAGAAAAATACAAAATTGATTTCACACAAAAATACTGTATAGATAAAAAGTAATGAACTAAATAAGATTCCAGAATCCCAACTTCCCAGACAAATAAAAACTCGAAATGCATCAAACTCATCTTTAATTGTATATAATTTTTAATAAGCTATCTAATGAAGGTGGTTTCGCATTTGACGGAGCTACGATTTGAAAGTTGAGTTTTGGTCCCCTATTGTATACTTTTACATATTAAAATATTCATTTTATTTATTATTCATAATTTTCATAATTTTATATTATTTTAAATTTATAAAAATTATTTATAATATATGTTTGCATTAAAATCAGAATAAAAACTTAAAGAAAATAGAAAAATAAAACACATGTATATAATACATAGGTCTAATACCTATAACTATGCCTATATAATTAATACTCCTATTTTATTAAGTGTATAAAATACCTCAGAAAAATAGAATAAAAATATATTTAAGTGTATAAAAAGATTCTATAATTTTATAAAATAATAAAATTAAAAATATAAAATAAAAATAAAATAATAAAATATATAGGTGTGTATACCTAAATAGGTTATAAAAAGCAACTTGTATTTTTATACCTCTAAAAAAATAAAAATCATCATAAAATACTTTATAAAAAAATAAACATTTTTTATTTTATAATATAAAAATAATAAAATCATTTATTATTTTAACACGAATTTACAAAATATTTTCCAGGCATTTTTCCTGGTTGGTCCACGTGGACCAACCAGGAGACAGTCTACGTTGACCGGCGGGTCAACTGGCTGTCCTCTCCCATGTGCTTCTGTCAGACCACGTTTTTGACCTCTTTTCTCGATTTTTTCGAGGAACATCCTTACACCCTCTAGGCTAAGTCCCTTCACGACTTTTGTTCCTCGTTCATTGGGTACCCACGCCCAGATGAAACCTCAGCCTTTGCATCGACGCATCTCCCACTCCGCCTCGTTTTTGTGGCCCATTCGTCAACCCCTTATATGGTCCCCCGATTTTCCATTCAAAAATTGAACTCTCTTGGACCAAATCCAGCCCCTCTTCTCGTGTGCCCGTGCGAGGTAGTGTGACAGGCTACCTCCCAGCACCTTCAGCGAGTCGTGGCGTGGACGAGAGCGGTCTCCATCACCTCTGTCATTCACGCGCATCGAGGTTCCTCCTCTGGTCTCCGACCATCGAGGTAGTCCTCTTCCTTGTCCCTTTTTGCACTTTATTGGTCACCGCAGCCTTAGAAGTAGAGTAGCGACGTTAGATTCGCCCATCGATCATCGAAACACCCCACATCGACCCTTCGCCGGAGCGCTCCTCCGACCGAACTTCCACCAGCTCGCGCCGCCGTTCCACACCGTCGCTTCACCATTGCGGGGTCCAAGCAGTTTGCCCTGGGCCCTCTCACCCGTTTTTGTAGGTCAATGTGCATGATCGCACCTGGAGCGCATTTTGGAGTGCTCGCCGGATACACATGGACCCCATTTCCTCCGCCGCCCTTATGCCGGTACATTGAAGCTTCTCCGCCAATGCTGTGGCTTCCAAAACCTAGACCGACCTCCCAGGAGCATGCCCGACCTTCTCTCATGCTCCCAGACCGTTGGAGGGCCGGGGTCCAGCCCGAGGAAGTTTGCCTCACCGGCATTCTTCCCTGTTCTTCCTCCCCGCTTCTCCGTCGTTCGATCGCGCCGGTGCTCCAGATCATATTCATGTCGTTAGATCCTCGCGTCTTCCAGCCGTCAGATCATCTCCGAGGGTCTAATCTAGGCATGGATCCCGAACCATCATCACGCATTGTGCGCGTGCCACGTGGATAAGTAGACGTCTCCCAGCCGTCCGATCGCGCACGAGGATTTTAGCCGTGGATATTTTGCATCTTTCACCCTGGCAATTTTTGTATTTAATATTTAGTATTAAATCTTTCATCTGCAGTTCAAATATTTTGTAATATTTGCATTTAGACCCTTAGACTTTTAATATTTGCAAACAGGTCCCTATCCACGTCACCTCGCGTGCCTGTGCACGTGTGCGGATTGGGTATTTTGCAAGGGACCCCTTGTGGTTTTTCACATTTTGTTTAAGTTCAGGAATTTATTTATCACGTAAAATGTTTTTTTGAAAAAACTGCAACTTAGTCCCTGATGTTTTGATATATGTGTTTCGGTCCTCGCCAAGCGTGTGCTAGTCACGTGCGGGGTTGGGATTTTTGCAAGCGTACCCTTGCGGGTTTTGTGTATTTGCATTTGGTTCTGGAAAGTAGCTTATTAGTTATAAATTTTGTGGAAATTTGCACGTTGGCCCCTGGACTTCTGGATATTTGCACTTATACCCCTGCCAGCAGTGTAGTTTCTCTGTGTTGTCTCTATTTATTTCGTGCATCTATAAAATCAAAAAATTATCAAAAAAATCACCATAAGTTCCTGTTGCATTCTAGTTTCACGATGCAATTTTATTTTGCATTTTTATTGCATTTATTATTTATAAAAATTCAAAAAATGCATGTTCAACACTGTTTGCATTAGAAAATACCTAAAAATTATAAAACATTTTTGAAAAATTCAAAAAAATATATATTTTTTATTGTTTTCGTGTGTTTTCACTTCAGACCAAAAATCATTATAAATTTCAAAAGAATACTCCTAAAAATTATAAAACCCTTAAAATCTTCATAAAAATCTTAAAAAATCTATAAAAATCCTAAAAATACAATTTCAGTTTTTGAATTTTCGCTATTTTATTGGCTTCATTTTAAAATTAATTTGAGGAATTTTGGACATTATTTGATATTTTTCATCTCCATCTTAATTTCGGTTAGCAACTTAGTAGAAAATATTAGGAAAAATATAGAAAAGTCACAAAAACATTAGAAAAATAAAAAAAGCACAAAAAAATTTATTTCCTGTATTTTGAGTATTTTTCCTTATTTTTAATTCACTCTTATCTCTAGTGTATATATATATATATTCCTTATACATTATATCTTTACTAAAAGAAAAAGAAAAGACAAAAATATAAAAATATAAAAAGAAAATATAAAATCAGAAAATTTAAAAATCAAAATATAAAAACATA
This sequence comes from Ottelia alismoides, assembly GCA_037367405.1. Taxonomy (NCBI): domain Eukaryota; kingdom Viridiplantae; phylum Streptophyta; class Magnoliopsida; order Alismatales; family Hydrocharitaceae; genus Ottelia; species Ottelia alismoides. Next base: position 349,708 of record JAZKJV010007570.1, on the reverse strand, counting down.
TAAAATCAAAAATTAAACAAAAAATATAAAAAATTAAAAACCCACAAAAATAGCACAATTCTAAGCATTTAATCACTTTCACATTTTTGAGCATTACAGACCCATTCTACCTGTCTGTTCCATGTGTTCGACCTCTACACTGCTTGCACACTATACACATCCTTTGTAGAGTCATAATAAATTTTAACTCCGCAGCGCTTTTCATTGCTTGATTTCTGTTGTGGGTTAATTGTTGTTTGAATTCTAGATTTCGTGTGGTCAACTCAACGACTGAGTTCTTGCCTTGTGTGGAACTTAAGACCATCGATTTTTGGGTCCAACTCCCCCCTCCCCCCGTCGCGCCTCGACCAGGCTCCACAGCGCGGAGGCATCGCCGCCCGCTTCGACCGCCCCCCTTCTAGCTGTGCATAGTTGCCGTAGGATCGGGCAGGTGGCCCTTGATCCGACGGTCCACAAGCCTCCACGTCAGTTGCCCCGAGCCTAGGCCCCAGCCTAGAGGCTCAGGCTCTCCATACCTCGAGGCTCGGGTTACCCGAGCCTCCACTCGCCACCACCTCGCCTCGGCCCTCCCGGACCTCAGCTCCGCCCGTCGAGCCTCAACCTCGGGGTCCCCAAGCCTCCACCTAGGCTCGAGACTCTCGAGCCTTAGCCTTGTCATCCGATCCTCTAGGCGCATGTGCTATGCACGTGCGTATTGGGCAAATTGCAAAAAGGCCTGAGTGTTTTCAGAAATTGCAAAAATACCCTGCCAGGGGTAAATTACATCCGGGCCCCATTAACTTTCGTAAATTACAGATAAGTCTTTCCAGGGACCTGTTTGAAGGAAAAACTTTATTTTAATTAAAATTTAGTCCCTGAAACTTCATTTTATCATATCTTTTACATCTGAACTCCATTTTTAGCATATAATATGTCTTTTTGAAGCTCTTTCCTTGCTCTATCACTTAGCATAATTTGAAGACAGATCCGACGTTGTTTAATGATAATTAATATTTGAGGATCTCTGTTTACAAATGCAGGCTAATTTTGACATATCTATGCTACGTATTCATTGAGAAATTGATGATATTTATGCTGGGACTCCATTGAGAGAAGTTTGTGAAATTAATACTCATTTATTGAGGATTTAATCTGTGCAGGAGCTTCCAAAAGGAAGATTGAGAAATTATTTCCATTGTATTTTTCGAAGATAATGATTATCGCTTTAGGAATAATTTACAGGGAAATTAAAAGAAAATTTCAACAGAGCCCCGAACATATTAGATTATTTATTGACACTCTGATTAGATCTCCTAAAAGAACATTATTTTTATATGTGATTCAATACAGAGGTTTATTGATTAACATTATTTGGTGCAAAATTCTTAAATCAGAGATCATGTGTTGATCTCATCTTATTTGCTTATTTCTTTGCATCTGCATTGCATTGTGTTATAATATTCCAACACAAAAATTACCCAAACATAAATTGATTATTTAAATTAATTTAAGACCACACAACTAAAAACCATCACTCCATGTGTTCGACCTTGGTAGACTTGCCAAGAAAAATATTCCACAACATTCAAAGTTTGTGGTATTTTGATCGACCGGAATTCGCCTCCTATACTACTATACATCGCTTTTAAAGAGGCAAATTTCACGCTCATCAATTGGCGTCGTTGCCGGGGATCGATGAATTTTTAGGGTTTTAAATCATTTTTTGTAAAATTAATTTTTGTTTCATTTTTCGGTATCTCTCTCTTACTTCATATACTCACCGCAAATTCTCTCTTTGCAGACTACTAGGAGCGAAATTTTGGGATTTAATCAAGGATCTGCAAGGATGAAGAATTGAATTTTGACTTTTATGAGAGAGAGCTTAGTCTAGGTTTAAATTTATGCATTATTATCAGGGTCCCTCTCTATGAACCCTTGTAATAATGCAGACTGAACACTTCTGTGGTGTGTCGGGTCTGTTTCAACCCCTTCTGTGTGGTTGGGACCTGACTTGAGTGGCGTAGGACTTAGGCACATATACGCTTTCTTATCTTTAATTGATTGTGCTCGTAATTCTTAGGTCACACTTTCACTAACTATACGCATTATAGATCGTTCAACAATAGCCAAATTTTGAAATCAATTCTTCCCGCTAATAGAACTATCTGCTTAGGGCGTTATTCATCAGTGCATATCATTTAATGTAATTTTAATTCCTTGTCTTGCATCCTACATGAAGAACGTGAGGATTCACTGTAAGTCTTTCTCTTAAGCACGCATCATTGATTTACGTTTGCATTGGCTTTTCCGATCCCTCTTTCTCAAGTTTTACAATATAGGATTTAAAGGAATTGGGACAGCTTGTTAGGCGTAAATTTCTGTGCTCACATAATTTCAGTGACAACCTCAATTTAAAACTGGGACTGATATCAAGGCGACTACAAATAAAACTGACATAAAATTAACAAGTGTCTGGTGGAGAGAAACCCACTCATTGTTTGTAAGGACTAGAATGCACACTTTGGATAGAGCCAAAACTGAGAAATTGCACAAAGACTACTGTTTTTAAAAACAATTAGCTACTTTTCAGTGAGGGTTTCGAGTAGCCGTTCTACGATCTGACTTCCCTTAGCAGAGTGGGTGGTTTAGAGGACACCGCGGAAGGCCCCATCCTCAAGTAACAGAGGTAGCCGTTTATATGGTCCGTACTTATACCTATACTGGCTATGAGTAGGTGCAACTAGTTGTATCAGTACCTAACAACTCTGCTTAATTTTCAAGATTGTCTTGTCATTAAATTAAAATTGAAAAGATAAGCGGACGGACCCTGACGTGCCTTCATCTGTGTTGAGTGGGTGAACCTGAGAATTTGGATTGTGTTTGCTTGGTGTCTGCATTCTCGAGAAGACTCTCTAGATCCTTCTTCTCTTAGGATCATCATCTTTTCACTCCTCCACTAAGGAATCTTTTATCCTTAGCAAGTCCTCACTTAACTCTGACACTTAATACTGAACTCTTCTTTTCTGAAGGTGAATCACAATACATCCAAAGAAGAACCCTAGTGATGATGAGGATGACAATGACCCTATTCGGGCACTCTTGGCTAGGATAATCGCTGCTGAACAACACAATGACCTACTTAGGGCACAGATAGCAGTAATGCAACAAGTCGAGGTTGCTATGAAAGACACGTATCTCCCTGAACTGGATGATGACTATAATTGGTTGAGACCGGTACCCCCTGAGGATGCGTTCGAACACAAACCATATTTCCTTGCACTGTTGCCGAAGTTCGGAGGGAATAATCATGAAGAACCATATATCTTCCTCCGTGACTTCGAGTTAGTATGTGCTAACCTCTGCCACCCTAGGGTTAGCCAGGACTACATAAGGTTGAGAGTTGTCCCCTTCACCTTGACTGATAAGGCGGCTTACTGGCTGAAAAATATAGGGGAAATAGTTACTACATGGGCCACATTCAAGACTTCGTTCTTAAAGAAATTCTACCCAGTAAGTAGAATCAATCAGCTGAGGATCAAGCTCACGAGCTTTACCCAACACCCGAATGAACCATTCCATGAAACCTGGGAAAGATTCATAGACTTAATACAGAAATACCCAGGACACGGTATAAGTAAAATGATGTTGGTCCAAAGTCTTGTTAGAGGGCTAAACCCTAAGACTCAAGGGTTAGTATGTGCATCCTGCGGAGGAAGCTACGTGGGACGACACGAGGACACCGTCTACAAGGTGTTTGAGAGACTTGCTGAATCCAGCCGTGTACAGACCACCAGCCGGGATTACATAGCCGGCTCCAAAAAGATGGTGAATAATCTGACGACCGATCAGAGTGCTGATATGGGAATAATAGCTGATAAGCTAACTATGGTCGAGCAGATTTATAAAAAGGTGGACGAACTCCATAAATCATCTGATGTGGAGAAATTGGCTAAATTGCCTAAGCAAATGCAGGAATTGGCTGACTGGGTATTGTTGAAGGCGATTTTTTATGGGTCTAAAGTAATCCACACAAGGCGGGATCACAATGTCGCTGAGGAGACCCGCAAGAAATCAAAGCTTCAGATAACAATTAACCCACAACAGAAATCAAGTAATGAAAAGTGGTGTGGAGTTCAAATTTATTATAACTCTACAAAGATTGTGTATAGTGTGCAAGCAGTGTAGAGGTCGAACACAGGGAGCAAACAGGTAGAACGGGGCAATTAAGCTCAAAATGTGAATGTGTTGAATCTGTTTATAAATGTTATTTTCTGGGTTTTAAATTTTATATTTTTTTATTTAATTTTTGATTTTATATTTTTATATTTTGATTTTCATTTTATTGATTTTGTATTTTCTTTTTATATTTTATATTTTTATATTTTCTTTTTCTTTTAATAAAGATATAATATATAGAAGGAATATATATATATAGTAGAGATAAGAGAGAGGTAAAAGGGGGTAAAAATACTCAAAATATAGGAAACGAAATGTTTTTGTTATTTTTATAATTTGCTAATGCTTTTGTGATTTTTCTAGATTTTTTCTAATTTTTTGGTATTTTTAAAGGTAAAAAATACTAGAAAACAGTGAACTAAGTTGATGGCTGAAATTAAAATGAGGATGAAAAATCTCAAATAGTGTTCAAAATTCCTAAAATTAATTTTAAAACAAAGGTACTCAAATATAGAAAAATTAGAGACAAAAATTGTATTTTTAGGATTTTTTGAGGAATTTTTAAGATTTTTAGGAAGGTTTTTGGGGTTTTCTAATTTTTAGGGGTTTGCTTTTGTAATTTTTAGTCATTTTTGGACTGAAGTTAAAAGACATGCAAACACACAAAATATAATTTTTTGGGGATTTTTCAAAAATGTTTAATAATTTTTATGTATTTTCTAATGCAAATAGTTCTTAAAATGCATGTTTTTGAATTTTTATAATTAATAAAATGAAATAAAAATGTGAAATAAAAATATACCGTAAAACTAGAATGCAACATGAGATTATGATATTTTTGTGGATTTTTTTAGCAATTTAGAGATGCATGAAATAAATAAAGAGAACAAAAAGAAATTACATTCTAGCATGGGCGTTTTTGTAAATAGCATAAAGTTACGAGGCCAAAATGTAATTTTTTCCAAAATATTATAAGGCAATAAAAATATTGCTAAACTAAATACCAATATCCAAAATCCCAGAGCAAATCCTGCAAAATTCCCAAAGTCACGTGCACGGGGCACGTGACTGGTAGGGATCTACTTGCAATAATTAAAAACTCAAGGGCTGACTTACAAAATGTCCACAAATATTAAAATGTGCAATACGAGTTTCAGGACTACGTAGAAATATAGCAAAATACGGGTCCTTACCTGCAAAATAGCAAAGCACACGTGCCTCGTGCACGTGCGCCTCGCTGGCAAGACCTAATGGCAATTTCAGAAAGTATGAGGCCCTTTTGATGAATATTATAGAACTATTAGAACAACAAAGAAAAGATTCGGTACTAAATAGAAATTACAAAAATTGCTTGGGTCAAAAGGCAAAATACCCAAAGAAACGACGGGCACGGACGGTGGATGTGTCCTCACTAACACACGTGGTGCCCTCCTGTGCGCCGATAACGGTTCGCGCCCAACAGCCAAGATTAAAAGATCGATGAGGATCGGGTGGCGCTGGTCTGTGAGATCCGACGGCGGCTGGATGCGTAGGAAGAACACCGGGGATCGGACGGCTCTGGGCTGCTCAGGAAGAATAGGGTCGAAGCTTGGTTCCTCCGAGCTTCGATCGGCAAGGACGTACGCTCCAGACCTCCAATCCTTCAGCAAAAATCTCCACACACTTCCTAGAGAGTCCCTCAAATGACCGACGGCATCGAAACGGCGGAGGAAGCGCCGGTGGGCCACCGAGGAGTCAAGGAAAAGTTGTGGCCCCAGGTACCACGGGTTCAACAGAAATCAGCCCCCCAAATGGGGGTCTTAAGCCTCCAAGCCCTGCAAATTAAGCTCAGACAACATAATGAGAGTCCTGGGGGCTCAGGCGAACTGGTGATGGATGGAGGGATGTCGAGCGAAGGGTTCATCGGAGCGGGGCTCCGGTGAACTCAAATGAGCGAGAGCGAGGCGAAATCACGCGCTAAAATTGACAAGAAATTACTAGCACATATGTAGAAATTGAAACTAATAGGAAAATGGAGCAAAAAAACCTCAAATTGGCTGGTAGACTAACAAGATGAAACCTCACGCCGGAGGCCAGCGAAGGTGGTGGAAGCTCCTCTACGGTCGCCTAACTTTGTCGTACGATGGTCGGAGAGATCTCTGTCACCTATCTCAATCCAGGACAAACAGGAGCGAAGCTAAATTGGTCAAAGAGGGTTCGATTTTGAAAAATGGAGGTTGGGGTGGTTTTGTACATATGGCTCTAGCGGGATGTTCAAGGGGTGATCACGGGTGCCACAGCGATCCAGGGATCGAGATGAACCCCTAGCGTGAAAGCCCAATCCACGAGGACAAAAAGTCATAAAGATCTCGATGCCAAAGGATGAAAGACGGGGCCTGGAAAAATCCTCAAAGATGGGTGAAAAAGACAAAATTCTGACAAACAGGAGGGGGTCAGACAGTTGACCCGAGGTCAACTGTCAGACCCACCTGGTTGGTCTACGTGGACCAACCAGGAAAATCCCGCAAAAATGCTTTATAAATTCAATTTAAAATTGTAATTGAATTTATTAATTTTTGGTTATTAAATAAAAAATGTTTATTATTTTATAAAATATTTATTATGATTTTTATTTATTTTTTCGAAGTATAAAAATGCAAGTTACCTTTTTAGGCTTATATAGGTATATACATCTATATATTTTATTATTTTATTTTTATTAAATTTACTTATTTTTTGTTTATTATTTTATAAATTTATAGAATGTTTTTATACACTTAAACATATTTTTATTTTATTTTTCTGAAGTGTTTTGTTCACTTAATAAAATATAAGTATTAATTATAAAGGTATATGTATTGGTATTGTACCTATGTTTTGTATATACAAGTATTTTAATTTGTGTTTTCTTTGAGTTTTTATTCCTATTTTAATATACACATTTATTATAACTAATATTTACAAAATTATTATGAAAAAAAGAATAATAAATAAAATAATTATTTTAATCTGTATAAGTATACAATATGGGTCCAAAACTCAACTTTCAAATCGTAGCTACGCAAAATGCGAAACCACCTTCATTAAATAGCTTATTTAAAATTATATAAAATTAAAGGTGAGTTTGATACATTTAGAGTTTTTATTTAAGAAATACAGGTCTGGGAAGTTAGAATTTTGGAAACTTATTCAGATCATAACTTTTTATCTGTATATTATTTTTAAGTGAAATCAATTTTGCATTTTTCTTTATTTAGTTATCTACAACTTTTATGTACAAAGTTTCTTTATTTGAGGTATAAAAAGTGGAACCAAAAATAGGTCCCAAAATGAAGAAAGAATGAATTAAATAAAAGGGATTTTTATCGGTTTTTGGCCCTTATTTCCCCCTATTTTATTCCTTGTCGACCTAGTCATCGAGATGCCTAGGTCGCGGATTTCGGGTCATAAAATATTTACAATATTTTATTCTTTTTCTTTTCTTTTCTTTATTCTATAATTTTAGCTTTAAAAACCGCATTTTATACACTATTTACCCACTGATGCATGGATGATAAAATGCGTGAATTAACACTATTTACACGCATTTACTAGGGTTTTTAAGGCCAAAATGATAGAATAAAGATGATAAAACGTAGATTCATCATCCCCCTATACTTGCATTTGCTAGTCCCTACCAAACACTTATGCAATAAGTGCAGAAAAGAAAAATAAAGAAAAGAAAAAGAAGAAAATTGGATTAAGTTTAATTATCAAACTTGTCTTCACAAAATCAAAGTTTGGAGCTTAAGTCGGACCTTTCAAATTTTAGTGTGGGCGGAACCTTAATGAGAACCGGATTTGAAATCCAACAGCCTTCGAGAATCCTAAAACTCTGTTCAAGTCTCCTCAATAGCCAGGTCAGAAATATTTCAACTCATACGCAAACCCTTATGACTATGAATCTAACTCGTACAGTGTAAGTGATGGTGGCTCTCCCCAACTAAAATGACAAAGAGACTGGCTTCTCCAATATGACAACCCAATGATTCCCCAATCCAACAACTCATTCCTCACGGAGCAGGGTATCCCTTCTAAGTTCAAGTGGCAACCGGCTCAAGAGGAGGGGGTGAAGAGAAGAATGGACGGTAGCCAGTGTAGCTACCTATCCTAGGATGCAAGACCGGTGTAGTCAAGTCATCCAGCTGCAGGCTCACATGATTTGACTTTGAAGCTCAAGCTTGCCTATTGACTATACACATATGTACACTCCGGCATGCATTTTTATTTTTGTACCGACCTGTCCACTTTTTTGGAGTTTTTGATTTTTGCAGTTTTTTAATACTATATTCAGTAGCATTTACATAGAGAGTTTTTCCTCTTGATCCAATAGACTATCCCTCTTTTAAAGCTTTATTGCAACCCACAATCTCCTATCCTCGAAACTCATCATCGCCGGATGGGTTGGGGTGCACTTCCCTCCCTAAAGGAGGACAAGTGTTTCCACCTATGTGTGTCTCATACCGGCAACTCCAACCTCCTCACCATTCCAACTGAGTTGAGCCAAGTGAAAGGCGCAGGTGTCCAAGCTAGGTCATTATCAACAAGAGTCGTGCGTGTGCTCCGAAATACTCTCCCCTGAAGTCAAGAATCCATTGAACCAAGTCTCGTGATCCTCAAAGAATTAAGTCAACTAGACCTGAAGTACCCCAATTCCAGCTCCTATAAGGTTCCAGTTAATTAGCTAGCTTTTAAGGTCCAACCAAGCTCCAATCTTCAGATTTTACTTAGACTTGTTCAACCATCAAACTCAATCCGACAAATTCTCATGCTATGTTATGCATAAAATATTTTTGTGATTCAATTTTCGAAGATTTTGAACTTTTTATGGATTTTTGAAAAGATGATGCATATGAATTTTTTGTATTTTTCAAACAGATTTTTCATATGTTTTTGGATTTTAATTTTGCCAATGTTTTTGGTATTTTTTGAAAACAAAAGGGTTTTTGCTAAAAACTAGGTACAAATATTTACACAGGGATGTGTCTTGTATTTACAAGAAGTAGAATTTAAGAATTTACAAGGGTAAGTGATCAATTTTATAGGTATATACAGTGAATTTTGGTGAGATGTACGTATTCCTCAAACTTATTTGACAAAGGTTTTTCAAACAATTTTGAAAACTATAGTCCAAAATAATTTTGTAAATAGTTTTTACAAACATGAACACACATTTGAAAATCATTTTGCAAAGGTTTTCCAATCATTATATATATATATATATATATAGATATATATATATATATTTCTCATATTTTTGCAACTATTTTTCAAACCATTTGTAAATCATTTTTCAAACATTTTATTTCACACAAAAATAATCTCTCAATCAAAATGTTTTTACAAAGGTTGAAAACATGTAACAAAACGTTTTCCAAATAGTTTTCAAAAGATTTTCACAAAGATTTTTAAACTATTTTTCAAACATTTTACAAAAAACATTTTCACCTGATTTGTTAATCAGTGCCTACAAAAATAATTTAAGGAATAATAGCATCTTTTTATTAAGGTTTTTAATGAATTATATAAGTATAATTAGCCATAATTATTAAGAAAATACGAAAGTATGAGTTATGGCTAAAGTATATACGCAGTATATACGACCCCCCATACTTAGCTTGAGCTATGTCCTCATAGATCAGAGAGAAAAAGAAAACATAATTCGTACTGAGTATAGAAAAGTCTAAAGAATAAATAAATAAGAGATGAATGAATAAACAAATGAGAAGTCGATCGTCCCCCCTATACTTAGGATCAAATAATCATAAGTATAGCAGATTGTACACAAAGCAGGGAGGGTCAAGGGTGGGAATGAATAGATCGTACTCGGGCTGTCTACCCCTATACTTAGGGCAAGATATCCCTAAGTATAGACAAGAAGAGCAGACAATGGAGAGGATCAAAAAGAATAGAAGCACTCGGGATGCACACCCCCCTACTTAGGACAAAGTACGTCCTAAGTATAGAAGACTGACAAAAAGGGCAACACATTTTCGGTAGATAAAGAAGATAGAAGAGGAAAAGAAGAAAAGATATCAAAAGATGGAAGAGGATAGAGAAGGATGTACGCATCACTCCCCCTATACTTAGGGTAAAATATGCCCTAAGTATAGGCAACAACAGGAGTGATAAGACGGAACGATGAATGAACACTCAGCTCGTCCACCCCCCTATACTTAAGACAAAGTACGTCCTAAGCAATGTAAACACGAGAATGGGTGGACGAGCAATAAGGTAGAGGGACAGAGGTAAACAAAGGAGAATGCACAACAAAGGTGGATATACATGGGATCAAGAAGGTTGAAAGCGAACCTTCTTGCGGGACAGCTGAGGAATAGATCTAGTGTGGTGCAGGTCGACATCGGGGTCCTCAGATGACGCAAATCGATCAGGGTCGACTGGGTGATGGTCCTCAGTGGCCCTAGGGTGTGAAGGCACAGACGGATCAGTGAAAGAAGTACGCCTAGGTCCAGCCTTGGTAGTCTCGCTGATATTGAAATGGAATGGGACGAACTCATCATCATCAGAAGAAGTGTAATCAGTGTCGTCCTGCGAGGTCTCGTCCAAGTCAAAACCAAAAGGAACGAACTTGTTAGTGGAAGTAGTCGAACTCTGTTCGTATTCAATAATTTCAACCGGACCATCTTTCTCATCAAAAGGCCCGAATTCTCGAATAAAAGAAACTAAATCAAATTCAGCCTTTGTCTCATCAGTGTCTAGGTGAACAGGAGCAGACCTATCAATGGAAATAGTCAAATCATATCTGCCCTGTCTATTCTCTGAATCTGCCCTCCGCTCAATGGTGTCGATCGTGTAGATCCCGCGGATGTCATCAACACAATGCCAATCACAGGAAGCAGAAACTCCAAGGTCTATGCTTTACGAGCCTTCCTCCTTGGAGAGGAATTCTCGGGTCTTATCATCGGTTATAAATAAAGTCTCCCAGATATCCTCATATAGATCATAGTCCTCAGGGTCAGCCAAGATAGGTGAAGGTGCATCAGGTGCAGGTCTCTGGTCAACAGTCTGTGTGGTGATCAACACTTCGCTTTCGTCAACAGGACGGAAGCGAATCTCTCCTGATCCGTAATCAATAATGACCCGCACTGAGGAGAGGAATGATTGTCCCAGGATGATTGGAGAGTGCTCTCCTGTGGAGGTCTCCATGGGCAATACCACAAAATCAACGTTGTAGCTCATGCCCTGAATCGAAATGATGACATTTTCTAGGATACCCTTCGGCCTCTTGATAGATCCATCAGCAAACTGAACGATTATGGTTTTCTTTAGAGGCCCTAAGTGAAGAGACCATACCAACGAAAGGGTAATATGCTAATCGAAGCACCGCCATCGAGGAAAGTGTGATAACATGTATGGTCAGAGATGGTGTGACTAATGAAAGGTGTGGCAGTGTTCCTCTTCCTAGGAATGGGACGGTGTGTGATGGCGTGGGCAATGGCCATGGTCAAAATATGATGCTCAGATCTGCTCGTCCGCTTTCTCTTCTTGGAAAAAGGAGCAGATAAATCAGTCATGGCCTGCTGAAGTGGGGTACGGATGATCTCATGAATGGTGGCCACCACTTCGGGTTCAGTCAACATTTTTTTGAATTTTTGGACTTCCTCCATATAAGGGAGGAAGTCGGAATCAACATATACACGAGACATGCCAAGAACAATCTATATATCGGCATCCTCGGGGTCAAAGATGGGACAGAGTGTGAAAGGATGCGTGGTCAAATGGTTTGGCAATGGCTCCCTCTCCTTACAGTCTGATTCAACCATAGGTTTCTCGAAATCTTTTTTTGTTTCTAAAATTTTCTCAATTTTTTGTATTTTGGGCGATTGCAAGCTCTCATGATAATCCTCAAATGATTCCAATTTATCAGATCGTGAAGCATCAATGTGGCTCTTATTCACGTAGGTGAGGTCGTCAATCCTCGAATTCATTTGCTCCATGAACTGGGTCAAGCTCTCAAGTGTGGACATCTTGAGTGGTGACTCCAACAGGTCAGTCTCGGGTGGATATGAAGGTAAAAAATACGGAGGTGATGGTGGATGTGGATAGAAGTCCGAGTCCCGATACTGCGGCTGAGGTGGATATGTACAAAAGTCAGGAGCAAAGTCCTTCGGGAAAAAGGGGGTGGACCGACTGGAGTGAACAAGGGATCCGCAAAGTCCAGATAAAAGATGCTCTAGGGGTCCATCTCGAAACAAAAGGATATGATAGTTGGGAGAACATGAAGGTCAAGTCAAGAGAGTGAAGAAGAAGGCGCAAATGCACAGGGATGATCTAGAAAGCACACAAACAATCACAAGCAATCTTACACAAAACAAACCCTCAATTAACCTACTCAACTCGGTAGAGACCGTGAAATGTGGTCTTTTTATCTTGTCAGTTTTAGAGTTAGGTGAGAAGTCCAAAATTGCACAAACACTTAGGGGGTTGAAATGGAATTTGGGCACTATCGTTAGTGTGTGCGCGAGCAAGTAAAAGCAAAGACAATGAGGGAATTACTCGCCCCAATACAAGATTTTTCTTTTTGGTTGATTTTAGGGTCAAGTAATGCTACCAGTCCTAATTTTATTGGTTATCACCTTTTTTGGATTTTTAGTGAGAATGCACGAGCCTAACGAGGAGTCAATTTCACTTAGCACCTAGGTGATCAAAATCAGAGGGAGAGTTGGAAAAGCAATGCAAGCGGCCAAAAACAATGATGAACGCTAAATCTTAAATGCTCACCTTGCCTCCAGCACTCTACATGCAAGGATGCTTAGCAGAATTGAAACCTGTCTATATGCAAATGCAAGCCGATGAAATCACCCTAGGATGAGAAACTACTATTAGCGTGAAGCACGTTTTTCAAAATTTGACTAAGTCCAAATGTTCTCTATAGGAGTGTGCAACGGTGATTAATGTGTTTGGACCTAATACTATCGACAAGTACTCCTAAATCTAGGGGCTCAACCACACAAAAATAAGGAAAACAAAATCGGAAAACAAATGAAAAAGAATGCGACGGAAAATGCGAGAAAGCTGTGGTGAGCCCCCAAGTGTACAAACACATGGAAATTGGGCCCGAAAGTCCAACGTCCAGTGTACATGTATTATTACAATAATATAAAGTCTCTCACTCACTTCAAATTACAAAAATAAATACATAAACTAAAAAAGGAGCTCGGTCTTGAAAATCTCTAAGTCTCCTAGGTGCTAGGCTGGCAGACTATCGCCGGCTTCACGTGGGTGCGTAGGCACCTAGTGTGGAGCGCCTCCCTCGATCCGCAGTTCCTCGCATAAATTCAACAAGAGAGGAGGTTATACAGCTCAACAGATATATCACAAATAAGGGAAATGAAATAAGCGAAAATAAAAGCCGCAAAAACAGACAAACAATCACAAGCACAAGTAAAAACCCGAGCTATGCGCTGCAGCTCCCCAGCAACGACGCCATTTGTTGAAGGCAATTTTTCACGGGTCTAAGGTAATCCACACAAGGCGGGATCACAATGTCGCTGAGGCGACCCGCAAGAAATCAAATCTCCAGACAACAATTAACCCACAACAGAAATCAAGCAATGAAAAGCGGTGCGGAGTTAAAATTTATTATAACTCTACAAAGGATGTGTATAGTGTGCAAGTAGTGTAGATGTCGAACACAGGGAGCAAACAGGTAGAACGGGGCAATTAAGCTCAAAATGTGAATGTGATGAATTTGTTTATAAATGCTATTTTGTGGGTTTTTAATTTTATATTTTTTTATTTAATTTCTCATTTTATATTTTTATATTTTGATTTTCAATTTATTGATTTTGTATTTTCTTTTTATATTTTATATTTTTATATTTTCTTTTTCTTTTAATAAAGATATAATATATAGAAGGATTATATATATACACTAGTGATAAGAGATGTAAAAAGGGGTAAAAATACTCAAAATACAGGAAATAAAATGTTTTAGTCATTTTTATATTTTTCTAATGTTTTTATGATTTTTCTAGATTTTTCCTAATTTTTTGGTATTTTTTAAAGGTAAAAAAACTAGAAAACATTGAACTAAGTTGCTGGCCGGAATTAAAATGAGGATGAAAAATCTCAAACAGTGTCCAAAATTCTTCAAATTAATTTTAAAACAAAGATAATCAAACAGAGAAAATTTAGAGACAAAAATTATATTTTTAGATTTTTGAGGAATTTTTAATATTTTTAGGAAGGTTTTTGGAGTTTTCTAATTTTTAGGGATTTTCTTTTGTAGCTTTTAGTCATTTTTGGACAAAAGTTAAAAGACATGCAAGCACAGAAAATATAATTTTTTTGGAATTTTTCAAAAAACGTTTTATAATTTTTATGTATTTTCTAATGCAAATAGTGCTTAAAATGCATGTTTTTTAATTTTTATAAATAATAAAATGCAATAAAAATGTGAAATAAAAATATGTCGTGAAACTAGAATACAACAGGAGATTATGATATTTTTTGTGGATTTTTTAGCAATTTAGAGATGCATGAAATAAATAAAGACAACAAAAAGAAATTACATTCTAGCAGGGGCGTCTTTGTAAATAGCATAAAGTTGCAGGGCCAAAATGTAATTTTTCCTAAATATTATAAGGTAATAAAAATACTGATGGACTAAATACCAATATCCAAAATCCCATAGCAAATCCTGCAAAATTCCCAAAGTCACGTGCACGGGGCACGTGACTAGCAGGGATCTGCTTGCAATAATTAAAAAATCAAGGGCTGACTTACAAATGTCCACAAATATTAAAATGTGCAATACGAGTTTCAGGACTACGTAGAAATACAGCAAAATACGGGTCCTTGCCTGCAAAATAGCCAAGCACGTGCGCCTCACTAGCAAGGACGTAATGGCAATTTCAGAAAGTATGAGGCCCTTTTGATGAATATTACAGAACTATTAGAAAGGCAAAGGAAAGATTCGGTACTAAATAGAAATTACAAAAATGCTTGGGTCAACAGGCAAAATACCCAAAGCAATGGCGGGCGCGGACGGTGGATGTGTCCTCACTAACACACGTGGTGCCCTCCAGCGCGCCGATAACGGTTCGTGCCCAACAGCCTAGATTAAAAGATCGATGAGGATCGGATGGCGCTGGGCTGCGAGATCCGACGGCAGCTGGATGCGTAGGAAGAACACCGGGGATCGGACGACGCTGGGCTGCTCAGGAAGAACAGGGCCGAAGCTTGGTTCCTTCGAGCTTCGATCGGCAAGTACGTGCGCTCCAGACCTCCAACCCTTCAGCAAAAATCTCCACACGCTTCCTGGAGAGTCCCTCGAATGACCGACGGTGTCGAAACGACAGAGGAAGCGTCGGTGGGCCACTGAGGAGTCGAGAAAGAGTTGCAGCCCCAGGTACCATGGGTTCAACAGAAATCGGCCCCCCAAATGGGGGTCTTAAGCCTCCATGCCCTACAAATTAAGCTCAGACGACATAATGAGAGTCCTGGGGGCTCAGGCGAAATGGTGATGGATGGAGGGATGTCGGGCAGAGGGTTTACCGGAGCGGGGCTCCGGCGAACTCAAATGAGCGAGAGCGAGGCGAAATCACGCGCTAAAATTGACAAGAAATTACAAGCACATATGTAGAAATTGAAACTAATAGGAAAATGGAGCAAAAACACCTCAAATTGGCTGGAAGACCAACAAGATGAAACCTCACACCGGAGGCCGACGAAGGTGGTGGAAGCTCCTCCACGGTCGCCAAACTTCACCGCACGATGGTCGGAGAGATCCCTGTTACCTCTCTCAATCCAGGACCAATAAGAGCGAAGCTAAATTGGTCAAAGAGGGTTTGATTTTGAAAAATGGAGGTTGGGGTGGTTTTGTACAGATGGCTTTGGCGGGATGTTCAAGGGGTGATCACGGGTGCCACAGCGATCCAGGGATCGAGATGAACCCCCGGTGTGAAAGCCCAATCCACGAGGACAAAAAGTCATGAAAACCTCGATGCCAAAGGATGAAAGACAGGGCCTGGAAAAATCCTCGAAGATGGGCGAAAAAAATAAAATTCTGACAAAACAAGAGGGGGTCAGACAGTTGACCGGAGGTCAATTGTCAGACCCATCTGGTTGGTCCACGTGGACCAACGAGGAAAATCTCGTAAAAAATGCTTTATAAATTCAATTTAAAATAGTAACTGAATTTATTAATTTTTGGTTATTAAATAAAAAATGTTTATTATTTTATAAATATTTTATTATGATTTTTATTTATTTTTTCGAGGTATAAAAATGCAAGTTACCTTTTTAGGCTTATATAGGTATATACATCTAATTATTCTATTATTTTTTTATTTAATTTATTTATTTTTTTATTATTTTATAAATTTATAGAATATTTTAATACACTTAAATATACTTTTATTTTTCTGAAGTATTTTGTTCACTTAATAAAATATAAGTATTCATTATATACGTATGTGTATTGGTATTATACCTATGTTTTGTATATACAAGCATTTTATTTTTTGTTTTCTTTGAGTTTTTTCCTATTTTAATATACACATTTATTATAAATAATATTTACAAAATTATTATAAAAATAAAGAATAAGAAGTAAAATGATTATTTTAATCTGTACAAGTGTACAATATGGGTCCAAAACTCAACTTTCAAACCGTAGTTCCACAAAATGCAAAACCACCTTCATTAAATAGCTTTGTTTAAAATTATATACAATTAAAGGTGAGTTTGGTACATTTCAAGTTTTTATTTGAGAGATACAGGTCTGGGAATTTTGGATTTTGGAAACTTATTCAGATCACAACTTTTTATGTGTACATTATTTTTGAGTGAAATTATTTTTGTATTTTTCTTTATTTAGTTATCTACAACTTTCATGTACAAAGTTTCTTTATTTGAGGTATAAAAAGTAGAACCAAAAATAGGTCCCAAATGAATAAAGAATGAATTAAATAAAAGGGATTTTTATTGGTTTTTGGCCCTTATTTCCCCCTACTTTATTCCTTGTCGACCTAGTCATCGAGATGCCTAGGTCTCGGGGTTTCGGGTCATAAAATATTTACAATATTTTATTCTTTTTCTTTTCTTTCCTTTATTCTATAATTATGGCTTTAAAAACTGCATTTTATACACTATTTACACACTGATGCATGAATGATAAAATCCATGAATTAACGCTATTTACACGCATTTAGGGTTTTTAATGCCAAAATGATAGAATAAAGATGATGAATCGTAGATTTATCATGTTTCTAAAAATCCTTCCCTGACTTCACCCCCTGCACCCATACACCAAATTCACTACCTTCAAGGTCAAGGGGTAGGGAAACAGAGCCATTGGGGTGGAGACCAAGTCTTGCCCCATCAACTGAAGAAACCTCCGCTCAAACTGTTTACGAGGAACCTCCACAAGTCATGGAAATAAACGAAGTCTGGTATAACCTGGAACGAGTCAACCGCTCAGATCTAAACCCCACTCCCAATCCTCGACCACAGCAAGCCCTACCCACTTACCAGCCTCAACCGCAGCAGCGACAACAGTACCGCACAGGTTATCAGAACCCGCAACCACAACCACAGCAAAACCAACACCAAGGCCAGCACGGTCAATTTAGACAATATCAGCAGCCTCAGGCCAGGCAGTGCCAGGGGTCCTCCTCTTCTTCTATCTCTCCGGAGCTCCAGCGAGTGCTGGACGAGCTTCATGACATGAGAGTCGACATAAATCGACTCTCTCGATGGAGAGATGAGGTGATCGCACCCTAGACCATGATTCCAGCTCAAGTCCAGACTAACCCAAATAGCCTCGGACATAATCAGGTATCAATCTCTGAGTATTCCATACCTGAACATGAGCCCTCATCAAATAATAACGCTTATCATATTTCTCTTAGGAGCGGAAGGACTGATGATTACAATATATATGGGTATAATAAGATAAAATTATGCAAAGAATGAGCTCAGTACTTGACATATAATCTTCAATCTTGCATAAACCACTTGCGATTTATTCCATAACCACAGAAAAGAAAGTTGTCTTGTTTACACAAAATCATTGAAATCACAGAATAATTTGACGAGTATAATAATTAAATATTCTCGATGATCTCTGGTTATGTGGGTTAACTATATTTTTATACATGATAATCATCAGAATATAACTTGAGATAACTGCCTTTATAATCTAAAGAGAGAATTAAAGTTGCATTTGATAACATTAAATCTTTATCAACAAACCATACATTTGCCACACACATTTTATCTTAGAAAGAAAATGAGAGGATGTTTTATTAAATTTGTCCATCTCTTCATCATGCATGCACATGCCTTAAAGTCTCTTAATTTTTTGCCCCCATACAACTCGCATCTCGTACAATGCATCACCCTTTTCCCATGCAACCATAAAGTTTTGTCTTTTTGTTTACATGATGAAGAGTCCCACAAATAAATATAAAAAAAACCATGCAAACTCATGGAGGGATGGGGGGCTCCTTCGTACTCAACCTCTCTCCCTCTCATTATTTTTTATGCATGCACAACACCCCTTCCCATGCACATTCATTCAATTCTTGTTTTTACTTGCATGGTAACTCACTAGGCATCCCATTCACGCATGTATAAAAGGCCCCCTCCCATTCACGCACCCAGCCCCCTCACGCTCTCTCTCTCTCTCCCCATTTTCTCATTCTCATGCATGCACAGGCCTTCGCGCACTCGACTTCTCCACCCTCACAGTTTTGGCCATTCACGCATGCGTCCTCTCTCGTTCTTTTTATCTCATGCATACCCTCTCCTCTCTCTCGTTTTTCTTATGCAGATGACGCTTGATATGTAGCAACCACCGCGAGAACGTCCAGCCACTGTCTTCCCTTTCACGTGCAAACCTCGACCTCATCTCCTCCTCAACGCAGTAGGCTGCCACCTCCTGTACCCACCACCGCGCACCGGCGTCATCCTTGCGCGTATACGCTGTTGTGTGCGGCCCCTTCTCCTCGATGCTCAGCTCCAGCCGCCGACTGATGTGCGCGGCTTCCAACAGCCACCAACGCCTCCTCTCGCACGTCCTTCTCCTCCTTGCGTGCGTCTTCGGCTACAGCCGTCCACCTCCAGCTTGCTGCAGATACCGCAACCAATGTTCAGCTACAGAACAGCGCAGCCACCTCCCGCACACTGGCGTGCGTCCCCAGCGACCATTCTCTAAGAAGCGTCCAGCCATCGGCACCTCCATCGTGTCGCAGCCTACAGCCATACAACCACTGCAACCAGCGGCATTCACCATCGACAGCCAACTCGCTCACGCCACTGGATGCACGTCCAGTTCCCATCCACCGTCATTCTTCCTCCAGGTCATCCGCTTCCGGTGCGTGGACATCATCTTTCCAGGCCCTCCTTCAGCGAGCAAAGTGCACCCGTGCATGAGAATCACCTTACCCTCTCTCTCTCTTTATTTGCTTATCTTTATTCAAATCTCATTTGCTGTTAAACCCTTGAACTCTCTTTTATTTTAAGTTATTTCAAGCATATCCTTTAGTTTCAACATTAATCAGTTCCAAACATTAGATCATTTATTTAAATATTCTCTCTAATTGCGTCTACACTTTTTACATGTCATTTCATATGCCAAATTGATGCCTAAAAGTCTAGAAAAGATTTGAGAACATATGGAAGTATTTCTGTGATCTTGAGATAAGTTCGATCAAGTTTGACATTCTCTAAAGAAAATCATCATCACATCTCGTTTCATCAGTTTGAGATCAGAATCAAGTTTTAAATATTGAATTAAAAATTGCAAGCTTACTTAGTCCATGTGGAATCGAACCTCTACTTGCCGCGCACATTTTTGTTGTACTTTGATCGCACTCGTAGTTGTATCTTATTTGTTTGATAATGGTTTATCGGGGAAAAACAACGACTTGATAAAACCGACTTTTTAAACTGCGAAAAACCTCATCAACATTTTGGCGCCGTTGCCGGGGACTAGGCAACATTTGCAATTTTTTCCTCTTCATTTTTACTCATTTTCAATTATCTAATCCGTTTATTTTTTTGTTTTTGTTTTGCAGGTACTTAGGCTTCAAAAAGAAAAAAAATTGTACTTGTCTTTTCATGCATTTTTTAGCAAACTTGTAATTTGGTAAAAAAAGTTTGTAATCTTAATTCCCCCCTCCCTTCTCGGAAAAGCTCGCCATCAGCAGGACAAAATATTACGGATTAGCGCCAGAATGCAGGCACTGTGAGTCTATCTTTCTCTTAGGCATCTTAGGCTTTTAAAATTTCCTGCATTTGTTTGCGCTCCGAACTTAAACCGAAAAAAAATTAAAAAACACTTCTTCTTTGCATCATCTCCGTGGTCTTCTCCCTCTGATAATCTAATTCAAAGACCACCAAATCGTGTGCTGATCATTTAAAAAGATAAGCTTGAAAGGCCACCGCAGTGGCCCGAGCAGAAAGCGGACAAATTCTGAATGCTTGTTTGATGCACGTGTATGACACAAAAATCACGAGCACATAGAACCCTTGGATAGAGACAAAAATCCCTGGTGCTACGTGGGATTGCTGAGAGAGATCGTAACTCCTCGACGTGTTGGGCACAGGTCCTTGTGGGAAGAAGTAGATCCTCGATCTGAGTACCGCACCCTGGATCCCCCAGCCGGATTAGGACATCGATTTCTCACAATCTTCCACACCCACCTCATCCTTAAGGACTTTAATTTCTCTGAAAACTTTTGTTGAATCACTAAATTAAATTCGAAAAGATAACCGCTTCCGCGACAATTTTTGTGTGAGTTGGTGAAACAAAAAATTGCTTGGTGTTTGTGCTGTGTATGCTAGGTCGTAGGTCTCTGAAAAATCCAGTGCAACAACCATTAGAATACGACCCGATTTATAGAAGAAAATCCAACCCATCTCCTTCAACTGAGAATTCACCTGACCTTGGAGACATGGGAGAAGAAAGACCAAATCCTATGGACCTCATCCTGCATCAACTACAACTATTGAGAGAGGAAAATGCGACGATCCGCCACACCATAACACCTCTCATCCGACCACCGCCCATAAGCACACATTACAATCCGGTTGCAGAGGACTTAGTTCATTGGGTCCAAATCCCGCCTGAAGTAGGAGACTTTGAGATAAAGCCTGCATCACTCTCCTTGATCCCAAAATACTATGGAAATGACTCTGAAGATCCCTTCCTCCACATCCAAGATTTCCAATCTGCTTGTGACACCATGAGTATCCCTGGGGTAGAAAAAGAATACATCTACATGAAAGCCTTTACCCACTTACTCAAAGACGAAGCACTCCAATGGCTTCGGAATTACGGAACCCCTATCACTTCATGGGATGTCTTAAGGGAAGCTTTTATCAAGAAATACTTTCCCATAGGAAAAACCAACGCTCTGAGACAAGCTATTTCATCTTTCACCCAGAAAAACAAAGAACCCATCCATGAAGCCTGGGAGCGTTTTAAGGAATTACAAAGGAAATGCCCTCATCATGCAATCCCCAAATGAAAATTGGTTCAGATATTTTACGAGGGCATAGATACATCATTTAAGAGAGTGATTGATGGCTCCTGCAATGGAAACTACATCAGCTGTGATGAGCACTTTGTTTGGAATTTGTTTGAAAATATGGCTGACAATTCGGTGAATAGTTCCTCAATTGAACAATACAGTGGGAACACAAAGACAGTCAATATCATTGACCATGAGAGATTTAGCAATGAGAATCCTGACAAATGGGAAACCCTCTCCAAACAAATGAACCTCATGACTCAAGCCATAGAAAAATTGGCCATGAATAATCCCACCAACCATGAAGTTGACCATACCACATTCACCCATAATCAAGACACAAATCCTGAGACTGTGAATTGGGTGCAGAGAAACCAAGGAGGAGCATACTCAAATAACCACAACACATGGAGAGAACAATCAAATTCCGGATGGAATGGACAGAACAACTATCATTTTCAAAATTACACCCAACCCAGACAACCGATAGCACCGCCCGTAACTCAACCCTCCACCACTGCAGTAAATTTTGATGCCTTGGCTCAGGCAATACAACAACTCGCTATAGCTCAACAACATGCCACTGAAGCTCAACAAAAAGCCAACTCTGAGAATGCCCGTCAATTCGCTGAGATCAGGTCATACATCCCAGCCTTGTCACCTCAACCGCTGCCCAATCCAAACACCAACAAGGCTAGCTCATCTGGAGTACTTCAAACTCCTCCACCTGTCGGATCTTTCACCTCACTACCTGGTTTCCAAAGCCCGAATCAAGGATTTTTTACACCTTCTAGGACAAACCAAGGAAACCCACAACAAGCGCCTAGAAATCAAGTCAATTTCAAAACTCCACCCCATCCAAACCAATCTGCTAATGATGTCACTTTGAGAAATGGGAAAACCACTTCTGCCTACACCAGACCACTAGCTTCTGAGGATCAAATTGAAATTGAGGAAGAGTTTGATGATGGAGAGAAATCAGTTGAAACAACCACGCTCCCTCCTTCCTCCCCAACCATAACCATCCCCTTTCCCGGAGCTCTTCATCGAAGAAGACCGCGATCATCCACCATTGATCCAGAGTTAGAATAACTATTCTCGGACATCGTCACTGAAATCCCGCTCTTGAAAGCCCTCGAACAAGTCCCAACCTTCTCCCTATTTTTGAAGGACAAATGCACACCAAAACGAACATCCAAAGGAAAAAAATAAAAAGGGCAGCGAAGATATTGAGAGACATGTGCTCCCTCGAGCAACAACCAATGTCATCTCCCAATTCTTACCCACCAAAAAGAAAGACCTAGGAGCTCCTCTAGTTAGATGCACAATTGGCAAATTGACCTTTGATCACACCCTGCTAGATAATGGCGCTTCCATCAATCTTCTCCCGACTGTTATTCTGGAGCAATTTGATCTAGGAAAATTGAAACATGTCTCAATGATTTTGCAAATGGTTGATCGATCTGTGAAAAGACCAAAAGGAATACTTGAGGATGTGATAGTTGATGTTCAAGGCCATAAATTCCCAGTCAACTTTGTTGTGATGGATATGGATCAAGAAAATATATTGAATGAGATACCAATCATACTGGGACGACCATTTTTGGCCACTGCTAAAGCCCATTTTGATTATGAGGATGGAAGAGTTGAATTTAAAATAAATGGCCAAGTCATTCCTGTTGATCTAGTCACCCCTACTCCCGCTGAATCTGAGACCGAAGACTGTGGTTGGAGAGAAAGATGTGATGTTCTCAACATTCAGAAAGACTTTGTCCCCATCCATCTCACCAAAGACCCTTTAGAGATTAGTCTGAATACCTCTAAATCCACTTACAAAAATACTTCTCATGAAATTGCCACATACAATCTAAATCGCGCACTAGAAGCTCCACCAAGCCCTCTCACCGGACAAGAAATTGAGGAGCTTGATAATGCCTGGGACACATTAGACTCTGAACTCACATTGACCTCAACCATGATCATGCCCATGATGGAACCACCATTTGAGACTATTTCTGTAATAGACTCAGGAAACACTACAACTCTGAATCCATTGACAACCACTGTCGAATTAAAGCCACTACCCAAAGATCTGAAGTATGCTTTCCTGGATGATGCACAGACTCTACCAGTCATTATCAATGCCAACCTAAACCATATGCAAGAAAGTCAACTCATGGAAGTTTTAAAAAAGAATTCCCAGGCCATTGGTTGGAAAATAACTGATTTGAAAGGAATAAGCCCGACATTATGTACACACCACATATATTTGGAAAATGACAGTAAACCCTCTCGAGAAATGCAAAGACGGTTGAATCCTAATCTACGGGAATGAAATATACAGGTGGTCGAGTGCCGGCATCATTTATCCAATAGCCGATAGTCCTTGGATTAGTCCTCTCCAGGTTGTGCCCAAGAAAGCTGGATTAACAATTGTGAAAAATGAGAAAGGAGATGATATCCCTACTCAGGTGGCAACATCTTGGAGAGTCTGTGTCGATTATAGAAAACTCAATAAGGCTACTCGAAAAGACCACTTTCCATTTCCATTCATTGATCAAATCATTGAGAAGCTAGCCAGAAAAGAATTGTTTTGCTTTCTTGATGGATATTCCGGTTATAACCAAGTAGCCATAGCACCAAAGGATCAAGACAAAACCACTTTCACTTGTCCATTTGGAACATATGCCTTTCGCCGCATGCCTTTTGGACTATGTAATGCTCCAGCAACATTTCAAAGATGCATGATGGGAATTTTCACTGATATGATCGGTGATTTTATGGAAGAATTTATGGATGATTTCTCTATTTTTGGAGACTCTTTTGAGGAAACACTAGGATTTTTGGATAGAGTCCTCAAGAAATGCATCGAAGTGAACTTGATATTATCTTGGGAGAAACCACATTTTATGGTGAAACAAGGGATTGTGTTAGGACATGTTGTGTCAAAGAAAGGGATGGAAGTGGATCCATCAAAAATTGAGACAATTACTCATTTAGGTTCACCAGTGAACATCAAGGGTGTAAGGTCCTTCCTAGGTCATGTCGGCTTTTACCGCCGCTTCATCAAGGACTTTTCGAAAATTTCCTGTCCTCTCATAAAATTACTGGAAAAAGATCAAGACTTCACTTTTACTGGGGACGCATTTGAATCTTTCAAAACCCTGAAGAAAATCATCACTGAAGCACCCATCCTACAACCCCCAGATTGAAAGTGTGAATTTGAGATCATGTGCGATGTATCTGATTATGTTGTGGGGGCAGTATTGGGTCAAAGGAAAGATGGGAAACCTTATGCCATTCTCTATGCTAGTAAAACTCTGGATGATGCTCAAAAGAACTACACTGTGACTAAAAAAGAACATCTGGCTGTGGTGTTTTCCTTAGAGCAATTTCGGTCTTACATCTTAGGATCTCACATCATAATCTACACAGACCACTCGGCTTTGAAATATCTCTTCACAAAAACCGATGATAAGCCTAGACTCATTAGGTGGGTATTACTGCTCCAAGAATTTGATTTAGAGATTCGAGATAAAGCAAAGAATGTCGTGGCTGATCATCTTTCACGACTTCCTCAAACACATACATAATCCCAATTTCTGAAAGCTTTCCTGATGAGAATATAATGTCCGTTTCTCTTCCCTTGGTATGCGGACATCGTCAATTACCTTGTCACTTCCACGTTTCCTGATGACTGGCCCAAACATAAGAGAGATAAAACCAAGGTCGAAGCCCAATACTATCACTGGGAAGACCCTTTGCTCTTCAAAGAGGGTACTGATTTAATATGAAGATGATGCATCCCTGAACCTGAAGTCAACGATGTCCTAAGTCACTGCCACACTTCTGAATGTGGAGGACACCACTCAGGGAAGTGCATAGCCGCTAAAGTCTTACAATGCGGTTTCTACTGGCCCACACTCTTTAAAGATGCCCATCATTTTGCTCAATCTTGTCTTGCCTGTCAGACTAATGGAACAATGATCCGTCGTAACATGATACCCCTTCAACCCGTGCATATAATCGATATCTTTGATACTTGGGGAATAGACTTCATGGTACCTTTCACCACATCACATGGTTACCAACACATTCTTCTTGTTGTTGATTACGTCTCTCGTTGGGTAGAAGCCATTCCCACTCGTGTTGCTGATAGCACAACCGTTGTCAAGTTCTTGAACGATCTATTCTCTCGATTTGGATTGCCAAAGGTGGTAATCAGTGATGGAGGCACCCACTTCCTGAATGCTTCAGTTAAGAATTTACTCAAGAAAAATGGAGTCGAACACCGTGTCTCAACTGCCTATCATCCACAAACCAAGGAATGGCTGAGCTATCAAATCAAGAAATCAAGACCATCCTCCAGAAAATTGTTCGCTCTGATCGTAAAGACTGGTCCCAACACTTACCTTCTGCTCTCTTGGCCTACCGCACCGCTTTCCGCACACCCTTAGGTAGGAGCCCATTTCGGTTAGTCTATGGAAAGTCGTGTCACCTACCTGTAGAGGTCCACCACAAATCACTCTGGGCAATCAAGAAATGCCATCTGGATTATGATGAGGCTGGGAAGAGACGACTATTGGACTTATCTGAACTTGAAGAATTGAGATCACAAGCCTATGATAACAACCTGCTATACAAAAAGAAAATCAAGTTGTGGCACGATGCCAACATTTCGAGGAAAACATTCAAGGAAAATCAAAAAGTATGGCTATTTAATGCAAAACTGAAGTTATTTCCAAGAAAACTGAGATCAAAATGGAAATGACCATACATTGTAACTCAAGTATTCGATAATGGCTCGATAGAAATTTCTGACCCAAACACTAAAGCCACTTTCAGAGTCAATGGTCAAAGACTAAAACCCGTTGTTGAACCATCTGGTCCTATGCCTGTTTGCACAACATACCTTCTGCAGGAAAAATGAACTACCACATAGCCTAGCTGAGGCGTTAAATCATGCACTCTCGTGAGCCTCCCCTCACAGGTATCTTTTCGTTTTACTGCTGGCATGTTTATTTTCACTGCATTGCATTAGATAAGTTTGGGGGTACCCCTCTGCATTACATTCCAAAAACACACACACACACACAAAAACAAAACTACATTTCACATCCCTTCTTATCCTCCTATTGCACATTGTCTTGACCATGAGGACATGGTTTCTGTTAAGTATGGGGGGTGTCTGCATAGTTTTTCAAAATTACATACTCTTTAAAAAACTCTCTTTTGCAAAAATTCCCCTAAAATTATTCTAAAAAGCAAGAAAACCACCAAAAATACATCCTTCCTAGTTTTATCCTATTTTGAGAAATCAGATCTTCACTGTATAAATCATAGACTGAGGTTGAGTTGACCCTAATCCACTAAACTTCATCAGAATTCACTAGGCGTGAGTTTTTAAACTTTCTTCAGGTCCATTTGGACTTCATTCTCTCAGTTCCACTAACTCTACTGGTGAATGAACTTCTGTATCTAACTAGATCACCTGAGCAACTAGTAGCACTCTTAAACTCTTCAGTGGATATTAAGCAACTGCACATTGCACTTAGCTTGATTGAGTTTATTTTACGAGATACAATCACAATCTAGTTGAGGTGAGGAGTTGTCCTCTTTGTTGTGCCAATGCCTGAACCTTATCTATAGTCAGTGAAGGAACCTGACTCAGGAGCAACTTGATCTCTCTAGTCTAAGTGTGTTAGCAATTAAGACAGTATCGTGTCTCCAAAGACAATATTAAGCCGATACTACCTCTTGATGCAAAAACCCAAGATAAAAATACCACAAAAAGGCATATCACAATACAAATGCCAAAAACCACCAATCATGCAATGATGTGCAAAGAAAAAGCAAGGAAAGAAGACCACCAAATAACCCTTCTCCACCAAAAAGCTGTGGTAGAAGCCCAATGATGCTACCTAAATTTTTAAAAGAGGCCTAAAGAGGCCCAGGGTTATGCTCTGCAAAAGGAAAAGAATGAGAGCAACGGACCAAAGCGGTCTACGGAAAATCCCGAAATTAAAGTCCCATTCTCCAATAAACTATGACCTATTTTTTTTCTATACATACTTGGGTGAAAGGAGATTATGCGTGAATCTAGGTGAGGACTGAGGCTATATGTTTAGGGAATCATTCGGTACCTTGATAGATTGTGTTGTTAGCTCGTTCTCTTGACTCATGAAAGCTAAAACTATCACTAACACTGTTTATATCCACTCAAGGTCAAAGAGAATACATGTTTCTTAGGGATGAGCTGACCTGATTGACCTTCTGAAATCATGTTTGATTTTGTTGGAACTGAGAGGTTGTTGAAACTACAAAACTTGAGTCAAGTAGACGATTCAAACAAATCATTAATCCATGGGTCAACTCTACTAAGTTTGTGTATTTGTGTTGTTAGGAACTGAAAACTCAAAGACTTTGTGGGAGTGTCTGCTGCAAACCCTCACCAAATCCATCTTGGCTATTCACCTTGTCCGTCCTTATTACTTATCTTATTTTTGCTCGGGACTAGCAAAACTTAAGTATGGGGGTATGATGATTACAATAAATATGGGTAGAATAAGATAAAATTATGCGAAGAATGAGCTCAGTACTTGACATATAATCTTCAATCTTGCATAAACCACTTGTGATTTATTCCATAACCACAGAAAAGAAAATTGTCTTGTTTACACAAAATCAATGAAATCACAGAATAATTTGACGAGACTAATAATTAAATATTCTCGATGATCTCCGGTTATGTAGGTTAACTATATTTTTATACATGATAATCATCAGAATATAACTTGAGATAACTGTCTTTATAATCTAAAGAGAGAATTAAAGTTGCATTTGATAACATTAAATCTTTATCAACAAACCATACATTTGTCACACACATTTTATCTTAGAAAGAAAATGAGAGGATGTTTTATTAAATTTGTCCATCTCTTCATCATGCATGCACATGCCTTAAAGTCTCTTAATTTTTTGCCCCCATACAACTTGCATCTCGTACAATGCATCACCATTTTCCCATGCAACCATAAAGTTTTGTCTTTTTGTTTGCATGATGAAGAGTCACACAAATAAATATAAAAAAAACCCATGCAAACTCATGGAGGGATGGGGGGCTCCTTCGTACTCAACCTCTCTCCCTCTCATTATTTTATATGCATGCACAACACCCCTTCCCATGCACATTCATTCAATTCTTGTCTTTACTTGCATGGCAACTCACTAGGCATCCCATTCACGCATGTCTAAAAGGCCCCCTCTCATTCACGCATCCCAGCCCCCTCACGCTCTCTCTCTCTCTCCCCATTTTCTCATTCTCATGCATGCACATGCCCTCGCGCACTCGACTTCTCCTCCCTCACAGTTTTGATCATTCACGCATACTCCCTCTCTCGTTCTTTTTATCTCATGCATACCCTCTCCTCTCTCTCATTTTTCTTATGCAGATGATGCTTGATATGTAGCAGCCACCGCGAGAACGTCCAGCCACTGTCTTCCCTTTCACGTGCGAACCTCGACCTCGTCTCCTCCTCAACGCAGTAGGCTGCCACCTCATGTACCTCGCGCGCCCACCACCGCGCACCGGCGTCATTGATAACCGAGCCAAGCGACTAAGGTAAAGGTATCTAGATGGTCGTTGCGACCTCAATGACTAAGGCTCGATCAATCAAGAAAAATTAGACCACCAATAAGATGAAAAATCAATCAAGCACAAAATAGCGGTCCTGCTATTAGTTTAACCTGGTATAGCGACTGATAACACGCCTGATCACTAGGGTATGAGGTACAGAAATAGGGTCGTTGTGACCCGAGCAATCAGACCTTGTATATCAAGAAAAATCGGACCACTCAATAAATCAAAGATCGATCAAAACAACGGATAGGGGTCCAGCTATGAGATTAACCTGGTATAGCACCCAGGGTCGAACTCAAGGAGCACGGGTTGGCCAAAGGCCTACGAAGTAGTAAAAATGAAATAAAATAAAAGATAAGTATTTTTAATGATTTTTAATGATTTTTATATTTTTTTGGATTTTTAAATGTGAAGAAAACAAAGGAAACACAAAAGCAAGCAAGCTTTAGCTAATTATTAGATGTGTCAAAAATCAAGCAAAAATTTAAACAAAACTGTTTTTATGTTTTTTAGGTTTTTTAATGTTTTTGGTTAATTTTTGATAATTTTCTGATGTATAGTTTATTTACTAAAAATCAAACAGTAACAAAAAGGCTGGGTACTGTCCAGCCAGGCCCAAAATCCCTATATAAAATATCTAAAAATCTCAAGAGGGCCTGGAGGTAATTTTCCTGTATACTAGAGAAAACAAGGAAAATTTGAGCACCAAAATTATTGTTTTTGGGTTTTTAGATTATTTAATATGATTTTTATGAGTTTTTAGGTGTTTTTAAGTTTTTATGGTTTTTAAGCAATGAAAAATAGCCAAAATTGACTAGAAAATCAAGGAACACAAAAGAAACAGTACCTAATTTTTATAGAATTTTTGAGGGGGTTTTATAATTTTTTTGGGATTTTTAAAACTAGACAGTGGCTGAAATAGAGGTTTTTGAATTTTTAAAAATAACAAATAAACTCAAAAATGTCCTCAAAAATTCTCAAAAATCCTACAACATGGCAGGAGCCATGTGTCAAATTTTCATCGAATTTGGAGGTGATTTGATATTTTATTCAAAAATCAAAAGAGGGCACTGTGCACAGGGACTAAAGTGCAAATACCCGAAGTTCTGGGGGTCCAGGTGCAAAATATCCAGCAACGCACGCGTGCGGCGCGTGCCTGGGGCACTCAGGGACCTCTTTGTAATAAAAACAAGGTTCTGGGACTAATTTGTAACTCGTACCAAAAGTCCAAGGACCTCAGTTGCAATTTACCCACGAATAAAAGTACATGCGCAATTAAAACATTCACAGGGGCATAGATGCAATTACTAAAAAGTTTTCATTCATTTATGAACATCCAGAACTACAGGGACTAAGGTTGCAAATACACCAAAATCACACGTGACGAAGCACGTGGCTCATACAGGCAGGGGCATACATGCAAATAAACTAAAGTATGAGGTCCAATGTGCAAATAACCCAACGTAAATAAAATGCGAAAAATATTTACAGGACTGAAACTAAAAGCATAAACTAAGAGAGGGCCTAAGATAATTTACCCCTTATTTAACGTCGACGGCCGGATGCTTGACGCGTGGCTGATCGGACGATGGAAATGAATGCGCCTTAACCCTTGGGAAGCCTGGCCGGATCGGACGTCTGAGAGCCCTCCATGTGGAGATCGGACGGTGGGCGTTCACTGGAGGGTGAACTCTCGGTGTATCGATGGAGGAGAGGAGGACACGTGGCTATGTGACGGTGGAGATGAATGGTACCTCTCTCTCTGCACGGATGGTGGAGATCGACCCTCTGGATGATCAAACGGTGCCGGTGCGCCTGAATGGATGGATCAGATCGTAACTGGGGCGCTGAGGACGATCGAACGGTGGTCGAGGCTGCTGGAAGAACTGGCGGCCGGCGAGCTTCGCCGGCCCTCTGCGTGCGCGTTAGGCCTCGTCCGATGCTCCTAAGGTGCGGGAAAGCTTCGCCGTGAAGCCCCGCACACGATGCTCTGCTCCGATGAAGGCGAGAAGCTCCAGAGAGCTCCGGCGACGTCCACGAACTGGAGCTGCTGTGCTCTGAAGTTCCAACCTCCAGATGAGGTCGATAGGCCTAGAATCCTGCACAGGAAGAAAGAGGGGTCGAGGGCAAACTGCCTCGACCCGTCAGAGCGGGCGGAAGGTGACTGGTGCGGCGAGATGAGGGCTCTCCAGCGAGCGGCGGAGGGAGGAGAGCCGGTACCCTGCTCCGGGACGAGCCAGGAGGAATGAAGGGGCGGAGCAGGTGGATAGGAGTCTGGCGGAGGTGATGGCGGTGACGGATGGTCAAATGGGTAGACGGAAACGACTGGCGGAGGCGGCGGAGCTAAACTACCGGAAATCGAAAAATCTAAAGCTACGCGAATCTACTGGCTAACTACGCTACCTGATGGACGCATTCGACTGGGCTGGAGCCGATGAAGCTCCTGGTCGTTGCCTCAAGGGGCCGTCGAGTTCCCCGAGGCTCAGCGCGCTCGCGGCGGCGCACGGTGGTGTTCTCCACCGGATCAGTGACTCCCAGCTGCCCGGGCCTCGCTGCAACTCCAAGGGACCACGGCTGTCACTCAGGGACGATGGAGGAGCTCACAGGCGCCGAGGGGAAGATCAAAGATGGCGTGAATAGGTCGTCGGTGACGACGTTAAATATGGTGGAAGATCCAAGAAGAAGGAGGTCGGGCGGGTGGCACGGAGCTCGGATCCTCCAAACCCACCCCGGGCGAGGGTCCTGGATGTCCAACGTGCAATCGGAGCCCGGGGTTAGAGGTAATGGCGGTCGGATCGAGCGGGTGGAAATTCGAGAAATCGGGTCGGTCAGCTGATCCGCGAAAGAAGAAGGTCCGCGGGGGAAGTTGACCGGGGTCAACAAACCCCCGTGGACCAATCAGGAGCCGCCATTTATTGAGATTTTGTTTCTTTATTTTAGCCTAGAAAATGACTTAATTTATAAAAACTTAAAACATGAAATATTTTTATTTTATTTTTTTTCTATTTTTTGGTGATATTTAATTAATTTTTGGAAATAAAATTGAGGTATTTACACTATGTAGCTAGATATAGGTATATGTACATTAAGTAGGTTTTTGATTCTTGATTTTTAATTATTATTTTTGTACAATTTTATTCCTATTTTATATTTTATTTATTTATAGAATAAAATGAGGAATAAAAGGGTATTTTTATTTGGTTTTTATTATTTATCTACATAGGTAAAATAAATAGATATATACATCTATATACATGGCATGTGTACAATATATTTTTGTGATTTTTAATTTTGTAATTTTTATTTGATTTTTGTTTTGATTCTTTTTATTTTATGTATTTACAATATATAACATAGAATATTTACAAAAAGTTTAGAAAATAATTTTATTTATTTATAAGGTTGAATAAATATAGGAGTATGGTCTATGTACATGGTGAAAGAGTATTTTTAATCTTTTTGATTTTCAAATTTTTATTTTGTTTTTAATATTTTATAAATATATACAAATATTTACAAGCATATTTTTGGGTGAGGAAAAATATAATTTTATTTATTTATATAGATATTTACACTAGAGCCCCTATCTCCCTCTACTTTGGCTTTTATGCGGTCAGGCCCATGCTGAGCCCTCCCTTGGGTTAGGTTGCTCAATATTTATTCTAAATATTTCCCTCTTTTTCTTTTTAATCTTTATTCTTTTATTTTTGCACAAAAACATGCTAATTATAGGTTTTTACACAATGCATGCTTTTGCTAATTATTCCTATTTACAAGTATCTACATGCATTTGCAGAAGGTTTTTGTAGCTAAAATATAAGAATAAAGAGTGATGAATGGGTATTCATCACCCCCCTATACTATACTTTGCTAGTCCCTTAGCAAACACTTATTTGAAAAAGAAGTGAAAAAGAAAGAAAGAAAAAGAAAAAGAGGATGCACATGGATCAAGGTTGATTATTAAACTTGCCTTCATTAAATTGAGGTATGGAGCTCAATCAGATCTTTGGATTATTAATGTGTCGGAACCTTATTTAGACTTAAGCTTAAAACCTAACAGCCTCTAAGTTCTACTAATCTATAACCAAGACTCCTCAATGCTCCAGATCAGAACAAGTCATCAATCACAAACCCTGAAGACCATGAATCTTTTCTTGTCCTGTGAATGTGAAGTCTAAGCTCTCCACCTCAGAAATGGCAACTTGACAACCCTCCCCAACAAGGTAACTCTATGACCTCAATCTGGCCACTCTTTCCTCGAGGAGCGGGGTATTCCCTTCCAAGTACAAGTACAACCGGCTCAAGAAGAGGGGGAAGAAGAGAATGGGTCAAGGCCAGTGTAGCCAAGTACCCTTGGGAGCTTGACCAGTGTAGCCAAGTCTCCCTGCTGCAAGCTACAACAGGTGGATCATGAAACCAAGCTTTGCTTATTGCACTTATATACATACTCCGGTGGGATTATCATTTTCTCTCAGACCCACCACTTTTTTGGAGTTCTTTTCTTTTTGCACATTTTTTTTCAAGTGCATCTGTACAACATATACATGTGCAGCATATATACAAGGAGTTTTTCCTCTTGAGCCAGTAGACTATCCCTCTTTTGAAGCTTTATTGCAACCCACAACTCCCGTCGTTAGACCTCATGGCAACCAGACCAAGTTGAGACGCACTTCCTTCACTATAAGAAGAAGAGAGGTTCCGCCTAGAAGTATTACCCTCATATGCTACCCCAAGTCAAGGAAGACTGCCTCCTCACCACCTCATCCGTAGAGAGCTCGGTGCATAGTACGGTTGTCCAAGTAAAGCCATAATCTATATGAGTCATGTGTTGTTGTTAAGTGCTCTACTTAGGCTCATTGAGATGACATGTGATCATAGCCTAGTGGACTCAAAGAATTAAGTCATCATGGACCTGAAAAGCCTTAAACCTAAGCCCTATAAGGTTCCTCTTAGAATTAGGTGGATTAAGATCTTAATCAAGCTCCATTTCTCAATTTGATTCCAGGCTAGTTTAAATGTCAACTATCATCCAGAAAAACTATATACATATGTACAAAAGAAGCTTATTTACACAATATTTTACAATCATGCAAAATTTTTGAAAAATGTTTTGAAATCATGAATGATGATGCATGAAGTGCAAGTTTTGCAAAAAGATATTTACACATTTACACAAGATTTTTGCAAACTTTTTGATTTTCAAAACATTTTGGGAAAATTTTGTACTATATACATAATTTTGATAAGAAAATATTTACACAAGCTTTACACAAAAGATTTTTGAAATCATTTTTACAAAAATAATTTGTACACTAGCTATGTATGTGCAAATAAAAGAAGATTATGTACATGAAAAATTTTTTAATTTTTGTGGTTTTTAGCCATTTTTATTTATTAACACACTCACACAAAGTACGAGTTATGGCTAAAGTATATATGAAATATATACACACCCCCCTATACTTAGCTCGAACGATGTCCTCAGAGTCAAGAGCGATGAAGAAGACATAACTCGTGCTATGTATAGGGAAGGTGAAAAGAAAGGCTATACAAAAGGGAAATGAAAAGTCAAGAGGGACTCAGGTCTCCCCCCTATACTTAGGATCAAGTAATCCTAAGTATAGCAGGCTGTACACGAAGGGAAAACCGAGTGAGAATGTACAGGGTCTACCCCCCCTATACTTAGGGTGAAATATCCCTAAGTATAGGCAACAAAACAGGGGTAGCAAAACACAAAGAAAATGACGAATATCTACAAGATGGAGGGCATCACTCCCCCTATACTTAAGGTGGAGAACCTTAAGTATAGGCAACAACAGGAGTGATGGAACATAACGAAGAACAACCCGGTGTTTCCACCCCCCTATACTTAGGATGAGCAATATCCTAAGTATAGCAAAGATAATCCTAAGCGAGACCTGGGGTGAAAACAAGAACGGAAGAAAGAAGGATCAGAATAAGACGAAACACGTATATACAAAAGAGTACAATGTTGAGGTGCCTCTCAACAAGCGCTAGTTTTTACGCCCCTAGCTGGGCGCAAAGGTTAGGATAATGCAGTATCAAGGTTCAGGACGGCATCGGTAAGTCGAATGCCGTACTGTTGCCGCAGTCTCGGTGTGAGAACAACGACGAACTCAACAGTGTAAACAAAGACACCCATGTATGCAATCAGGCGGGTGTTTGCTACCGGCCAGTGATATGGGAAGAAGTGATCGGGATCCGGTAGCACAAAAGAAATCCTCGGCTCTAGATCAGACTGGAGTGAGAGTATGGAGCCGACGAAACCAAACGTGGAGAAGGATGGATCAGTAATAGAATCCTCCACGTCAATCAGTGTCTCAAGCAGGTGTGGGGAATCAAGATTAGGAGACTTTCTAAACAGACCGATATCCGATGAATAGAATAGAAGAAGATCGTGCAAATCATCGAACATCTCCAGAATGGGCTCATCCTCGCGAGGGTCGTCGAGGTGAGAAGACTCAGAATCAGCATGATCTAAAGACTCGGTTTCGTGTTCCGCCAGATCGGAAACACTCTCAGTAGGTGAAACCGAGTACTCATCGAGTGCGGCATCCTCCCGCAGATAACCCTCGGGGAGAGATGCATGATTAGAAGTGAGAAGAAGAGGATCAGGATCTAGATGGGCATCTGCGCTGCTATCAAGTATCCACTCAGTGCACCAGGCTGCATCATCATCTGAAGTGTAAGTCTCGGCAATCTGGAAGCAGGAGAAGGTACTAGTCAACACCGCGGTAGCTGGCAAAGTGTCTGTAGCTGATCCTCGCTCTGCGGCTATGTTGTCTGTCAGCTGGTCCTCAGGAAATGTATCTATCTCAACAAAGTAGAGGACAAAAGGCTCGAGGACGGGACTCTCTGTGTCTGTACTCTCAAAGTGGTGTCCCTCATCGAGCTGTGGCTGCTGGGCTGAGTCCTGGTGACTGTCTGCATCCAAGAAGTGTCTCTGCAGGAAAGAAACTGACTCCTCCGGGACTGGAATCTGAAGTGTCTGAATCAATGGCTGCCAAAGCTGGGGCTCCTCCGGCTCCTGGAGTATCAGAAGATCTGATATCCAAGACTCGTCAACTGAGAACTCTGGGACTGACTCAAATTCCAGCTGGAAAACCAACGGGCACTTGAGTAGACTCTGGGTCCGAACCTCTGCTATCGCGGTCATCTCCTCTGTCAATGGTGCGGCCTCATCCAAATCCTCGGGCTGGTGTGTAGAAGCTGAATCACCATGTAAAGTGACACACTGCACTGGTACAACATCGTCCACATGTGTTGTCCCGACCAAGGCATCTCGTGTAGAAGAACTCTGTGAAAGTAGCCTCGAGATGGTATCCAGAAGGTGAATGTCAGAACTACGGTGTGAACTGCCACATGTGGTAATCACCAGTGCTATCTGCTCTGCGGTCATCCCCCGCATGGAGATCTCTATCAAGTCTGTAAGTGGAAGTCCGTGCTCAGGGAATCTCCTCAAGAGGTCAAGAAACCTTGGCCATGCCTCGTGCAATGACTCCTGGGGGTCAACTGAAAAATCCATGATCAAAGACCGCATAAACTCTGCTCTACGTGGAGGGGAAGTATCTCTGTAGAAACTCCTCGGCGTAGCTCTCCCCACGTCTCGAATGTCCTCCCCAATCGTCGGTGCCATCTCATGGCTCTGTCGTGAAGCGTGAATGGGAAGGTCCTGCTCATCAGCTCCTCTGCAGTGACGTCTGAATATCTATATGCTCTACAAAACTCCTCGAAAGCTGACAGGTGAAGATAAGGCTCCTCGTGCGCCTCTCCTGAAAACGTCGGCAGTCGCTGAACGTAATCCAAATCCAAGACGAATGGACCTAATGTAGAAGCTGACTGAGCTCCATATGCTATCTCCTCCTCCATCCCTCTGGAAAAGGATCTGTCTGCTAGTCTCCACTGCTCTCTCTGGTCGCCAACAGAGTGCGCTCTCAACTCAGCAACAGCATCGTCCGGGTCTCGCATCTGTTCTGTCTGATATCCTCGGACGTCTAACACAGCATGCCCAGAGTGATGAGATGAAAGGGAGGGAGGGAGCGGGAGGTTGGTCAGAGATCCGACCTCCCCTAGAAGGTGGACTGGAGTGATGGTCAGAAGACGGAGAAGAAGCTGTAAGGGTCGGCTCGTAGTGAGGGGAATCCATCATCCAGGGATAAAGAAGAAGCAAGTGGAATGAAATGGAGGTGAGGGAGGGTGATGAGAAAGGATCGAAGGGATCTGGAAATCAAACAAGATGAACAAGCAAACCCCCAATTCACCTACGCACACAGAGCTGAAGACCGAAGGGATCGGTCAATTATTTTGTCAATTTTATTTTAGGTGATCATCCAGTCTATTAGAGCGATTACGTGAGGTAATAGGTATCCAAATCTCTCTCAACCGACTGTCCCGTACTGAAAGCCGGTAATCAGTCAAGAAAAGATCGGAGGCTCTATCCTAATGTTCGGATCACTCTCTCGCTCATCCAAACCAGACAAGGAGGGGGTTAACTCTCCCCAAGACAGATTTTTTTTTTTCGTGAGGTGTCTTTTAGGTTCAAGGTATGATTAGCAGTCCCGATTTATTGTTTTTGTTTTTTAGATATTTTTCAAAGCAAACAAAAGGCCTAACGAATTTTTCGGTTCTCCTGGTTATTAAGTCCAAAACAGGGGGGAGAAGACGAAAAAGCCGATGCATGATAAATCAATGATGCATGCAAAGTCAGAAATGCGTACCTGTCTCCAGCACTCTACATGCAAGATGATCCGCGCATAAAAGTAAAGACAGAATTAAAACTAACCTAAATGATGCAGCGGGAAAAGCCGAGTCCTAGACGAGCAAGTCTAGCGAAGAGCCGTCTAACCGGTCACCGACCTCCAAGCCAAAGAGTCCGGTCTTGGCCCGTCCCTCCTCTGTCCGACAAATCGGGGGTAGGAGTAAGCGCTTTACAGGACGGGCTGCGGCACGTAGGCTACGGAGGCAAATGAATCGGTTATTTTTATTATTTATTTTAAGTAGGTCCAATTATCAATCTATAGGAACAGATAATCAATTAGGTGTGTGGATCCTACTAATTACGGCACAATCACCAGAAAATCCTAAGTCTAGGGGCTCGAGCAAAAACCGCGAAAAACCGGAAAAGACAGAAATAAAAGAAAAATAAAACCGCGAAAAGCCGCGAAAAACCGCGCAAGTCCTAAGGGTCCCCCGAGCACACCGGTGCTCGGCGAAACAGACCCGCTACGGTCAAGTCACAAGAGTGTCCAAGTCCTGTCCCTGTATTATTACAACAATAATAAAAATAAAATAAAAACCTAATCTAACCTCACCCACTCAACTCTCTCACTCTCGCTCTCTCCTACGGCTTCGTAGAGAAAGAAGCCGCCTCCAAGTTCTGCGGTTGCGTTGGCTCCTCGAAAGTCGCCTCCGCGGTCCTCATGCCCTCGCAAGAGACAGAAACAAGTGGTCAGACCAAAATAATCAAATGAGGAAAAAGAAATGAAAATAAAGGTGAGGGTATATATGCAAAAATGGAAAATAAAATAAATACACAAAATCAATCAAAAACAAAAACAAAAGAAAACAAAAATAAAGCAAAATAAAATAAAAAGAAACTATAAACAAAAACCGCGAAAAGCCGC
Source organism: Ottelia alismoides (assembly GCA_037367405.1). Classification (NCBI taxonomy): domain Eukaryota; kingdom Viridiplantae; phylum Streptophyta; class Magnoliopsida; order Alismatales; family Hydrocharitaceae; genus Ottelia; species Ottelia alismoides. The sequence continues at coordinate 310,748 of JAZKJV010007570.1, read as the reverse complement.
GAGCTCCGAAAAGCCGCGAAAAGCCGCGAAAACAAAGACGAAAATGAAAATAAAAAGAACTACTAAGCCGTGCTCCCCGGCAACGGCGCCATTCTGATAACACGCCTGATCACTAGGGTATGAGGTACAGAAATAGGGTCGTTGTGACCCGAGCAATCAGACCTTGTATATCAAGAAAAATCGGACCACTCAATAAATCAAAGATCGATCAAAACAACGGATAGCGGTCCAGCTATGAGATTAACCTGGTATAGCACCCAGGGTCGAACTCAAGGAGTACGGGTTGGCCAAAGGCCTACAAAGTAGTAAAAATGAAATAAAATAAAAGATAAGTATTTTTAATGATTTTTAATGATTTTTATATTTTTTTGGATTTTTAAATGTGAAGAAAACAAAGGAAACACAAAAGCAAGCAAGCTTTAGCTAATTATTAGATGTGTCAAAAATCAAGCAAAAATTTAAACAAAAATGATTTCATGTTTTTTAGGTTTTTTAATGTTTTTGGTTAATTTTTGATAATTTTCTGATGTATAGTTTATTTACTAAAAATCAAACAGTAACAAAAAGGCTGGGTACTGTCCAGCCATGCCCAAAATCCCTAGATAAAATATCTAAAAATCTCAAGAGGGCCTGGAGGTAATTTTCCTGTATACTAGAGAAAACAAGGAAAATTTGAGCACCAACATTATTGTTTTTGGGTTTTTAGATTATTTATTATGATTTTTATGAGTTTTTAGGTGTTTTTAAGTTTTTATGGTTTTTAAGAATGCAAAATAGCCAAAATTGGCTAGAAAATCAAGGAACACAAAAGAAACAATACCTAATTTTTATAGAATTTTTGAGGGGGTTTTTATAATTTTTTGGGATTTTTAAAACTAGACAGTGGTTGAAATAGAGGTTTTTGAATTTTTAAAAATAACAAAAAAACTCAAAAATGTCCTCAAAAATTCTCAAAAATCCTACAACATGGTAGGAGCCATGTGTCAAATTTTCATCGAATTTGGAGGTGATTTGATATTTTATTCAAAAATCAAAAGAGGGCACTGTGCACAGGGACTGAAGTGCAAATACCCGAAGTTCTGGGGGTCCAGGTGCAAAATACCCAGCAACGCACGCGCGCGGCGCGTGCCTGGGGCACTCAGGGACCTCTTTGTAATAAAAACAAGGTTCTGGGACTAATTTGTAACTCGTACCAAAAGTCCAAGGACCTCAGTTGCAATTTACCCACGAATAAAAGCACATGCGCAATTAAAACATTCACAGGGGCATAGATGCAATTACTAAAAAGTTTTCATTCATTTATGAACATCCAGAACTACAGGGACTAAGGTTGCAAATACACCAAAATCACACGTGACGAAGCACGTGGCTCATACAGGCAGGGGCATACATGCAAATAAACTAAAGTATGAGGTCCAATGTGCAAATAACCCAACGTAAATAAAATGCGAAAAATATTTACAGGACTGAAACTAAAAGCATAAACTAAGAGGGGGCCTAAGATAATTTACCCCTTATTTAACGTCGACGGCCGGATGCTTGACGCGTGGCTGATCGGACGATGGAAATGAATGCGCCTTAACCCTTGGGAAGCCTGGCCGGATCGGACGTCTGAGAGCCCTCCACGTGGAGATCGGACGGTGGGCGTTCACTGGAGGGTGAACTCTCGGTGTATCGATGGAGGAGAGGAGGACACGTGGCTATCTGACGGTGGAGATGAATGGGACCTCTCTCTCCGCACGGATGGTGGAGATCGACCCTCTGGATGATCAAACGGTGCCGGTGCGCCTGAATGGATGGATCAGATCGTAACTGGGGCGCTGAGGACGATCGAACGGTGGTCGAGGCTGCTGGAAGAACTGGCGGCCGGCGAGCTTCGCCGGCCCTCTGCGTGCGTGTTAGGCCTCGTCCGATGCTCCTAAGGTGCGGGAAAGCTTCGCCGTGAAGCCCCGCACACGATGCTCTGCTCCGATGAAGGCGAGAAGCTCCAGAGAGCTCCGGCGACGTCCACGAACTGGAGCTGCTGTGCTCTGAAGTTCCAACCTCCAGATGAGGTCGATAGGCCTAGAATCCTGCACAGGAAGAAAGAGGGGTCGAGGGCAAACTGCCTCGACCCGTCAGAGCGGGCGGAAGGTGACTGGTGCGGTGAGATGAGGGCTCTCCGGCGAGCGGCGGAGTGAGGAGAGCCGGTACCCTGCTCCGGGACGAGCCAGGAGGAATGAAGGGGCGGAGCAGGTGGATAGGAGTCTGGCGGAGGTGATGGCGGTGACGGATGGTCAAATGGGTAGACGGAAACGACTGGCGGAGGCGGCGGAGATAAACTACCGGAAATCGAAAAATCTAAAGCTACGCGAATCTACTGGCTAACTACGCTACCTTATGGACGCATTCGACTGGGCTGGAGCCGATGAAGCTCCTGGTCGTTGCCTCAAGGGGCCGTCGAGTTCCCCGAGGCTCAGCGCGCTCGCGGCGGCGCACGGTGGTGTTCTCCACCGGATCAGTGACTCCCGGCTGCCCGGGCCTCGCTGCAACTCCAAGGGACCACGGCTGTCACTCAGGGACGATAGAGGAGCTCACAGGCGCCGAGGGGAAGATCAAAGATGGCGTGAATAGGTCGCCGGTGACGATGTTAAATATGGTGGAAGATCCGAGAAGAAAGAGGTCGGGCAGGTGGCACGGAGCTCGGATCCTCCAAACCCACCCCGGGCGAGGGTCCTGGATGTCCAGCGTGCAATCGGAGCCCGGGGTTAGAGGTAATGGCGGTCGGATCGAGCGGGTGGAAATTCGAGAAATCGGGTCGGTCAGCTGATCCGCGAAAGAAGAAGGTCCGCGGGGGAAGTTGACCGGGGTCAACAAACCCCCGTGGACCAATCAGGAGCCGCCATTTATTGAGATTTTGTTTCTTTATTTTAGCCTAGAAAATGACTTAATTTATAAAAACTTAAAACATGAAATATTTTTATTTTATTTTTTTCTATTTTTTGGTGATTTTTAATTAATTTTTGGAAATGAAATTGAGGTATTTACACTATGTAGCTATATATAGGTATATGTACATTAGGTAGGTTTTTGATTCTTGATTTTTAATTATTATTTTTGTACAATTTTATTCCTATTTTATATTTTATTTATTTATAGAATAAAATGAGGAATAAAAGGGTATTTTTATTTGGTTTTTATTATTTATCTACATAGGTAAAATAAATAGATATATACATCTATATACATGGCATATGTACAATATATTTTTGTGATTTTTAATTTTGTAATTTTTATTTGATTTTTGTTTTGATTCTTTTTATTTATGTATTTACAATATATAACATAGAATATTTACAAAAAGTTTAGAAAATAATTTTATTTATTTATAAGGTTGAATAAATATAGGAGTATGGTCTATGTACATGGTGAAAGAGTATTTTTAATCTTTTTGATTTTCAAATTTTTATTTTGTTTTTAATATTTTATAAATATATACAAATATTTACAAGCATATTTTTGGGTGAGGAAAAATATAATTTTATTTATTTATATAGATATTTACACTAGAGCCCCTATCTCCCTCTACTTTGGCTTTTATGCGGTCAGGCCCATGCTGAGCCCTCCCTTGGGTTAGGTTGCTCAATATTTATTCTAAATATTTCCCTCTTTTTCTTTTTACTCTTTATTCTTTTATTTTTGCACAAAAACATGCTAATTATAGGTTTTTACACAATGCATGCTTTTGCTAATTATTCCTATTTACAAGTATCTACATGCATTTGCAGAAGGTTTTTGTAGCTAAAATATAAGAATAAAGAGTGATGAATGGGTATTCATCAGCGACCAGGGTCGAACACAAGGAGCACGGGTTGGCCTTACGGCCTACGAAGTAGTCAAAATGGAATCAAAGAAAATAAAAAGAGTATTTTTGGTGGTTTTTAAATATTTTATATTTTTTGGATTTTTAGTGAATTAAGAAAATACTAAGAACAAGAAAACAACACACTTCAACAATTTATTAAATACACTCTAAATCAATCAAAAATTCAAACAAAAATATTTTTATGTGTTTTATAATTTTTACTGTTTTTGGTGAATTTTTGGGATTTTTCTGATGTTTATTTAATTTTCTAAAAATCAAACAGTGATTGAAACTGTAGGTACTGTCCAGCCGAGATAAAGGACCTAGATAAAATATCTAGAAGCCCCAAATTAGCCTAGAGGTATTTTTCCTATATAGAGAAGAAAACAAGGAAAAATTGGGCACCTAATTTATTATTTTTGGGTTTTTGGTTTATTTATTACAATTTTTATACGATTTTAAGTGTTTTTCAATTTTTAGTGGTTTTCAGTAATGAAAAATAGCCAAAATGGGCTAGAAAATCAAGCAAGCAAAGATAAATAGTAAGTAATATTTTTGTAATTTTTGGATAACATTAAATATTTTTTGGGATTTTTAAATTTTGACAGTAACGAAAATAGATGTTTTTGATTTTCTAAAAATATCAAACAGTGTCTAAAATGTCCCCAAATTTTAAAGAAAATTTTACATCATGGCAGGAGCCATGTATCCAATTTTCATCAAATTTGGAGGTGATTTGCTATTTTATTCAAAAATAAAGAGGGGGCACTGTGCACAAGGACCTATGTGCAAATACCCGAAGGTCTGGAGGTCTGGTGCAATTAACCCAGCAAAACACGTGCGTCGCGCGTGTCTGGGGCACTTAGGGACCCAAATGCAATAAAAGTTATTTCCGAGGACTATTTGGACACAGGTACCAAAAGTCCAGGGAGTAATCTGCAAATAACCCAAAAATATCCGCACATGCTCAAATGTTTCACGCACAGGGGTATAAATGCAAATATTCAAAAACTTTCATTCATTCAATAACATTCAGAACTACAGGGTATAATATGCAAATACACCAGCGAGACACGTAACGAAGCACGTGTTACATAACACACAGGGGCATATCAGCAATAAAACCAAGCACAGGGTCCTTTATGCAAATATCCCAAAAACTAAACAGCTATCTAAAATAATTACAGAACTAAATGCTAAATAAAGTAAATGAGGGGGCCTAAGGGTAATTTACCCTTTATTAAGGCGGACCGCACGATGGGCGCCACGTGGTGCTTCGAACGGTGGAGATCGGCGGGCGCTCCAAGGCTGGGGTCCTCGATGCGATCAGACGGCAGAGGCTTCGCCACGTGGGGGATCTAACGGTGACGGGCGTGGGTGGCTAATCCTCTCGTGCAACGGGCGGTCCAGATCACCGCTCCAAGATCTGACGGTGGCTACTCCTCTGGGAATGAACGGCCCAGATGACAACTGGAGGTCGAGGATGATCGGACGATCGGGGGAGGTACCGGAAGAACAGTTGGCCGGAGAAGTTCGTCGGCCTCGTGCGTGCGCTGTGATCCTCCCCTGCTGCTCGTGAAGGTCGGAGAAGCTCTGCGATGAAGATCCGCAGCTGACGGTGTCCTCCGATGACCCGGCCGAGCTCTGGAGAGCCCCGGCGAGGTCGGCGGAGGTAAGCTCCTGGACTGAATGGTCCAAGCCCTCAGACAGGCTCGGAAGCACCTGCAAAGCAAGCCAGGAGACTCGCTGGTCGAGGGCAAACTGCCTCGACCCGGTTAGGCGGGGTGACTGTGAACGGAGGGTCGAGATGGGCGAGCTCCGGCGAAGAGGGCATCGTGGAGCTCGAATCCCAGCTCCTGTGCGAGCTGGGTTGGATGGGGATATGGAGAAGGTGCGCGGGAGGAAGGCGGTGGCTATGGTGAAGCCCGATGATCGAATGGTGGTCGGAAGTGGACGGTATCGACGGCGAACGGCGGCGGAGCAAAAAGGGGGTAACTGAAAATTAGCGAAAAAGAAAAGACTACGGGGTTACCTGGGTGGACGATGAGACTGGGGACGAGCTGGAGGTGCTCTGGGTCGTCGCCTCGAGGAGCGTCTCCCTCCGAGGCTCGAGCTCCGGCTTTGGGCAGAGCAAGGCGGCGATGCTCGCCGGATCAGTGGTCTCGCACTCCTCTCCTTGCTTCAACAGCACGGGACGCGAGCTGTCTCTCTCACGCACATGCTGGAGCTCACTAGGGGTGGAATCGAATGGCCAAAGATGGGAAATGGAGGTGGCGGAGTTGGGAATATATATGGTGGAGGGTCCGGGAAGACAGGCGCGGGTAGGGCGATGGAGCGCGCGGATCCCGAGGAAGAGGCTCCGGCGAGGTTCTCGGGTGTGTCATGAAGGGGTCGGACGTGGGGTTTGGGTAAGAAGGAGTCGGTTCTGCATAGGAAAAATCCGAGAAGTTAGGTCGGGCGTAGCAGACCCGTGAGAAGTGGTCCTGGGGGGGAGTTGACCGGGCGGTCAACATCCCCCAGAGCCAATGGGTGGCAACCACGTGGCTGGATTTTGAAAGTGAAAATTAGGTTAGCAAATGGCCGAATTTGGGAAAAGTGAAAACATGAAATATTTTTGTTTTATTTTTTCTATTTTTTAGTGATTTTTAATTAATTTTTCAAAGTGAAAATAAGGTATATACATAGTAGGGTCATATATAGGTATATATACAATATATAGGTTTTTAATTTTTGATTTTTAATTGTTATTTTTATACAAATTTATTCCCATTTTATATTTTATTTATTTATATAATAAAATAAGGAATAAAAAGATATTTTTATTTTATTTTTATTATTTATATACATAAGTAAAATAAATACATATGTACATATATATACATGGTATATTTACAATATATTTTTATGTTTTTAATTTTGTTATTTTTGTTTTGTTTTTATTTTATTATTTACATTATATAATGTAGAATATTTACAAAAATTTTGGAAATTAGTTTTATTTATTTACAAGTTTAAATAAATATAGAAGGGGGTTTTATGTACATGGTGACTATATACAAGTGGTGTTTTTGTTTTCTTTTTAATTTTCATATTTTTATTTTGATTTTATATTTAGAAATATTTACAAATATTTACAAGCTAATTTGAATCTATTTTTGTGAGGAAAATACATTAATTTATTTACATAAATATTTACACATATGAGCCCCTATCTCCCTCTACTTTGGCTTTTATGCGGTCAGGCCCATGCTGAGCCCTCCCTAGGGTTAGGTTGCTCAATATTTATTCTAAATATTTCCCTCTTTTTCTTTTTAATCTTTGTTCTTTTATTTTTGCACAAAAACATGCTAATTATAGATTTTTACACAATGCATGCTTTTGGTAATTATTGATATTTACACATATCTACATGTATTTGCAAAGGTTTTTGTAGCTAAAATATAAGAATAAAGAGTGATGAATGAGTATTCATCACCCCCCTATACTTAACTTTGCTAGTCCCTTAGCAAACACTTTTTTGAAAAAGAAGTGAAAAATAAAGAAAGAAAAAGAGAATGTACATGGATCAAGGTTGATTATTAAACTTGCCTTCATTAAATTAAGGTATGGAGCTCGAGCATATCTTTGGATTATTAATGTGTCGGAACCTTATTTGGACTCAAGTTTAAAACTTAACAGCCTCTAAGTTCCACTAATCTATAACCAAGACTCCTCAATGCTCCAGATCAGAACAAGTCATCAAACACAAACCCTGAAGACCATGAATCTTTTCTTGTCCTGTGAATGTGAGGTCTAAGCTCTCCACCTCAGAAATGGCAACTTGACAACCCTCCCTAACAAGGTAACTCTATGACCTCAATCTGGACACTCTTTCCTCGAGGAGCGGGGTATTCCCTTCTAAGTTCAAGTTCAACCGGCTCAGGAAGAGGAGGAAGAAGAGAATGGGTCAAGGCCAGTGTAGCCAAGTACCCTTGGGAGCTTGACCAGTGTAGCCAAGTCTCCCTGCTGCAGGCTACATCAGGTGGATCATGAAACTCAAGCCTTGCTTATTGCATTCTATATACATACTCCGGTGGGATTATCATTTTCTATCAGACCCACCACTTTTTTGGAGTTATTTTCTTTTTGCACACATTTTTTTTCAGTGCATCTATACAACATATACATGTGCAGCATATATACAAGGAGTTTTTCCTCTTGAGCCAGTAGACTATCCCTCTTTTGAAGCTTTATTGCAACCCACAACTCCCGTCGTTAGACCTCATGGCAACCAGACCAAGTTGAGATGCACTTCCTTCACTAAAAGAAGAAGAGAGGTTCCGCCTAGAAGTACTACCCTCATATGCTACCCCAAGTCAAGGAAGACTGCCTCCTCACCACCTCATCCGTAGAGAGCTCGGTGCATAGTGCTGGTGTCCAAGTAAAGTCATTGTCCATATGAGTCATGTGTTGTTGTTAAGTGCTCTACTTAGGCTCATTGAGATGACATGTGATCATAGCCTAGTGGACTCAAAGAATTAAGTCACCATGGACCTGAGAAGCCTTAAACCTAAGCCCTATAAGGTTCCTCTTAGAAATTAGGTGGATTAAGATCTTAATCAAGCTCCATTCCTCAATTTGATTCCAGGCTAGTTTAAATGTCAACTATCATCAAGAAAAACTATATACATATGTACAAAAGATGCTATTTACAAAAAGTTTACAATCATGCAAAATTTTTGAAAAATGTTTTGAAATCATGAATGGATGATGCATGAAGTGCAAGTTTTGCAAAAAGGTATTTACACACATTTACACAAGATTTTTGCAAACTTTTGATTTTCAAAACATTTTGGAAAAATTTTGTACTATATACATAATTTTGATAAGAAAATATTTACACAAGCTTTACACAAAAGATTTTTGAAAACATTTTTAAAAAAATAATTTGTACACTAGCTATTTATTTGCAAATAAAAGAATGATATGTACATGAAATTTTTTTAATTTTTGTGATTTTTAGGTTTTTAGCCATTTTATTTATTTACACACTCACACAAAGTACGAGTAATGGCTAAAGTATATATGAAATATATACACACCCCCTATACTTAGCTCGAACGATGTCCTCAGAGTCAAGAGCGATGAAGAAGACATAACTCGTGCTAGGTATAGGAAAGTGAAAATGAAGGCTATATACAAAGACGAATAGATGAAATAGAAAGTCAAAAGGAGCTCGGGTCTCCCCCCTATACTTAGGATCAACTAATCCTAAGTATAGCAGGCTGTACACTAAGGGAAAACCGAGTGGAGAATGTACAGGGTCTACCCCCCCCCCCACCTATACTTAGGGTAAAATATCCCTAAGTATAGGCAGCAAAAACAGGGGTAGAAAGAAACAAAAGAAATACCCGAAGGTCCTACATCCCCCCTATACTTAGGGTAAAGTGCACCCTAAGTATAGCATAATCAAAAGATGAAGAAAGGGATGTGGGACTAAAGAATGTAGTGATATAGACATCTGGATCTATACAAGGCAGAGGATCAGTGAAACTCAGGCGTGAGATGCATTAGATGTGAGTCAAAGACCACATCTCACGCAAAATGAATAGGGGCAAGATCAGCGACCCGCGGCTCATGATCTAGAAATGGCTTGAGCCGCTGGTCGTTCACTCAAAAGGTACTCTCAGACGACAACTTGGATATATCAATGCTACCGTTGTCGTGTACCTTTCTGACCAAGTAGGGTCCCTTCCATTTGCTCTGGAGCTTCCCTGGAAACAAACGAAGCCTCGCATCAAACAGCCATACTCTCCGTCCAATCTCAAAATGCTTGTGGCTGATATGAGAATCATGCCACTCCTTCACTTTCTCCTTATAATGTAGGCTGTTTGAGAAAGCTGTATCTCTAAGCTCCTCCAAGGCTGCTAACTCTGCCCTCCTCTGGTCTCCTACACCATTTGGATCCATAAGAATATCTGTAACTGCCCATAGTGACCTGTGCCTCAGCTCAACAGGTAAATGGCACGGCTTGCCATATACGAGGCGAAAGGGAGACGTGCCCAATGGTGTCTTGAAAGACGTCCTATATGCCCACAAGACCGAGTCCAAAAGCTGTGACCAATCCTTTCGGTCAGGGCGGATGACTTTCTGCAATATAGTCTTGATCTCCCTGTTCGACACCTCGGCTAGACCATTCGTTTGTGGATGGTAAGGTGTAGCAACACGATGGTCTATACCGAACTCGCTAGCAAGGGCCTTCACCTGGTCGTTGATGAAATGAGACCCCCCATCAGAAATCAACACTCGTGGAACCCCGAACCGCGTGATGATGTGCTTCCTCAGAAATCTGCAAACTGTCCTCGCATTAGCGGCTCGTGCAGGGATAGCCTCAACCCAACGACTAACATAATCTACGGTCAACAGAATGTACTCAAATCCCTGACTCTTAGGGAATGGACCCATGAAATCGATGCCCCATGCGTCAAAAACCTCACAGAAGTGAATGGGCTGCATCGGCATCATATCACGATGTCCACAAGTGCCCATCCTCTGACAGTCAGTACACCTCTTCACGAACTCATCAGAGTCCTTGAAGAGGGTAGGCCACCACAAGCTGGATTGGAGCACTTTCTGTGTCGTTCTCCTCCCAGAATGATGTCCTCCTGCCTCAAGCTTGTGGCAGTAAGTGAGGACGCTATGGTGTTCCTCCTGAGGAATACACCGACGCCAGACGCTATCCCCTCCTTCGTGGTAAAGGATGGGATCCTCCCAATGGTAGGACTTGGCCTTCGTGAGGAAGGTCTCAAGCCTCTGCCTGGGCCAATCTTGTGGGACTTTCCCAGCAACGAGAAAGTTCACAATATCGGCATACCATGGGAGTGAGGCGATAGCAAGGATCGCCTCATCTGGGAAGGTATCTCGAATGGGATCAATCTGCTCAGACTCCTCAAGCTGCTCTAAACGGGAGAGATGATCCGCCACCACATTCTTGACTCCAGGCTTATCCTTGATCTCAATGTCGAACTCCTGGAGTAGAAGGATCCATCTAGTAAGTCTGGCCTTGGCATCCTTCTTTGCCATGAGGTACCTGATGGCGGTGTGATCTGTGTACAGGGTCACTCTAGATCCAATGATATAAGATCGAAACTTATCTATGGCGAACACTACGGCTAGCATCTCTTTCTCTGTGACGGTATAGTTCCGCTGGGCGGAATCCAATGTGCGGCTAGCGTAGTGGATAGCAAACGGGACCCCATCCCTCCTCTGTCCCAGCACGGCCCCTACGGTAAAATCGGAGGCATCCGTCATGATCTCGAATGGGAGAGACCAATCAGGCGGCTGGAGGACAGGAGCCTCAATCACACACTGCTGGAGAGTCGCAAAGGACGAAAGACACTTGTCATCGACAAGGAACTCGGTGTCTTTCGTCAAGAGGTCAGTCAACGGCCGAGCAATCCTGCTGAAATCCTGACTAAATCTCCTATAAAATCCAACGTGCTCCAGGAATGACCGTAGCTGCCTCAAATTGGACGGCGGTGCGAGTTTTCTAATGACATCAACCTTGGCCAGATCGACCTCCATGCCCCTGTTGGAGATGATGTGGACAAGCACCGTCCCTTGAGTCACCATGAAGTGACTCTTCTCCCAAGATAGAACCAAATGGTACTCAATACATCGCTGGATTACTCGGTCTAGGCAGTCAAGACAGGAGTCGAATCCGTCACCGTAGACCGAGAAATCGTCCTTGAAGACCTCCAAACACTCCCCTACCATGTCCTAAAAGATCGACAGCATGCACCTCTGAAAAGTCGCAGGGGCATTGCATAGCCCAAATGGCATGCGTCAAAAGGCATATGTACCGAAGGGACAGGTAAAGGTGGTCTTCTCCTGATCCTCAGGAGCGATGGCCACCTGGTTGTAGCCCGAGTACCCATCCAGGAAGCAATAACGGCTCTTCCCTGCCAGTCTCTCAATGATCTGGTCAATAAAAGGCAGGGGGAAATGGTCCTTCTTGGTGGCCTTGTTGAGTCTCTTGTAGTCAACACAGACCCGCCAAGAGGTGGGTACTCGTGTAGCAATCTCCTCTCCCGACTCACTGATCACAGTCGTGATGCCCGTCTTCTTGGGCACCACATGCAAGGGGCTAACCCACTTGGAGTCGGAAATGGGATAAATAAAATCTGCGCTCCACCATTTTGATATTTCCTTCATCACGACCTCTCTCAGGTTGGGGTTCAGTCGCCGTTGGAACTCACGCGACGGCTTCGCCCCCTCCTTGAGATAAATATGGTGGGAGCACACTGATGGACTAATCCCATGGAGATCTGCTACGCTCCATCCGATTGCCTTGCGGTTCTTTTCAAGAACCCCCATCAAACGGGATTCTTGCTCTCCAGTCAGATCGGCGGAGATTATGACTGGGTGCATCTCAGACTCGCCCGCAAGGAACCGATACTTCAGCGAAGTAGGGAGCGGCTTCAGCTCTGGACAGCTGAGTGCTGGCAAATCTGGCCTCGGAAGAAGATGTGTGAATGCTGCTAAATCTGCCAAATCTGCCTGGAAGAAAGAAAATGAGCTCTCGCAAACTGGATCTGAAGGAGGCTGCTCAACTGTGCTGTCTCTGATCTGCTCTACGTCTACCTCCTCCTCATCTGTAGGCTTTGGTGGACTCAGGTCCGGCATCTGATCATCACAATCGGCCCAATTAGACTCTGAATCCGAGGGATCTGCATCAAACAAGGTGGCATCAGTACCACCATCACACAAGGTGGCCTCAGTACCACCATCACTAGAAACCGTATCGCGGTCGAGAACCGGCTCTGCTGCCTCTGTAGTATCCTGTACCAGGGCTGTGCTCTCCAAGCTCTCCTCTGCTGTCATCTCGGTATCAGCTGTGTCTGAAAATGAGAGGATGGCCTGTGCTGCAGGGTCTGCCCATGCTGCCTCATCATCTGAGATCACAAAATCACAGTCCTGGTGGATGTCTAACCCGGCATCTGTCAGCTGCTCTGTATCTGTGCTGGTCTCTGAGCATGCTCTCTCTCTGGCTCTGTAGTCCTCGACCGTCTCTATTTGTACACTCTCACCCTCGACGCGAAAGTATACCTTCCCGCTATCATGATCAGTCACTGCCTTGGCTGTGGCCAAGAACGGACGATCGAGGATGATGGGGGTATCGGTCACTGAATCAGGGATCTCCATGTCCAACACTACGAAGTCCACGGGGAATTGCAGGCTCTGAATCGTGACGATAATGTCTCGCAACAACCCCTTTGGCCTCTTGACAGATCGATCAACAAACTGAAGGACTGTCCTGCTCTGTCTAAGAGTGCCCAACTCAAAAGGGTCGAGAAGGGCTGCCGGAAGGAGGTTGATAGACGAGCCGCTATCCAATAGAGTACGGTCGAACCTCTGCTCACTAATCTGACATCTGACATATGGGGCTCCTGAATCTGGCCTCTTGGCCGGCAGATGGTTCTGGATCGTGAAACACGTGGCTTTCGTCAGCACATGAATCTCTGAAGTATGGTTCCTCCTCCTCCTCCTCCTGATGGTGGTTCTATCTCTCAAAGATCGCTGGAGAAGGGGGATGTGCTGCAAAGCCTCCTGAAGGGTCAGTTGTATGTGAAATCTGTCGATCATGCTCTGGCTGAACTCCTCCTGCTCTCTCTTTTTTGGGTCTTTTTCTCTTTTCTTCCCCTTCCCCATCTGAAGGGCTCTAGGGAAGGGGATCACAGGGTCCTTCTCAGATGAAGGACTAGGAAAAGGCCCAGACGGCTCGACGGCCGGATCCGCACATACATCAATCACCACAGTGGGACCAGAAGAAACTAAACCTTTTCCTTTATTCAAAACAGCGTTCTGAGATACATCAGCGGAAGGAAAAACAACATCTCTCTAAAAATGAACACCGGTGGCCTCAGTATCACCACGGGCTGGTTGTGCTAGACGTCTCGCGGCCTCAGTACCGCGTGCTGGCTCGGCTACTCGGGTGGCGTCAGTACCACCTCCTCGTACTGGTGAAGCGGCGGCCTCAGTACCGCCGGTGGGATCAGCATCCTCGGTGGCATCAGTACCACCGTCATCATCATGCGCGGCCTCAGTACCGCTCTCCTCCTCCTCATCTGGCGCCCTGGATGGATCCTCGTGTCGTCGCTCAGATGAGGCGCCGCCTGCTGGTGCTCTACCACTCCTAAGTGTAACAAAATCAGCATCAAACATATCTGAAGACATATCATCAAATGGATCACTAGGAGTGGCATGCTCAGTGTAAACTACCTGCTAAGACTTCCTCTTGAGGCTATTGCTCGGCTCTATCTGTGCAGGGATGGCGGCCTTCCCTCTCACAATGTCCCGCATCTCTTAGCGGAACTCGTCCATCTCCTGTTTAAAAGTAGCATGTTGATCCGTGAGGAGGCAGGCTATGTCATCCAAGGCGGGGCTCTCATGGGAGCCCGACGGGTAGCCTCTCTGGTAATGAGGCTGTTGGAACTGCTGCTGGTGCTGCTGAGAGGGGTAGGAGGAAGGATGCTGCTGCTGGTGTGGCTGGTGAGCCTGCTGCTCACGTCTCCAAGACTGTCCCTACTGTTGATAGGGACGAGGAACGAAGGATGCCTGCTGGTGTGGCTGGTAGGCTGGGGGCTGCTGGTGATCCCTCTGCTGGCTATACTGCCCTCCCTGACCGGATGACTGCTGCTGGGGCTGGGGAGCTGTCTGTGCCTCCTGGAGACACATGAGCTGGGTCTTCATGTCGCTCAGAGTCTGTGCCATCTGCTCCATCTGCGTGATGCCCTGGCACTGCTTCTTCTCTATCAGCTCCATCCGGTCCAACTTCTCGCTGATAATACCCATATCCGCAGCGGACGACTCTGCCTGTGCTGCTGCTACTACGGATGAACTAGAAGGACCGGCATCGACCCGTGCTATCCTCTGGTACTGCACGGGTCCTGGCTGCTGCTGGGGTCTGCCCTGAGTATACAACCGGGTCTGGGACATCACCATATAGTTCTCGGCCATCTCCTCGTAGATGGCCCAGTCCTGGTCGTGATCCTTGGCGAAATAGGACCCGCCACAAGAAGCATTCACCAAGCCCTGGAGCTCTGGTGTCAGCCTGCTGAAGAAGCTCTGCACAAGGTTCGGCATCGAGATATCATGGTGCGGGCATCGGTCAGTCAGCTTACGAAACCTCTCCCATGCCTCATGGAATTGCTCATTGGGGAGCATGGAGAAGTTGCTGATGAGGGCTCTCGCTGCATTGGTCCGCCCGAGTGGATGGTACTTGTTCAAGTACTCGGTGCGGAGCTGCTCCCAGGTGTAAACAAACTTCCCCAAATGCTTCAGCCAGGTGGCTGCTCTGTCTGCTAGGAGGAAGGGGAAGGACATCATCCGAATCGTATCCTGGTCCACATGGCGGTCGTGGACAGTACTGCAGATCATCAAGAACTCCTGGAGGTGGAGATGGGGCTACTCCGTGGCAAGTCCGTGAAAACGGGGAAGCAACTGCAGGGTGTTCGGGGGGAACTTAAAGTCCCCCACGATAGCTGGCACCACCACCCAATGATGCATCAGTGTAGATCCGGGGTTATGCAACTCCCGCATCGGTCTCGGTGGTCCTCCTGCCGTGGCGGCTGCCGCTGCGGCGGCGGTGGCTGCTGCTGCTGCTGTGGCTGTTGCGGCTCGTGCCTCTGCATCTGGCCCGTCCTCAGGCTCGCTCTGATCTCTCTCTGCTCTGAGTCGCTCCAACTCTCTCCTCATCTCAATCATGAATGATCCCTGATCCCTCAGCTGCTGTTGCACTGTCTCTAACGAGGCGATCAGGGTGGAGTTGATCGCACCCTGGTCCAATACGATGTGCTCTCCGCGGGTGCGATCCTCTGAACTGCCGGCCATGACGTCTGCAAAATCAAATGAGCCAAGCTCAGGTGCTGTCAAATCTGCTAATCTCTCCTCTGGCTCATATCTCTCAAAACCAAGAGAAAGGGTGTCGAGGGGGAACAGGGCGGAGTCATACTCGGGCTCGGAGAGCTGGTCTCGGCTCTCGCGGGCCAACCTAGATGATCGGGTAGACGTGCCCGAAAGCGGTGCAGCCAGAGGCTGCCTAAGAGAGTGTCTACGCATCATCTTGATCTGGCGAGTAGTGCGGATGAGATCTGGAGAAACTATGATTAGCAACCAAACCCTCGGTTCACCAATGCAACGCGAGCTGAAGACCGTAAAAGCTCGGTCAAATTATCTTGTCAATTTTATTAGGTGAACAAACAGTCTATTAGAGTGCTTACGTGACCTGTTAGGATACCCGATGCTACTCCCAACCGACTGTCCCGCACGGAAGAGTCGGTAGTCAGTCGAGTGTAGCACCGGAGGGCTCTACCTAGGGTGCGGGTCACTCTCTCGCGCAATCAAACCAAACAATGAGGGGGTTGCTCTCCCCAAGACAAATTTTGAGGTGAAGTGTCTTTTAGGGTCAATAGTTTTAACCAGTCCCAATTTTATGGTTTTTCTTTTTAATATTTTTCAAATAAAAAACAGAGGCCTAACGAATTTTTCGGTTCTCCTGGTTATTTAGTCCAAAACAAGGGGGAGAAGACGAAAAAGCCGATGCGCGAAGAAATCAATGATGCATGCTGAGATAGAAATGTGTACCTTGCCTCCAGCACTCTACATGCAAGTGATCCGCGCAGAATTTAAAAGACAGAAAATA
Organism: Ottelia alismoides; assembly: GCA_037367405.1. Classification (NCBI taxonomy): domain Eukaryota; kingdom Viridiplantae; phylum Streptophyta; class Magnoliopsida; order Alismatales; family Hydrocharitaceae; genus Ottelia; species Ottelia alismoides. Next base: position 294,222 of record JAZKJV010007570.1, on the reverse strand, counting down.
AACTACCCTATATGATGCAGCGGTGAAAATCGAGTCCTAGATGAGCAAGTCTACTCGCAGAACCGTCTAACTGGTCACCGACCTCCAAGCCAAAGGTCCGGTCTCGGTCTACCCCTCCTCTGCCCGACACATCGGGGGTAGGAGAAAGCGCTTTACAGGGTAGACTGCGGCACGTAGGCTACGAAGGAGATGAATCAGTTATTTTTATTAATCAATTATTAGTAGGTCCAATTAAGCGCACTATAGGAACAGGCAGATAATTAAGTGTGGGGATCCTACTAATTACAGCACAAGCAAGTATAAAATCTTAAATCTAGGGGCTCGATGAAAAACCGCAAAACCGTCAAAGGCAGTAAAAAGGAAACCATAACCGTGAGAAAAATCGCGAAAAACCTAAGGGTCCCCTGAGCACATCGGTGCTCGGCGAAACAGACCCGCTAAGCCAATCAAGTCCAAGAGTCTCTGAGTACCTGTATTATTACAATAATAATCAAATGAAATAAACTAAAACCTAAGCTAAACCTCTCCCACTCAGCTCTCCTCTCACGCTCTCCTGCGGCTCCGTACAGAAGGGAGCCGCCTCCAAGTTCCTCGGTTGCGTCGGCTTCTCGAAATCAGCCGCATCGGTCCTCAGGCCCTCGCAAGACAAGAGACAAGTGGTCAGACCAATAAAAATAATCAAATAATGATAAGAAAAATAAATGAAAGAAAATGAGGGTATATATGTAAAAATACAAAATAAAATAAACACTCAAAGTCAAACAAAAATAAAAATAAAAGAAAATAAAATAAAACAAAATAAAGCAAAAATAAAATATAAACAAAAAGCCGCGGAAAGCCGCGGGCTCTGAAAGAGCTGCGAAAAGCCGCGAAAACAAAAACAAAAATAAAACGAAAACTACTAAGCCGTGCGCCCCGGCAACGGCGCCATTCTGATAACCGATCCAAGAGACTAAGGTAAAGGTATCTAGATGGTCGTTGCGACCTCAATCACTAAGGCTCGATCAATCAAGAAAAATTAGACCACCAATAAGATGAAAAATCAATCAAGCACAAAATAGCGGTCCTGCTATTAGTTTAACCTGGTATAGCGACCAGGGTCGAACACAAGGAGCACGGGTTGGCCTTACGGCCTACGAAGTAGTCAAAAAGTAATAAAAGAAAATAAAAAGAGTATTTTTGGTGGTTTTTAAATATTTTATATTTTTTGGATTTTTAGTGAATTATGAAAATACTAAAAACAAGAAAACAACACACTTCAACAATTTATTAAATACACTCAAAATCAACCAAAAATTCAAACAAAAATATTTTTATGTGTTTTATAATTTTTACTGTTTTTGGTGAATTTTTGGGATTTTTCTGATGTTTATTTTATTTTCTAAAAATCAAACAGTGACTGAAACTGTAGGTACTGTCCAGCCGAGCTAAAAGGACCTAGATAAAATATCTAGAAGCCCCAAATTAGCCTGGAGTATTTTTCAATGTATAGAGAAGAAAACAAGGAAAAATTGGGCACCTAATTTATTATTTTTGGGTTTTTGGTTTATTTATTAGAATTTTTATAAGATTTTAAGTGTTTTTCACTTTTTAGTGGTTTTCAGTAATGAAAAATAGCCAAAATTGGCTAGAAAATCAAGCAAGCAAAGACAAACAGTAAGTAATATTTTTGTAATTTTTGGATGACTTTAACTATTTTTTTGGGATTTTTAAAGTTAGACAGTAACGAAAATAGATGTTTTTGATTTTCTAAAGATATCAAACAGTGTCTAAAATGTCCCCAAATTTTCTAAAGATATCAAACAGTGTCCAATTTTCATCAAATTTGGAGGTGATTTGCTATTTTATTCAAAAATAAAGAGGGGGCACTGTGCAAAGGGACCTATGTGCAAATACCCAAAGGTCCGGGGGGTCTGGTGCAATTAACCCAGCAAAACATGTGCGTCGCGCGTGCCTGGGGCACTCAGGGACCCAAATGCAATAAAAGTTACTTCCGAGGACTATTTGGTAACAGGTACCAAAAGTCCAGGGAGTAATCTGCAAATAACCCAAAAATATCCGCACATGCTCAAATGTTTCACGCACTGGGGTATAAATGCAAATATTCAAAAACTTTCATTCATTCAGTAACATTCAGAACTACAGGGTATAATATGCAAATACACCAGCGAGACACGTGACGAAGCACGTATTACATAATACACAGGGGCATATCAGCAATAAAATCAAGCACAGGGTCCTTTATGCAAATATCCCAAAAACTAAACAGCTATCCAAAATAATTACAGAACTAAATGCTAAATAAAGTAAACGAGGGGGCCTAAGGGTAATTTACCCTTTATTAAGGAGGACCGCAAGATGGGCGCCACGTGGTGCTTCGAACGGTGGAGATCGGCAGAGGCTTCAAGGTTGGGGTCCTCGATGCGATCAGACGGCAGAGGCTTCGCCACGTAGGGGATCCAACGGTGACGGGCGTGGGTGGCTAATCCTCTCGTGCAACGGGCGGTCCAGATCACCGCTCCAAGATCTGACGGTGGCTGCTCCTCCGGGAATGAACGGCCCAGATGACAACTGGAGGTCGAGGATGATCGGACGGTCGAGGGAGGTACCGGAAGAACAGTTGGCCGGCGAAGTTCGTCGGCCTAGTGCATGCGCTGTGATCCTCCCCTGCTGCTCGTGAAGGTCGGAGAAGCTCCACGATGAAGATCCGCAGCTGACGGTGTCCTCCGATGACCCGGCCGAGCTCTGGAGAGCCCCGGCGAGGTCGGCGGAGGTAAGCTCCTGGACTGAATGGTCCAAGCCCTCAGACAGGCTTGGAAGCACCTACAAAGCAAGCCAGGAGACTCGCGGGTCGAGGGCAAACTGCCTCGACCCGGTTAGGCGGGGTGACTGTGAACGGAGGGTCGAGATGGGCGAGCTCCGGCGAAGGGGGGACGGTGGAGCTAGAATCCCAGCTCCTGTGCGAGCTGGGTTGGATGGGGATATGGAGAAGGTGCGCGGGAGGAAGGCGGTGGCTATGGTGAAGCCCGATGATCGAATGGTGGTCGGAAGTGGACGGAATCGACGGCGAACGGCGGCGGAGCAAAAAGGGGGTAACTGAAAATTAGCGAAAAAGAAAAGACTACGGGGTTACCTGGGTGGACGATGAGACTGGGGACGAGCTGGCGGTGCTCTAGGTCGTCGCCTCGAGGAGCGTCTCCCTCCGAGGCTCGAGCTCCGGCTTTGGGCGGAGCAAGGCGGCGATGCTCGCCGGATCAGTGGTCTCGCACTCCTCTCCTCGCTTCAATAGCACGAGACGCGAGCTATCACTCTCACGCACACGCTGGAGCTCACTGGGGTGGAATCGAATGGCCAAAGATGGGAAATGGAGGTGGAGGAGCTGGGAATATATATGGTGGAGGGTCCGGGAAGACAGGCGCGGGTAGGGTGATGGAGCGCGCGGATCCCGAGGAAGAGGCTCCGGCGAGGGTCTCGGGTGTGTCATGAAGGAGTCGGACCCGGGGTTTGGGTAAGAAGGACTCGGGTCTGCATAGGAAAAATCCGAGAAGTTAGGTCGGGCGTAGCAGACCCGTGAGAAGTGGTCTTGGGGGGGGGGAGTTGACCGGGCGGTCAACATCCCCCAGAGCCAATGGGAGGCGGCCACGTGGCTGGATTTTGAAAGTGAAAATTAGGTTAGCAAATGGCCGAATTTGGGAAAAGTGAAAACATGAAATATTTTTGTTTTATTTTTTTTCTATTTTTAGTGATTTTTAATTAATTTTTCAAAGTGAAAATAAGGTATATACATAGTAGGGTCATATATAGGTATATATACAATATATAGGTTTTTAATTTTTGATTTTTAATTGTTATTTTTAAACAATTTTATTCCCATTTTATATTTTATTTATTTATATAATAAAATAAGGAATAAAAAGATACTTTTATTTTATTTTTATTATTTATATACATAAGTAAAATAAATACATATGTACATATATATACATGGTATATTTACAATATATTTTTATGTTTTTAATTTTGTTATTTTTGTTTTGTTTTTATTTTATTTATTTACATTATATAATGTAGAATATTTACAAAAATTTTGGAAATTAGTTTTATTTATTTACAAGTTTAAATAAATATAGAAGGGGGTTTTATGTACATGGTGACTATATACAAGTGGTGTTTTTGTTTTCTTTTTAATTTTCATATTTTTATTTTGATTTTATATTTAGAAATATTTACAAATATTTACAAGCCAATTTGAATCTATTTTTGTGAGGAAAATACATTTATTTATTTACATTAATATTTACACATATGAGCCCCTATCTCCCTCTACTTTGGCTTTTATGCGGTCAGGCCCATGCTGAGCCCTCCCTTGGGTTAGGTTGCTCAATATTTATTCTAAATATTTCCCTCTTTTTCTTTTTAATCTTTATTCTTTTATTTTTGCACAAAAACATGCTAATTATAGGTTTTTACACAATGCATGTTTTTGGTAATTATTGATATTTACACATATCTACATGTATTTGAAAAGGTTTTTGTAGCTAAAATATAAGAATAAAGAGTGATGAATGAGTATTCATCAGTCATCCTCGCGCGTATACGCCGTTATGTGTGGCCCCTTCTCCTCGGTGCTCAGCTCCAGCCGCCCACTGCTGTGCGTGGCTTCCAACAGCCACCAACGCCTCCTCTCACGCGTCCTTCTCCTCCTTGCGCGCGTCTTCGGCTACAGCCGTCCACCTCCAGCTTGCTGCAGATACCGCAGCCATTGTTCAGCTGCAGAAAAGCGCAACCACCTCCCGCACACTGGCGTGCGTCCCCAGCGACCATTCTCCAAGAAGCGTCCAGCCATCGGCACCTCCATCGTATCGCAGCCTATAGCCATACAACCACTGCAACCAACGGCTTTCACCATCGACAGCCAATTCGCTCACGCCACTGGATGCACGTCCAGTTCCCATCCACCGTCATTCTTCCTCCAGGTCATCCGCTTCCTGTGCGTGGACATCATCTTTCCAGGCCCTCCTTCAGCGGGCAAAGTGCACCCGTGCATGAGAATCACCTTACCCCTCTCTCTCTTTATTTGCTTATCTTTATATAAATCTCATTTGCTTTTAAACCCTTGAACTCTCTTTTATTTTAAGTTATTTCAAGCATATTCTTTAGTTTCAACATTAATCAGTTCCAAACATTAGATCATTTCTTTAAATATTCTCTCTAATTGCGTCTACACTTTTTACATGTCATTTCATATGCTAAATTGATGCCTAAAAGTCTAGAAAAGATTTGAGAACATATGGAAGTATTTCTGTGATCTTGAGATAAGTTCGATCAAGTTTGACATTCTCTAAAGAAAATCATCATCACATCTCGTTTCATCAGTTTGAGATCAGAATCAAGTTTTAAATATTGAATTAAAAATTGCAAACTTACTTAGTCCTTGTGGAATCGAACCTCTACTTGCCGCGTACATTTTTGTTGTACTTTGATCGCACTCGTAGTTGTATCTTATTTGTTTGATAATGGTTTATCGTGGAAAAACAACGACTTGATAAAACCGACTTTTTAAACTGCGAAAAACCTCATCAACAATGATCGTAACCATGCCTGATTGAGCGAAGGAACACGGAGACAAAGCCCCAGTGTCCACAAATTCACATAACCCTGGGGGAATTGACGAAGGAAGACAAAAGGAGAAAGAAGAGGACCCACCCACACCAACCGTGATACACCACACAATTGGAGATAATGGAGAGTCAAAGTCTGAGTATGACGAAGACACGCCGCCAAGACATCCGCAGCATCTGACCACCAATTTCCCTGTTTTTAGTCCGAGTCCTGTAAATAATTTTTCACTCAATAAAATTGATGTTTCTGATCACAACAACTCCATCCCTTTCCTCCATGCTCTTACGGGATGAAAGAAGAAAAACATAAAAAACCAAAAAAATGATGACGAAATGGCCCGCATCTGTGAGGAAAATACTAAGGTCTCTCTGTCCCTAGACGAGATGATAGAAAAAGACTCGCCTTTTCAAAAGTACCTTAAGGTGAGATGCACACCAACAAGAGCCAGCATACAGACTCCTAGCCGAACAAAGAAACACATACTCTCAGTAGTCACACTCGTCTTATAATAAATGAGCTGCCAAGGAAGAAAAGAGACATGGGTGCTCACTTTGTCACTAGCCACATCAAAGAAATCAAGTTTGCAAGAACATTGTTAGACAATGGTTCATCCATCAATCTCATTCCCACAACCCTTTTTGAGCATCTAAATCTAGGTCCTCTTAAGCAATCTGCAGATGTACTTCAATTTGCAGATACATCAACAAAGTGACCTAGGGGGAGATTTGAAATGTTGTCATCAACATAGAGGGACAAAACTACCCAGTAGATTTCATAATACGTGACATGGATGTCCCTAGAAATTGGAAAGACTCCCAAATGATACTAGGGCGGCCCTTCCTTAGGACCGCAGGAGCTATATTTGATTACACATCTGGGAGAATCCAGTTTGGAAAAGTGGAACTTAAAATGAAGCAAACTAGGTTTCAAAGACCTAACACTGAGTCGAGCACTGAGTCTGAAAAATAAGAAACTGAGACAAAATATACAGAAGCAATAGTTGGGCCCTGGAGTCAAAACCCAACCACTGTGATAGAATCAACCTCATCTGAAGAGGAAATTCTGCCAGCTTATTCATGCATCTACATATACTCTTGGAGACTCGGAGGCCCTCTGGACCTGTCAGTCCATTCTCCTTATGGACAATCCCTGAGTAAGGTAGATAGATCGTACGCGGCGCTTGTCACACCACAATCCATCATTAGCGATCCGATCCCAGAAACAACCACGATGGTGGCCGATATTGATACATTGCAAGCATCCACATCACAACAGGAAGCATCTCTGAGGGAACCAGATTCGAGCAACATTATTGATCTACCTGAACTCAAACCATTTCCCCCTACACTTAAGTATGCCTTCCTTGCAGGAAATAAGGGACAGTTTCCCGTCAGTTCACATCTGACTGAAGAGCGGGTGATCCGTCTGCTTAATGTTTTGGAGTTCATAGGCTGGAGATTGTCTGATCTTCCAGGGATAAACCCAGCCCTGTGCTCGCACCATATTTACCTGGAGGATAATGCTAAACCCTCCCGTGAATGCCAACGTAGGTTGAATCCAAACTTACGGGAAGTGGTTAAGATTGAGATCGAAAAAATGGTGTAAGGCTGGTTTTGTATATCCCATCTCCGACTCCAAGTGGGAGTCACATTACATATTGTTCCGAAAAAATCGGGACTCCGTATTATCACCAATGAGGAGGGAGAAGAGATCACGAAGGAGGGAGAAGAGATCACGACATGGGTACCCACGTCGTGGTGTTTCTGTGTGGATTACAGGCACATGAATGTCACAACGAAAAAGGATCACTTTTCGCTGCCATTTATTGATCAGATCTTAGAGAGATTGGCGGGAAGAGAATACTTCGTTTTCTTAAACGGGTTCTCGAGTTATAATCAGGTAGCCATCACCTCCAAGGACCAGGAAAAGACTACTTTTACATGTCCTTTCGGCATATACACATTCAAGCGAATGCCTTTTGGGCTTTGCAACGCCCTCGGTACCTTTCAACGATGCATGATTGCGATTTTTGCCGACATGGTTGGGGATTTCCTGGAGGTCTTCATGGATGATTTCTTGGTCCATGGTGATTCATTCAATGATTGTCTAGTGCACCTGGATCGAGTCCTCCAAAAGTGTAGGGAAGTGAATCTGGTGCTCTCTTGAGAGAAAAGCCATTTCATGGTAAAAGAGGGCATTGTATTGTGGCATGTCATCTCCAAGAAGGAAATGGAGGTTGACCCTGGCACAGTTGATGTGATCAAAAAGCTTGAGCCACCTACAAATGTGAAACAAATACGGTCTTTTCTAGGGCATGTCAGATTTTACTAGAGATTTATCAAGGATTTTTCAAAAATTTCCCGACCGTTGACCTTCTAGGGAAAGACACCGAGTTCCTAGTTTATCATAAGTGTCTTGAGGCCTTCGAACTACTCAAAAGGAGGATCATTGAGACTCCCATCCTACAAGCTCCCGACTGGTCTCTTCCCTTCGAGATCATGACATACGCATCTGATTTCGCAGTAGGAGCAGCATTAGGACAACGAAAAGATGGAATCTCCTTTGTTATTCACTGCGCAAGCAAAGTTTTAGACCCTGGTCAGAAAAATTACACTGTGACTGAAAAGAAAATGCTTGCTGTAGTTTTTACCTTGGAAAAATTTTGATCTATACTTCTAAGATCGAAGGTGATAATTTACATAGACCACTCTGCCATTCGATACTTAATGGCCAAAAAGGACACAAAAGCACGACTCCTAAGGTGGATACTACTGCTTCAGGAATTTAATTCGGAGATTAAAGACAAACCTGGTGTTAAGAATGTCGTGGCTGATCATTTATCACGGATCGAACATAACAAAATCCCGAAATCTAAATCCATCCGTGAAATCTTCTCAGACGAGTCAATTTCTTCTATTGACTCACTCCCATGGTATGCAGACACGGTGAATTATCTTGTCACCAAGGAAGTTCCTCAGGGATGGTCCAGGAATAAAATCGATCGACTCATATCTGAAGCGAGACACTACCATTGGGAGGATCTGTTCCTTTTCTTTGAAGGACCGGATTGCATATGGAGAAGATGTATTCCTCAAGAGGAATACAAAGTATCCTCAATCTGTGCCACACCTTGGAGGCGGGAGAACATCACTCTGGGAAGAGGACCGCTGAGAAGATACTGCAATGTGGATTTTATTAGCCGACCTTGTTTAAAGAGGCTTACAATTTTGTCAGGTCGTGCCTCGTCTGTCAGAGAATGGGAGGGACCATTGGTTCCAAAGATGCCATGCCTATGCAACCCGTGATCATCTGTGATGTTTTCAATGCATGGGGCATTAACTTTATGGGCCCATTCCCTAATAGTCAAGGATTTGAATATATTCTTCTCGCGGTAGATTATTTATCTAGGTAGGTGGAGGCTATCCCTACTCGAGCAGCAGATAGCAAAACTGTTTGCAAGGTTTTTGAAATATAATAATATTTCGAGGTTTGGAATTCTAAAAAATTTAATATATGATGGGGGAAGCCACTTTGTCAACTGGGAGGTGAAGAAGTTGACTAAGGAATACTGCATCGAGCACCGTGTCACTACTCCTTACCATCCACAATCCAATGGCATGGCCGAGGTGTCAAACAGGAAGATTAAAGGAATTTTACAGAAGCTCGTCCGCCCTAACAAGAGGAACTAGTCCCAACTCCTGGACTAAGTTCTATGGGCTTACCGGATGGCATATAAGACCCCATTGGGCACCTCCCCGTTTAGAATGGTATATGGAAAGCCATGCCATTTGCCCGCAGAACTCATGCATAAATCAGAATGGGCAATCAAAAAGATTAATTGGAATTGTCACCAAGGAAAAAAGAACCGAGAGATGGATTTGAATGAACTATCCGAAATCCAAAATCATGCTTATGAAAACAGCGCCATTTACAAGGACAAAGTAAAGAGATGGCATGACAAGAACATTCGAAAAAAGATCTTTGTCCCAGGGCAGAAAGTTTGGTTATTTAATGCGAAATTGAAAATTTTCCAAGGAAAATTGAAATCAAAATGGATGGGACCCTTCATTGTAAGAGAGGTACACAATAATGGTAGTGTTGAGATTTCAGAAACCGCGGATAGCACGCAAATATCTATAGTCAATGGTCAGCTACTTAAACACTTTATCGAATCCAGCGAGCATTTAGTACAAGTTGAACAGATCTCCTTCACTCAAGGAATAGCTTTTGACGAAAGATTTGAATTGCCCAGATATAACACCTCTCTGAATCAAATACTCTCTTGTATATCCATCAACCCGCTCTCGGTTCCCCGATACTTAGTTTAAAGGGACCAATTTCACTATGTATACATCACTTCTATTCTTTCCGTTCACCCTCGACTGCCTCATTTCATTCCTTTCTTCCATGCTTAGTCCCTCAAAAGTTTAAGTATAAGGGGGCAGGTTGACTTCTATTTTTCTTGTCTGAGCTATACTAAGTACGAACTACGTCTACATTTCACTTTGTGCCATGAGGACATAGCACACGCTAAGTATAGGGGGGTGTTTATATATATTCTATCTACTTTATCCATAGCTCATACTTTAATCGTTTTTATCTAACATCAGGGATGGGTACAAGTAGTGTATATTAGGTGTATAATACCTGTTTTTCAAAAAAAAACTTTTTGCATAAAAAAATCATCACTCATGGTCTTGCATTTCATCAAGCATTTCATGCATTCCTTGGTTAATATATTCCTGACAAATTCACCATCACTCAAGGCTTGAGGATTTTTTAGGACACTTGATTTCTGAGATCTTGAGATTCTGAGTTAGCTAGCCTTAGTCATTAGGGTTTTGAATTTAATTATCCACACTTCCCTAGTTTGAAAGATTTGAGCGCTATATTGCACTCTTCATCTCTACCTTCAAAAAAGGAATATGATCAGCACAATAACCTTCACAAATGCATGATTGATGAGATGAGTTGAGATATCACTTGAGGAACTAGAACTAGAGATTTAAGTTTAGATCTGATCTAATGATGCTCAAGGATGGGATAAAGTTAATGATGGCGTCAGAAAATATGAGTGTCAGCAAAATCCTAGCCAGTATGTGAATTGTTCATATGCTATCTCTTTTGATATTGACCTAAGTGCCAGGGTGTGTTGAAACTTAATGAAAATTATTGATCAGTATGCGCCAACTTTTGGTAAAAGCAGTGGAGCTAGCCAACAAAAGAAAAGAAAAAGGAATGTCAAAGAAAAGCTCTATCATCCAAAGTCAAATTCCAAATGAGCTTCCACCAATGGCGAGCGCTCCCAAACATTTTCAAAGTGTCCACTTGGACCAAGCGCTAATTACCCCGGTGTACTCCTAGAAAAACAAGTGCATACGACTCCAACTCTCTTGACGGACACATTGGTCAACAATCTAAAATTTTACATGTGTTGTGTAAAAATGCACTCGAGAGACCCCTTGTTCCATTGTGAGGGAGAGAAAATCAGACACAATCCTATGCCCCCCATCATCTGACCGTCCATCTACACTTTCAAGTCTGACAAACTAATGAGACGGTTGACTGAATCAAGAATAGACTTATTCCCTAGTGTTATTAGGTCTAGAGGAGAGTCTCTTGGATTGGAACTTTGGGTGATGTCTCGACTTGACTCTCATGAAATGCAGTACACTAAAACTCATACCCTTATATATATGTACAAACAGAGAGTCTGAAAATTAGAAAAGTTGGATTCCTTTCGATTAAAGCATGGTTGAGCCCAGAATTTTAGGATCACTCAAATTAAGGGTCTTCTATGAATTGAGCCTTGAAAACTCACATGCACGGTCAGGGTTATATTCAACTAAGTCATTCATTCATTGATGCTCGGGGACGAGCATGGCCTAAGTATAGGGGTATGATGAATCATGTATTCATCATGCTAAAATTGGTCAATTAGGCTCGGTTCCCAAACAGTCACATGCATTTAATCATTAACATAGCATCATTAACATTCATACATATGTAAATAATATTTGCATTTCATCATGCATAATTGCATTAAAAATTCCACTTGTAAATTAGCTCAAAAAGTCGATCCGATCGACCCAAAACCACCTCCATTGTGTAGATATTACTAACTTCATTGAATAAAAAATACAAAAAATTACTAACTCCAATAAGTGTCAAATATCCCCAAAGTCTAAGTTCACATCTGACGGACTAAAACGAGCATATCTCCCTCGTACAGTGTCCAATTTGGTCTACTCACTTTTAAAGTACTCCATTTTCAAATACCTTCAAAACAAGACCAATTTCGTAAAATTCAGAGCTCATATGTGAAAATTGGGTTTTGAGCCTCTTTTGCGCATTTGACTTTTTGCTATTTTTGACCTGAGTTTTTATATGCATAATTAACCCTTTTAATTTTATTTCTTCTTCAATTGTGTCCTTTGATGAAAGTTTTATTAAGCAACGAAAAATTCCAAATCCTTACTAAAACAGAAATCAAAGAAACTGACTGAGTCCAAATGTTCGTTGTCGGTCTGTAGAAAAAGTGTGTCTGTCTTACTTCTATTTTATTTTCCTATTTTCTTATTCATTAAAAATCCAAAAAAATAGATTAATGTGTAAATAATTTTCTTGGATTTTATCGTATTTTTCTTAGATTTTTGTTATCCTCTCTAAAACCGCCTAAAAAATTACAAAACCCTAAAAATCCGGTTTTCTATACACATGGAGAACCACCAAAAAGACCACTTCGCACAGGTGACCTCTTTTGTTCCCGGTCCTTCATAAAAGTTGTAGATCTCGTCGAGACGAATAACTTTCATGAAGGAAATTTTCGATCCGAGGTCACCTTCTATTTCTTTTCTATTTTTTATCTTTTAATTTTGAAATTTTTTAGGGGTGCCATGTGGCAGCCCCTGGGTGTGCCACTTGGCACACTATGATTCTCTCTCTAGTCGCCCCCTTCCAGGTCACGTGCCCAGCACGTGAACCACCTTCCCCTTCCACCAAGTCATTCCTCCTTCCCCGCCCTAACGCCCCCACTTCGCTCCAGTCACCCCTTCGACCACCGTCGCCTGGGCCCGTTACCACCATCCTGACCATCCACCTCCCATAATTGCTGCCACCTTGCTCCTATAAAGCCCCCCCCCTCCCCGCCGGCATTCCACCTTATCCGTCGTTCCACAGCCGAGGACCTCTCCCCCTAGTGGTGACAGCATCGGGCCTTCCTCCGACTTGGCGAGATCCGAGGAGCTTGGCACCTCGTTGCAGAGCTCCTCCATCGAGTTTCTGCCCTTGCTCCAGTCTAACACGCGTGAGCTCATCTCCAGGTACTTTCCTTCCATTTCCTCCCTCTGGTTCTGACCCACAGTCACCCATCTTCCATCCTCGCACAGGCTGACGCCCCACCTTCCTTCCTTCACCCGACCACGAGCTTCGCCTCCCTCCGCGCTTCGCCGCAGACAAGCTCCGCCGCCCTCGTTTCTTTTCTCTGTTCACTTCTGCTGGTCGCTCCGCCCGTCGAGCAGCCGGCCCACGGCCGCTCTTCCGCCTTGCCCTCCGACCGCCTCGCTCCGCCCCGCCTTGCCAGGTCCGGGCTACAGCTCCAGCTCGCCTCCTCCGTCGGTCGTGTGTCGAATGGCCAAGGTCCAGTCCCCCCCCTGTGTCGTGCCTCGACCAGCCTCCAACCCGTGGAGGCGTCGCCGCCCGCTTCGACCGCCCCCTGCTAACAGTGCACAGTTACCGTCGGATCGGGCAGGCGGCCCTTGATCCAACGGTCCACAAGCCTCCACGTCAGTCGCCCCGAGCCTAGGCCCCAGTCCATAGGCTCGGGCTCTCCATACCTCGAGACTCGGGTTACCCGAGCCTCTACTCGCCGCCACCTTAGCTCGGCTCTCCCGGACCTCAGCTTCGCCCGCTGAGCCTCAGCCTCGGGGTCCCCAAGCCTCTAACCAGCCTCCACCTAGGCTCGGTACTCTTGAGCCTCAACCCCGTCATCCGAACCTCTAGGCGCATGTGGGGCAAATTGCAAAAAGGCCCCGGCATTTTCAAAATTGCAAAAATACCCCTGCCAAGGGTATACTACATCCGGGCCCCATAAAGTTTCAGAAATTGCAGATAAGTCCTTCCAGGGACCTGTTTGAAGGAAAACTTTATATATTTTAGTCCCTGAAACTTCATTTTATCATATCTTTTTCATCCGAACTCTGTTTTTAGCATATAATATGTCATTTTGAAGCTCTTTCCTTGCTCTATCACTTAGCGTAATTTAGGGAAATATCCGAGGTTGTTTATTGATAATTATTATTTGAGGATCTCTGTTACAAATGCAGGCTAATTTTGACATATCTATGCTACGTATTCATTGAGAAATTGATGATATTTATGCAGGGACTCCATTGAGAAAAGTTTGTGAAATTAGTCATCATCTATTGAGGATTTAATCTGTGCAGGAGCTTCAAAAAGGATGATTGAGAAATTATTTCCCTTATATTTTTTGAAGATAATGGTTATCGCTTGAGGAATAATTTACAAGGAAATTAAAAGAAAATTTCAACAGAGCCCCGAACATATTAGATTATTTATTGACACTCTGATTAGATCTACTGAATGAACATTCTTTTGATATGTGATTCAATACAGAGGGTTTATTGATTAACATTATTTGGAGAAAAATTCCTAAATCACAGATCATGTACTGATCTCATCCTATTTGCTTATTTCTTTACATCTGCATTGCATTGTGTTATAATATTCCAACACAGAAATTACCCAAACATAAATTGATTATTTAAATTAATTTAAGACCGCGCAACTAAAAACCACTGTTCCATGTGTTCGACCTTGGTAGACTTGCCAAGAAAAATATTCCACAACATTCAAAGTTTGTGGTATTTTGATCGATCGAAATTCGCCTCCTATACTACAATGCATCACTTTTAAAGAGGCAAATTTCGCGCTCATAAACAGCCAAGGACATGAGTACATATTGTTGGCGGTTGATTATTTATCCATGTGGGTGGAGGCTATCCCAACCAAAACCGCAGACAGCAAGACTATCTGTAAGTTTGTGAGAGACCATATCATTTCTAGGTTCGGGGTGTCAAAAGTTTTGATATCAGATGGGGGTAGCCACTTTGTGAACCAAGATATGAGATCTTTATCTAAGGACTATGGATTTGAGCATAGAGTTACTAGTCCTTACCACCCACAGTCCAACGGCATGGCAGAGGTTTCGAACAGAGAGGTGAAGAGTATTTTGCAGAAATTGGTTCGTTCCGATAGGAAGAACTGGTCTCAGCTCTTGGACCAAGTTCTATGGGCCTATAGGACAGCTTACGAGACACCGTTGGGTACTTCACCATTTAGAATGATTTAGGGCAAGCCATGCCATTTGCCCGCAGAGTTAATTCATAAATCCAAATGTTCAATTAAGAAGATTAATTGGAGTTGTCACCTAGGGAAGCTTTGTCGAGACTTGAACTTGAACGAGCTCGTGGAAATCCGAAACATGGCATATGACAACGGTTTGATTTATGAGGACAAAGTAAAGAGATGGCATGATCAGCACATTAGGCGCAAAGACTTTGTCCATGGACAAAAGGTATGGTTGTTCAATGCTAGGTTGAAGATATTCCATGGGAAGCTCAAATCTAAATGGACGGGTCCCTTTGTTGTTAAGAAAGTGCACGAGAATGGAAGTGTAGAGATAGCTGATCTCACAGATGGTGCACAATCTCATGTGGTAAATGAACAACTGTTGAAGCATTTTGTTGATTCGAAAGAGCAGTTAGTCCAAGTCGAGGTCATCAACTTCATGTGGAGTGAGCATAGAGCAGATACATCATATTACTCTTCATGAAGATGCAGCATCAAGATTCAATCACTCTTGTATATTCTCCCTTCTTTGTATATTCTCCAGATCACATCGGTTCTCACACTTACTCTTGTCCTATACTTAGGTCGATCAGAGCCTAAGTATAGGGGGAACCGATGCCCACCATGTGTATATACTCATTCATTTCTCCTCTTGACCTCATCCACCCCATTTTTGCACTTCTTCTATACTCAGGCTGACTAGAGCCTAAGTATAGGGGGTGGATCGACTTCTATACTTTTTATTATTTTAGTCATCCTACGCTTAACACAAGCTATGTTTTTTCTCGCTTCTTGTGCTCTGAGGGCATAGCACATGCTAAGTATAGGGGACGTGTATATATTACATATATATGATGAATACTCATTCATCACTCTTTATTCTTATATTTTAGCTACAAAAACCTTTGCAAATGCATGTAGATATGTGTAAATATAAATAATTATCAAAAGCATGCATTGTGTAAAAACCTATAATTAGCATGTTTTTGTGCAAAAATAAAAGAATAAAGATTAAAAAGAAAAAGAGGGAAATATTTAGAATAAATATTGAGCAACCTAACCCAAGGGAGGGCTCAGCATGGGCCTGACCGCATAAAAGCCACAGTAGAGGGAGATAGGGGCTCATGTGTGTACATATTTATGTAAATAAACAAAAATATTCTCCTCACCAAAAATAGGCTTGTAAATATGTGTCTATATTTATAAGTATAAAAACAAAAGAAAAAGATAAAAATCAAAAAGAACAAAAACACCCCTTTCATCATGTATATGAACCACTCTTCTACATTTATTTAACCTTGTAAATAAATAAAATTAATTTCCAAAATTTTTGTAAATATTCTATGTTATATAATGTAAATAAATAAAATAAAAAAAATTAACACAAAAACAAAATAAAAATAACAAAATTAAAAATACAAAAATATATTGTATATATACCATGTATATAAATATATATATATGTATTTATTTGACCTATGTAAATAAATAATTAAAAATAAAATAAAAATATCTTTTTATTCCTTATTTTATAATGAAAATAAATAAAATATAAAATGGGGATAAAATTGTATAAAAATAACTATTAAAAAACAAAAATTAAAAGCTTACATATTGTATATATACCTATATCTAACCCTACTATGTAAATACCTTATTTTTACTTTAAAAAACTAATTAAAAATCACTAAAAAATAGAAAAAAAATAAAATAAAAATATTTCATGTTTTAAGTTTTTTAGTAATTCGACCTTTTTCTGCCCTAAAATAAAGAAATAAAAATGGTGTGCTTGGCAGGCTCTGATTGGTCCACGGGGGATTATTGACCCCCGGTCAACTCTCCCCCCAGGACCACCAGAGCCGGATCTGAGTCCTGGACCCGACTTCTCAAATTTTTACCCGCTCGACCCGATCGCCATTCCACTTAACCCCGGGTCCTAATCCACCATTGCTCATCCCTGATCCACGCCCGGGGTGGGTTATGGGGATCCGTGCTCCGACAAGCTTGCCCGAACCTCTCTTAGCCGGACCCCTAGCCATATATAGTCGTTGCTCCGCCACCTCATTTCCCTATCTTTGGCCATTCGAATCCTTCACCTGTGAGCTCCAGAGAGTGCGCGAGAGTGACAGCTCGCGTCCGAGCCTGTCGAAGCGAGGGGAGGAAGAGAATCCATCGATCCGGCGAGCTACGCCGCCGCTGCTCCGCCACCAGCAGGAGCATCGAGCCTCGGAGGGAGACGCTCCTCGAGGCAACGACCAGGAGCTTCCCCAGCTCCTCCCCAGTCTCTTCGTCCACCCAGGTATCCATTTCGCTCCGCCTTTTCCTTCAATTTTTGAGTACGCCCAAATCGCCGCTCCGCCGCATTCCATCGATTCCGACCATCCAGTAGATAGATTCGATCATCGGACCCCATAGACACCTTCGCCTCCTTCCGACGCACCTTCTTCACCCCTCCATCCAACCCAGCTCGCACAGGAGCTGGGAGCCGAGCTCCTCCGTCTACCCCCTTCGCCGGAGCTCGTCATTTCGACCCACAGTTCACCGTCGCTCCGCCTAACCGGGTCGAGGCAATTTGCCCTCGACCCGCGAGTCTCTTGGTGGTCTTTGCAGGTGCTACCAAGCCCATCTGAGGGCTTGGGTCATTCAGACCAGGTGCCTCGCCTCCGCCGCCCTCGCCGGAGCTCTCCAGAGCTCGGCTGGGCCATCGGAGGGTATCAGTAGCTGCGCACCACCACGCCGGAGCTTCTCCGATCCTCAGGCGCAGCAGAGGAGGTCAGGAGCGCACTCACGAGGCCGGCGAAGTTCGCCGGCCACCTGTTCTTCCCACGACCTTCAGAAGCCGTCCGATCGTCCCTCTCGCTCCAGGTTCATATGAATCGTCCGTGTTTGAGCAGCCGTCATCGTTCGATCAGGAGAAGGAGAGATCTGGACCATCCGAGGCTCGAGGGTTAGCCATCTGCGCCTGACACCGTCCGATGCACCACGTGGACTAACCCCAGTCGTTGGATCATCCCGAGTAGAGCTGCGTTGGACCCCCAGTCGCCCTCGACCGCTCGATCAGACACGTGGCGTCCATCCAGCCGCTCCGAGTAATAAAGGGTAATTTACCCTTAGGCCCCCTTTCTTACTTTATTTCGCTATAGTCCTGTAAATATTGAGTTTAGTTGTTTAGTTTTAGGGTTATTTGCATAGAGACCCTGGTACTTGCTTTTATTTGCTGAGATACCCCTGTATGTGATGAGATACGTGCTTCGACACGTGATTTTCTGGGGTATTTTATATGTCATGCCCCTGTAGTTCTGGTTGTTATTAGTTGAATGAAAGTTTTTACTTATTTGCATTTATACCCCTGTGCGTGGTTTATTTCGACATGTGCGTGATATTTTGGGTATTTGCGAATAGGCCCCTGGACTTTTGGTACCTGTTACCAATAAGTCCTCGGGACTTATTTTTATTGCATTTGGGTCCCTGAGTGCCCCAGGCACGCGTGTGGCGCGTGTTTTGCTGGGTAAATTGCACCAGACCCCCCCAGACTCTTGGGTATTTGCACTTTGGTCCCTGTGCACTGTACCCTTTCTTTATTTTTGAAAAAATAGCAAATTACCTCCAAATCCAACGAAAATTGGACACATGGCTCCTGCCATGGTGTAAAATTTTCGAGGATTTTTGAGGACATTTTTGATTTCTTTTGATATTTTTAAAAAATCAAAAACCTTTAATTTTGCTACTGTCTAACTTAAAAAAATCACAGAAAAATATTAAATAGTGTCTAAAAATTACAAAAAAATTGTCCACTGTCTATTTTGTTGTGCTTGATTTTCTAGCCAATTTTGGCTATTTTTCATTACTGAAAACCATTAAAAATTGAAAAAACACTCAAAAACTTATAAAAATTCTAGTAAATAAACCAAAAACCCAAAAATAATAAAATTGGTGCCAAAATTTTCCTTGTCTTATTCTCTTTACAGGAAAATTACCTCCCAGCTAATTTGGGGCCTTTAGATATTTTATCTAGGGCCTTTTAGCTCGGTTGGACAGTACCATTTATTTCAGTCACTGTTTGATTTTTAGAAAATTAAATAAACATCAGAAAATTCTCAAAAATTCACCAAAAACACTAAAAATTATAAAACACACAAAAATATTTTTGTTTGAATTTTTGGTTGATTTTTAGTGGTTTAAATAAATTGTTGAAGTGTGTGCTTCTTTGTTTTTCTTAATTTCTTAATTACTTAAAAATCCAAAAAATATAAAAATATTCAAAAACCACTAAAAATAATTTCTTCTTTTAATTTTATTACTTTTTACTACTTCGTAGGTTGAGAGGCCAATCCGTGCTCCTTGAGTTCGACCCTGGTCGCTATACCAGGTTAATCCAATAGCAGGACCGCTTTCATGTTTTGAGTGATTTTATCTATTCTGAGTGGTTCATTTTTCTTGATCGAGCCGACTTGATCGCGTGGGTCGCTACGACCATTTTAGCACCTATACCCTAGCCTTCAAGTCGTTCATCAATATACTTTACCCATAGCTCGTACTTTCACATATTTTTGTATATATTATACAATAATTATGGGGTGGGTAAAAAAACTTTTCAAAAAAACAAAAAAAACTATTTTTTCCTTATTTGCTTAAAAAAACTTTTCGAAAAAATCTCTTAAAAAAACTTTTTCAAAAAAAATGTCCTTCTTATCTACCAATCTTTTTCAAAAAAAACTTTTGAAAAAAAAGCAAAACTTTTTCTAACAAAAAAAACATTCTTCTTTTCCTTTGTTTTTTAAAAAACTCTCTAAAAAATAAAAAAACACTAACTAATAAGTTGGTTTAATCCCTGACCCAATTCACTTTCACACAAGACTAGTGGTGTTCAAGAACACTTGGTTTATGAGGTCTTGAGATTTTGAGTTAACCAGCCTTAGTCATTAGGGTCTTGACTTAATTATTCGCATTTCCCTAGTTTGAAAGATTTGTGTGCTATATTGCATGCTTAGTCTCTAACTTAAGAATATGATCAGCATCTCACATACACGATTGCAGTTATGATGAGATGAGTTGAAATTTCACTTGAGGAACTGGGATGAGGGATTTGAGTTTGGACTTGATTTGATGATGCTCGAGGATGGGATAAAATCAATGAAGGCTTCATGAAACCTGAGTGTCAGCATCTTTAGCCAGTAGGAGAACATGGTTCATGTACTATCTCTTGACATTTACCAAAGTGTCGGGGTATGATAAAATAAAAAAATGTTGATCAGTGCGCGCCAACACTTGGTAAAAGTAGTGGAGATAGCCAAAATACTACAAAGCAATGAAATGTTAAAGAAAAGCTCTCATTCCACAACGTCAATTATCAAAGAGCTTCCACCAAAGGCGAGCGCTCCCAACCATTTCAAAGGTGTCCACTTGGACCACCGCTATTAGGACCAGGAGTCAGACTTGCACCAAAAAAGGGCTCTGCATCGTAAATGCTACAAGTCTGGGTGTAGAAGGTATAATAGATATTAAAAAAAGACACACCCTGGTGTACTCCCAGGAAAACAAGTGCAGACGACTCCAACTTCTCTTGAAGGGCGCACTGATCAACAGCAAAAAAATATACGTTGAGTAATAAGGCACTTGAGAGAATCCTTGTTCCAATGAGAGGGAGAGAAGAAATGACACAATCCTATGCCCTCCATTAACTGGCCTTCCATCTACACTTTTAAATCTGACAACTAAAGAGACGGTGGATTGGATGCAAGAAATGGTTTATTCCCTAGTGTTGAGGATCAGGTTCTTAGGAGAGTCTCTTGGACTGGAACCTTGGGTGACGTTGCAACTCTACTCTTGTAACTGCGGTCAACACTTAAGTCATATCCTTACTATATATGTATACAAAGAGAATCTAATGATTAGGGAAATTGGATACCTTTTGACTAGAGCTTGGTTCAGCTTAGAAATTTAGGATCTCTAAAATCGAGAGTTCTTGAACGGATCAAGTCTTGTATCCACATGCACAGTTAGGGGTTAATTCAACTTATTCATTCTTTATTTGCTCGAGGACTAGCAAAGTTTAAGTATATTGGGTGATGAATCCATGATTCATCATCTCAATATCTTGATCTTAGCAAAATCCATGAGTAAAATCCCAATTAAATATCCATAAGATAAATAAATTAACAAAATGACTCTTGTAAATAAAACATACTAATTATTATATATATTAGATTGTTCAAAATAAATTAACAATAAAAAGCTACAAAAATTAAAGGAGTTTTTACTTGTAAATAGCCCAAAATTTCATGCATTTTTAATAATTTTATTTCAACTCCTTTTTGACTAATTAATTCTCTAACTTGTTCATAAAAATGTATATAAAATACAAAAATACAAAACAAATTTCACCTCAAATAAGTGCTCCTAGATCCCCAAGGGGAAAAGCCGTAAAGTCCAACTTCTCGGTCAAATTTCCACTCCGTATGAACTCCAAATTCACTAAACTCACTTTTAAAGTTCAAGTTAGAAAATTATCTATCCAACAGAAGTGGTTTCATTGAAATCGGAGCTCATTTGCAAAAGTTGAGTTTTGGGACGTGTATGTACATTGTATATATGTATATATTCATTCTTTATTTATTTTGATTTTATCTTTCTCAATTACTTAAAAATCCAAAAAATCATCGTTGTGTTGTATTTTTATTATAGTATTTTATTGTATTTTTCTTTTGTAAATATCTACTATTAAAAAGATAAAAAATATAAAAAAAGAAAGCAAACAAAAAATGTACATGTTGTATGCCTTCCTTTGTAAATTATCCATTATTTTTCTTCTTTATATTTTTTTAGTAGCCTACATTATATTATTATTTATTTTATTATTTAATTTCCATTCTCTACGATAACTACCATTCAACTCCACCATTCCACATTTTTTTCCAACCTCCCATTTCAACTCCATTAATAAAACCTCCCATTCAACTCCACCATGTTGATAACTTCTCATATCTTATCTTTATATACATCTCATCCTCCTCATTTTGCACTTGATCCATCTTTATGTGAGAAGAGTCTAGTTCCCAGAGTTGAATCGGTGACAGCGACGTAACCGCGGTCGAGCGACGACAACCCTCTCTTCGGTGAGATCCGTTGGCTTTTTGGTCAACATCGCAGTCGCACCTACGCACTACTCAAGCTCATCGCTCGCCGGCAATTCGAGCGAAGACCATGCTCTCGTGAGCACATCATAGGCATCCGCTTCCATTGTAGGTAATTTGTCGTTTCACTATTCACATCGTTTTTTTTTATTTACCACTTCAGCTTCTATTCCACAACCTGTAGTAGATAGATTTGATTTCGATTCCATGTTGCATCAAAAAGATTCTTGTATGAGGAACTCTGTTTCAGTTAATGCAAAGAATGATCTTTCAGTTCATGATTCAGACTCTTCATCTTTTGTTTCTCTAGCTTCAATCCCTTTCCCCCATACTGTTATGGTAGGAAAGAGCATCAAAAAAGATTCAGAAAGATGACCCCGATATGGCACGGTCTTGTAAAAAAATATCACTGTAAAGGTGCCATTTGATGAATATGTGGCTAACCATCCTGCATTCCAAAAATACCTCAAGGTGAGATGCACACTTACAAGGGTTAGTAGGAAGAAAAATAACCGCATTGAAAATCTAGATATTAATTTTCGAATTAATCCCAAAGTTGTTCCTTTGCCTCCCTATGGTTCGACCCCGGACTTGCCCGGGATATAAATTAAAGCTGAGAAACTTTTCACGGAGATCTTCTCTCGGTTCTGACTGATTCTCTAAGTACACGTACTACAACGTGCTTGAATTATATCACGTATTTAGCGACTCGTCACAGAGCAGCCTATTGGCTGAAGAATCTGGGAAGGTATATCACAACTTGGGAGCAGCTCCGGACTGCGTACTTGAATAAGTACTACCCTCTCGACCAGACCAACGTAGCATGAGCTATGATCAACAATTTCACTATGATCCCGAATGAACAGTTCCATGAGGCTTGGGATCGCTTCAGAGAGCTCATTGATCGGTGTCCACATCTTGACATATCAAAGCCCAACCTTGTTCAGAGTTCTTTTGTGGGCTGACACCGGAGCTGCAGGGGCTTGTGAATGCCTCTTGTGGTAGGTCAAACTTTTCCAAGGGTGAAGACGAGGTTTGGGCCATCTATGAAGGGATGGCAGAGAACTAGACAGTAATGGCCCAAGCCAGAGTCTACACACAGCAGAAGGCCCCCAAGGGACAGGATCATATCAGAGGATTGCACGCATCGATGCCGGCCCCCCACACTCCGTCAGCAGCAGCAGCTTAGGCTGAATCCGTCGCAGCCGACATGGGGATCATTAGCGAGAAGCTGGACCGCATCGAGATCCTTAAGAAGAAGTACAGCCAGGGGCTTGTACAGATGGACCAGTTGACCAAGACCGTGAGCGACTTGAAGACCCAGATCTTGTGTATTCAGGAAGTACAGACGTCCTCGCAGCAGCACCCCAGATCACGTGCTGATCCCAGCAGTAGAAGCTCCACCCATCCCTCTGCCACACACCGTCAGGTTCACCACATCCAAGCAGAGTCGGTCCAGCAGCTACCATACTATCCATCGCTGCCACTATCTCAGGACACTCAGATGATGGTTTATCAGCCGGATCAACCATTGGCAGTTCTACCTCCACCACCCTTTGAGCATGAGCCATTGATGGAAGTCAATGGGATATAATAACGATCGGTACCCTCAACAGGACGGGATTCGTAGAGATCACCCCAGATTCCGTTGTACCACCGGAGGCACTGCATCCCAGCAGCAGCCTCCCGCTCAAGGCGGCCAGAATAGCCAGCAGCAGCAGCAGCCCTATCACTCCCAGCAGCAGTGCCAGCAAGGTTCTTGTCTCTCATATCAGGGACAGCAGTGGAAGCAACGTCAGCCGCCTTACCAGCAGTACTCCCAGCCTCCCCCTCCCTATTCGTAGCAGCAGCCTCATTCCCAGCAAGGGAACACTTCTGATTCTCAGGCATCCACCTTTGAGAACCCAGCACTTGACGACCTCGCCCTCTTGCTCTCCGAACAGTAGGCATCCTTCCGATGAGAAATGGATGAGTTCCAGCAGGATATGAAATATTATTATGGGCAAGGCCACCATACCAGCTCAGATCGAACACAATCCGAACAGTTTGAAGAGAAAATATGAGCAGGTATAGTTTACAGAGGATGCCACTCCTAGTGACTCTTTGAATGACATGTCTTCTTCTATGTTTGATGCTGATTTTGTGACTACTTGGAGCGGTAGGATGCCAGTCGGCGGTGCCTCATCTGAACGAAAACCACCCGAGGAACCAGGAGCGACAGACGAGGAGAGTAACGGTGTTGATGCCGCTAAGGATGTTGATGACGGTGGTGTTGATGCCACCAAGGAGAGAGATCTAGTCGACGGTACTGAGATCGTCGTGACTCCAGATGCAGGCAGTGGAACTGAGGCCACCATTTTGCTTAATGTTCATCCAGAGCATGGTGCTGATGCCACAATTGTACTTGATGTTGAGCCAGAGCGCGGTGTTGATGCCGCGAAGATAGATGCAATGGGTGGTACTTATGCCGCCACTTCTACTCATGTTGTATTTCCCTCTGTTGTGTTGCCACCTTTTGTATCTCAAGACTGTGGTAACAAGAAAAAGACCAAAAAATGAATAAAGGAAAGGTTTCTTCATCTTCTCAGAGTCCATATGTGTTGCATGATGATTTTGGTATGGATTCCATTCCTTCACAGGCACAGGAACCTCTTCCTAGCCCTCCATCTGAGGAGGGCCCAGCCATCCCCTTCCCTCAAGCACTCCGCTTGGCGAAGGGGAATAAAAGAGAAAATCCCAAAAAGACATAATAGTTAGAGTTCAGCAAGCTTATGATTGATAGATTCCAGATTCAGCTGATTCTACAGGAGGCACTAGAGCACATCCCCCTTTTCCAGAAGAACTTGAGAGAGAAGACTATCGTATGCAGGAAGAGGAGGAACCACAGCGGAGAGATCCATGTGCTCACTCGTGCCACATGCTTTGCCATTCAGAACCGACTGCCAGCCAAGAGACCTAATGCAAGAGCTCCCTATTTTAGATGCAAGATTCAGGAGCAGCGGTTCGATCGTTCTCTATTAGACAATGGATCTTCTATCAACCTCCTTCCGACAGCCTTACTCGATCGATTCGAGTTTGGCACTCTTTATCAGGGCAGGACAGTCCTTCAGTTTGATGATAGATCGAATAAGAGGCCGAAGGGGTTGTTCAGAGATGTGGTCGTTACCGTTCAGGACCTGAAATTCTCCGTGGACTTTGTTGTACTGGACATGGAGATCCCTGAGTCGGTAACAAATACCCCCATCATACTTGGACGCCCATTCTTGGCCACTGCCAAGGCAGTGACTGACCATGATAGTGGGAAGGTGCACTTTCGCGAAGAGGGTGAAAGTATACAAATAGAGACGATCGACGAGAACAGAGCGAGAGATTCAGCCTGCTCAGAGTAGTTCAGTGACACAGAGCAGATGATAGAAGCTGAGCGAGACGTCCACCAGGAGTGCGACTTTGTGATGACAGATGATGAAGCCATTTGGACAGATCCTGTAGCACAAGCTCTTACCTTGCCCACTGATTCAGCGTACTTACAGCTTATGGCAGTTGAGAGCTTGGAGAGCACACTCCTGGTAGAGGACAAATAGGAGGCCGACAGTTGCAGGATGAGTGGCAATGCAGAGTTTCATTCGTGTTCTTCAGATTCAGATCCTCAGATTCAGACATTGATTGGAATGATTGTGATAATTATTTGTCATGTCTGATCCCTTCAGAGCCGACAGCTAGGACGATGAGCGAGCCAGCACAGTCCACAGATCTTCCAGCAGAGTTCCCTTCGTCAGATTTTCATGCACAGCGAGAGTTCTCACATGCAGATTTGGTAGCCTTCACATAGACATATCAGAAGCCAGATTTGCCAGCTCCCAGTTGCCCAGACTTGAAGCCTCTACCGTAGTCGCTAAAGTACAGATTCCTTGCGGGTGAGCCAGATATGCACCCAGTCATTATCTCAACAGATTTGACTGGAGAGAAAGAATCTCGTTTGATGGAGGTTCTTAAAAGAAACTGCAAGGCGATAGGATGGGGTATAGCTGATTTCCAGGGGATTAGTTCGGCTCTGTGCTCCCACCGTATATACCTCGAGGAGAACGCTAAGCCCCCGCGTGAGTTCCAGCGACGGTTGAACCCGAACCTTTGAGATGTGGTCATGAAAGAAATATCTAGCATCGATTTTATCTACCCCATCTCCGACTCCAAGTGGTTAGTCCATTACATGTGGTACCCAAGAAGACGGGTATCACTACAGTTGTGAGCGAGTCTGGAGAGGAGATAGCTACCCGGGCACCCACTTCTTGGAGGGTCTATGTGGACTACAGACGATTGAATCAGGCCACCAAGAAGGATTGTTTCCCACTTCCATTCATTGATCAGATTATCGAGAGACTAGCTGGGAAGAGTCATTACTGTTTTCTTGACGGGTACTCCGGCTATAGCCAAGTGGCCATTGCATCCGAAGACCAGGACAAAACGACATTCACCTATCCATTTGGGTCATATGCTTTCAGACAAATGCCCTTTGGTCTATGTAATGCCCCGACGACATTCCAAAGGTGCATGTTGTCCATCTTCTAGGACATGGTGGGTGACTGTTTCGAGGTCTTCATGGATGACTTCTCGGTCTATGGCGATGGGTTTCATGCTTGTCTTGACTGCCTAGACCGTGTGCTTCAGCACTGCATAGAGGTCAACATTGTATTATCTTTGGGAGAAGAGTCACTTCATGGTGACTCAAGGGACGGTCCTTGGTCATATCATCTCCAACAGGGGCATGGAGGTTGATCTGGCCAAGGTGGATATCATTAGAAAACTCAATCCACCGTCCAATCTGTGGCAGCTGCGGTCTTTTCTGAGGCATGTCGGTTTCTACCGACGGTTCATTCAGGACTTCAGTCGTATTGCCCGATCGCTAACTGATTTGTTGATAAAAGACACCAAGTTCATTGTCGATGATAAGTGTCTTGCGTTCTTCGAGACTCTCAAGAAGTTAGTTGTTAAGGCTCATGTCCTTCAGCCACCCAATTGGTCTATCCCATTCGAGATCATGACGGATGCTTCTGATTTTGCTGTAGGGGTTGTGCTTGGACAGAGGAGGGATGGATTGTCGTATGCCATTCAGTACGCTAGTCGGAATTTGGATGCCGCTCAACAGAATTACATTGTGACTGAGAAAGAGATGCTAGTTGTAGTCTTTGCTTTGGATAAGTACAGATCATATATTCTGGGATCAAGAGTGACTATCCATATAGATTACACCGCCATTCGATACCTCATGGCAAAGAAGGATGCCAAAGCTCGACTTACCAGATGGATCCTTCTGCTCTAGGAATTTGACATTGAGATTAAGGATAAACCTGGAGTTAAGAATGTGGTGGCGGATCACCTCTCCTGATTAGAGAACCTTGAGGAATCTGAGCCCATTGCACCTATCACTGAGACATTTCCAGATGAGGCGATCCTTGCCATCGCCTCGCTTCCATGGTACGCTGACATTGTGAACTATCTTGTTGCCAAGACGGTTCCACAAGGATGGCCCAGGCAGCGACTTAAAACCTTCCTTGCGAAGGCCAAGTCATACCATTGGGAGGACACCGTCCTTTACCATGAAGGAGGGGATAGTATCTGGAGGAGGTGTATTCCTCAAGAAGAGCAGCATAGCATCCCTACCTACTGCCACAAGCTTGAGGCAGGAGGACATCATTCTGGGAGACGGACAACACATAAGGTGCTCCAATCCAGCCTTTGGTGGCCTACTCTCTTCAAGGATTCTGATGAATTCGTGAAGAGGTGTACTGACTGTCAGAAGATGGGTACTTGTGGACAGAGAGTCATGATGCCCATGCAGCCCATTCACTTTTGTGAGATTTTTTATGCATGGAGGATTGATTTCATGGGCCCATTTCCTAAGAGTCAGGGGTCTGAGTACATTCTACTTGCTTTAGATTATGTGCGTCGTTGGGTTGAGGCCATCCCCGCTCGAGCCGCAGATGCAAAAACCGTGTTCCAATTTTTGAAGAAAAATATCATTTCATGGTTCAGGGTACCTAGAGTTCTGATTTCAGAAGGGGGGACTCACTTTATTAATGACAAGGTAAGAGCCCTTGCAGATGAGTTCAGCATTGGCCATCGTGTTGCCACTCCATATCGCCCTCAGACTAATGGTCTTGCTGAAGTTTTGAACATGGAGATCAAGACTATTTTACATAAGGTAGTTCGTCCAGATCGAAAGGATTGGTCACAGCTTTTGGACTCGGTCTTATGGGCCTATCGGACTTCCTTCAAGACACCATTAGGGGCATCTCCCTTTCGTCTCGTCTATGGCAAGCCGTGTCATTTGCCAGTGGAGATCAAGCACAAATCACTATGGGCAATTACAGAATTATTATTGGATCCTGAGAGTATAGGAGAACAGAGGAGAGCAGAGTTGGCAACCCTGGAGGAACTGAGATATACAACCTTTTTGAGTAGCCTATTGTACAAGGAAAAAGTGAAGACATAGCAATTCTCATATCAGCCATAAACAGTTTGAGCTTGATCAGCATGTATGGTTATTTGATTCTAGGCTAAAATTATTTTCAGGTAAATTACAGAGTAAGTGGAAAGGTCCATATGTAGTGAGAAAGGTACATGACAATGGCAATATTGATATATCTGAGTTGTCATCTTCCTCTACCTTTCGCATTAACAATCAACGCTTGAAACTATATCTAGATCATGATCAGTCGACTGTTGACGATGCCCCTATTCATCTGGTATGAGACGTGCTCTTCGACTCGCATCACGTGCATCTCATATATGGTTGTCACTTCCATCTTCCACTGTAGAGATCCATATGTCCATATCATTCATTCATTATGTCTGTCACACCATCGTCATCTTATGATTTTGCTATACTTAGGATACACCTTGTCCTAAGTATAGGGGGAGGCAGACTGAGCTTTGATCTGTTTATTCTCTTTTCTTCTTTTCTTCTTTCATTCTTTTCCTCTTCTGTCTTCTATATTTACCGAAAAGGTGTCGCCCCTTTTTGTCAGTCTTCTATACTTAGGACGTACTTTGTCTTAAGTATAGGGGGTGTGCACCACGAGTTAATGCTATTCTTTGATCCTCTCCATTGTCTTCTCTTCTTGTCTATACTTAGGGATATCTTACCCTAAGTATAAGGGGAGACAATCTGAGTACGATCTGTTCATCCCACCCTCGACCCTCCTTGCCTTGTGTACAATCTGTTATACTTAGGATTATTTGATCCTAAGTATAGGGGGGACGATCGACTTCTCATTGGTTTATTCATTCACATCTTATTAGTTATTCTTTAGACTTTTCTGTACTCAGTACGAGTTATGTCTTCTCTTTTCTCTCCGATCTATGAGGACATAGCTCAAGCTAAGTATAAGGGGGTCGTATATACTATATATATACTTCAGCCATAACTCATACTTTCGTATTTTCTTAATAATTATGGCTAATTAATACAATTAAATTCATTAAAAATACTTAAAAAAGATGTGATTATTCCTAAAATTCTTTTTGTATTTACTGATTAATAAATTAGGTGAAAATATTTGTTGCAAAATGTTTGAAAAATAGTTTAATCGGATTGGGGAATCATTGGGTTGTCATATTGGAGAAGCCGGTCTCTTTGTTATCTCAGTTGGGGAGAGCCACTATCACTTACATTGTACGAGTCAGATTCATAGTCGTAAGGGTTTGCGTATGAGTTGAAATATTTCTGATCTGGCTATTGAGGAGACTTAGGCAGAGTTTTGGGATTCTCAAAGGTGGTTGGATTTCAAATCTAGTTATCATTAAGGTTCCGACCGCACTAAAATTCCAAAGGACCGACTTAATCTCCAAATATTGATTTTATGAAGACAAGTTTGATCATTAATTTAATCAATCTTTCTTCTTTTTCTTTTCTTTGTTTTCCTTTTCTGCACTTATTGCATAAGTGTTTGCTAGGGACTAGCAAAGGCAAGTATAGGGGGTTGATGAACCTCCATTTCATCATCTTTATTCTATCATTTTGGCCTCAAAAACCCTAGTAAATGCATGTAAATACCTTTAATTCATGCATCTTAGCATTCATGCAAGTGTATGTAAATAATGTACAAATTACAGTTTTTAAAGCCAAAATTTTAGAATAAAGAAAAGAACATGAATAAAACATTATAAATATTTTATGACCCAAACTCCGAGACCTAGGCATCTAGATTAGTAGGTCGATAAGGAATAAAGTAGGGGGAGATGAGGGCCAAAATACAATAAAAATATCCTTTTATTTAATTCATTCTTTATTCATTTTGGGACCTATTTTTCGTTCCACTTTTTACACCTCAAATAAAGAAACTTTGACATAAAAGTTGTAGATAATTAAATATAGAAAAATATAAAATTGATTTCATACAAAAATAATGTACAAATGAGAAGATATGATCTGAATAAGTTTCCAGAATACCAACTTCCTAGACCTGTATCTCTCAATAAAAACTCGAATGTATCAAAATCACCTTTAATTGTATATAATTTTCAATAATCTATTTAATGAAGGTGGTCTCATATTTTGCAGAGCTACAGTTTGAAAGTTGAGTTTTGGACCCCTATTTTATACTTGTACATATTAAAATATTCATTTTATTTATTGTTCATTATTGTTATACTTTTATTTTTTATAATTTTGTAAACATTAGTTGTAATATATGTGTGTGTATTAAAACAGGAATAAAATCTAGAGAAAATACAAAAATAAAATACATGTATACAACACCTAGATGAAATACCTATAATTATACATATATAACTAACACTTCTATTTATTTAAGTGTACAAAACTCATCAGAAAAATAAAATAAAAATATATTTAAGTGTATAAAAATACGTTATAAATTTATAATTAATAAACAAAAATAATATACAAAATAAAAAATAAAATATTAAATTACATAGGTATGTATACCTATATAGGGCATAAAAGGGAACTTGTAATTTCAAACCTCTAAAAAATAAATAAAAATCATATTAAAATATTTCAGAAAATAACAAACATTTTTTATTTTATAATCCAAAAATAATAAATTCATTTACTATTTTTTAAATGAGTTTCGAAATAATTTCTTCAGTGTTTTTCCTGGTTGGTCCACGTGGACCAACCAGGAGGATCCGAGAGTTGACCTCGGTCAACTCTCTGTCCCGCCCCATGTTCCTCTATCAGACCTCATTTTTGGCCCCTATTTGCGGGCAAGGTCAAACACTCCTCCTTTCGCGCTACACCCTTCACGACTTTCGTGCCTCGATCATCCCTCTTTCACGCCCTCGTTTTTTCCTAGGGCCGAGGATGGTCGATTTCGTCGATCTCCCTCGATTCTCCCAGTCGTTCGTCAGTCCTTCAGATATAACCTCCAACTTTCGAGCCAAGTTTGAACCATTTTTGCACGAGCTTCGATCCCCCTTTCGTGCCCAATCGTGAGAGGAAGGTGATAGCTTCCTCCTCCGCGCGTCAGGTCAGCCGAGGGAGCTTCGAGGCAGTTCCACCACTTCCGGCAAAGCTCACCATCGAGGTTTTATTCCTCATGTATTCAAACCTTCGAGGGCTTCATTTTTCCTCATTTTCTTGTGCGTCTTTACTTTGTCGTAGCCATAGGAGTAAATCCCCTACTTCCACTTCATCTTTCATCCATCGAATCACACATTCGATCCCCTCGCCAGACGTAGCTCCGACTGAGCCCCCATCTCACAATTCGCCGCCTTTCCACCTTGCTGCGTGGTCGAGGCAGTTTGCCCTCGACCCCTTCACCATTTTTTTAGGTCAATGAACTTCCAGGAATGCTTGGAGCTCGTTCTGGACCCTCACCGAGGTTCTTGGAGCCTCCCAGCTCCGCCGCATCCTAGCGAGAGCTCCGGTCGACATAGGAGATTTTTGGAGCCTCCAGCATACAAAGGATCACCACAGGAGCCTCCTAGGCCATTTTGCAGTGGCGTAGACCATCGGAGGCAGGCGTGCACGTCGCAGGAACTTCGCCCCGACAAAGTTCTTCCATGTTCTTCCTCTGGGCTCCACGTCGTCCGATCAGGGATGCCCCTCCAGTTGGATCCTCCACCGTCCGATCTTGCCCTTTCGCCACCATCCGATCAAGGGCTAGGATCTAATCCTGGCCTCTCATCCGTGAAGGGGAATCGTGCGTCCGAGGCTCGCTACGTGTCAAGCGAAAAGATTCCCGCCGTCAGATCGCCAGTGCTTGGGTATATTGCATCCTTTTACCTGAGCGTTTTTGTATTTACTATTTAGCCCTGAAACGTTCATTTGTAGTTAAATATTTTGTGTAATATTTGCATATATACCCCATACTTTTCATATTTGCACTCAGGTCCCTGTCTACGTCACCTCACGTGCCTGTGCACGTGAGGGGGTGGACATTTTGCAGGAGACCCCTGCGAGTTTTGTTATTTCGTTTTAGTCCAGAAAACAGTTCATAACGTGTATTATTTTTGGTGAAATTGCAAAGTATCCATCATATTTTGTTTATTGTGTTTAAGTCCCTGCGAGGCGCGTGAGTACCACGTACATCGGTGGGAATTTTGCATTGTATCCCATGGGTTTTTGGCTATTTGTAATTAGTCCTGGAACTTTGTTAAGTAGTTATAACCTTTTGGCTAAATTGCACTTTGGCCCTCGGATTTATGGATATTTACACATATGCCCTTGCTAGCAGTGTAGTTTCTCTTTATTGTCTCTATTTATTTCATGTATCTATAAAACTCTAAAATATTCCCAAAAAAATATCATTGTGTGGTTGTTGCATTGCTCTATCACGCCATATTTTTAATTACATTTTTGTTGCATTTTATTATCTATAAATATTCAAAACATGTAGTTTCTTCATTGTTCGCATTAGAAAATACATAAAAATTATAAAAAGTTTTTGAAAAATTCAAAAAATATATATTTTGTTCATTTTTATGTGTTTTAACTCAGTCCAAAATCACTAAAAATTTCAAAAGGAACCTCCTAAAAATATCAAAACCCCAAAAATCTTCATAAAAATCTAAAAATTTCCATAAAAATCCTAAAAATATAATTTTTGTCTCTGAATTTTCTCTATTTGATTATCTTTACGTTAAAATTAATTTGAGGTATTTTGGACTCAGTTTGATATTTTTCATCCTCAATTTAGTTTCAGCCTTTAATTTTGTTCACTATTTTCAGTATTTTTTACTTTAAAAATACCAAAAAAATTAGAAAAAACACAAAAACATTGGAAAAATATAAAAAGTGCAAAAATATTTTTATTTCCTGAAATTTGGGTATTTTTACCTATATATACCCCTATCTTATCTCTCTTGTGCATATATATCCTATATAGTTGTATTACCTTATTTAACAGAAAAAGAATATATATACATAATATAAAAAGAAAATACAAAATCAGTAAATAGAAAATCACAATATAAAAATATAAAATTCAAAAAAAATAAAAATTAAAAACCCACAAAAATAGCACACTTGTTGACATTTGATCACATTCAGTCTTGAGCACTTATTTTCCGATCTATCTTGTTTGTTCCCTGTGTCGACACTCTATACTACTTGCACTACACACATATTTTGTAGAGTTATAATAAATTTTAACTCCACATTTACTTTCATTGCTTGATTTGTTTGTCGTGGGTTAATTGTTGATTGAATCTCAGATTTCGGGTGGTCGCCATAGCGATTTTGTCTCCGCCTTGTGTGAGACATATTTAGACTACCAGATTTGTGGGTACATCAGTAGTGTAGGCATGTACACGACATGGGACATGTAATGGGCAAGAGATTTCTCAAATAAAGGTATCTATCAATAGCGTGAAAAAATAAAAACTAATATCATTACATGATACATTTCAATCGAAATAAAAATGTTATGCATATCCTCTTAAATACAAATATATTTATATCTCATATCAATGTATTTGATGTTGTTGATAGCATTGATAATGATCAAATTCTCAGTCATTTAAAAATTCCTCTTCTATAATTATATTTGGAACGGTATATTCATGTGAGAATGGCTATATGACATCGATTATGTAACTATTCATATAATCCACCTCAAATACATTAATGTAGATGCTTCTGCCTTTAATATATCCTCTGGATACTTGATATCAGCTCGAGAGAAGGAACTCTTCGTTTATATTTGATATTTTTATATTTTCATGCAAATCTACCATGTAAAAAAAGACTACTATATTTTTATTTATTTTTATCTTTAACTATTTTTATGTTTCTAATTTTTAATTTTTAATTAATTTGTAATTATATTTTCTTATTATTTTTTTAACAGAAGTAATGAATTGATTATTAAAGATATTTAGAAAAGTAATATAAAGACTGTGTTTATAAATTTTCCTTCAAAACATGTTTATAAAGACCGCGTTTATAAATTTATAAACGTGTTAATAAAGATACTTATGAACAAAATAATATCGAACCTCATTTTTGTCAATATTGCTCCCATGGTCACCACTCAAATGAGACATTCCTTTAAGAGGGAAACAAATAGGTGATCAACATCTCACACATTTGTAAACACAAGAAGTGAACAATTAAATTAATTTCCCCCATCATATTTATCAGGTTAAGTTAATGAGAAAGATCTCTGGAAAACTGCTAAAAAGAGTGTTAAGTGTGGGTTACTTTTTAGAAAGTATTGTAATTTTAACTACGTCATGTTTGTTCACCAGACTTAAGGGCAGTTTATGTAATTTACCTTCAAAATTGGGAAAATATAACCAGTGGGCTCAACCGATTTTCCTTCCGGTGGGCAAAACTCGACCGGCTTAAGTCGACAATAGAGTTGGACATAAGGTCAGGTTGGATTTAAGTTGGCTCGTTCCAAGCTTATTTAAGTATATGGATTAATGGGTCAAGTATAGATCCATTTTATTTTCAAATTCCATATTTATGCTCAAATCCGACCCAAATAAAATTGATAAGGTTTTGGTCGGCCCGGTCCAATTTAATACATATGTATATTAATATCATGTGTTCGGTTTTTCTTGCATTTGTTTGGTTGTTTCTTATGCATGTGTGCATGTTTAAGACTTTAAGTACACTAACTAATTCATATTTATGACATTAGTTGTATGTTGAAAATAAAAATGTGGTAAAAAAATATGGTAACTTAAACCATCATTAATTCACCATTACGTATTATATTGTAGATGGGGACATTACAGTGACTTTAAGGTTTCTTCAACTACACCCTCCTCAAGACATTTCTCAGCATGAGCTTCCCACTAAAAATATTATCATAATGGGCATGCGTGAAAATTAATTCCCAAAGGGGCATAAATCGGCAAGTGGTTTGCCGTTGGCTGGCCCAAAAAGGCCCACGGCAAATCATTTGCCGTCCTAGATCCCCGCGTAGTGGCGTGTTGTCAGGTATCACATACATCCCTCAAGATCGAGGAAGGAAAATGGTTTGCCTCGGGCCGGCTTTGGGAATTAGTTTTCATGCATGCCCATAATGAGAAATATTTTTAGCGGGAAGCCCCTAAAGAGAAATGTCTCCCCTCCTCCATGAGGTTTACGCCTTGTACATCATTCCCTTCCGCACCTACCATTTCAGGTGCCGTGTAGCCCCTTGAGAGCAGCCCCCTTTCTCATCATCCTTTCTAGCTATAAGATGAAATGGTTAAAATGCAACCATCGCATCTTAGACGAGCTCCACACCATCTCCTTGTGTGCCCTGGATCACCTCAATGGCCTCGAGGACACCTCTAGCAACCAGTAGCACCACCACCCCGTCGTCGAATATGGCAACAGCGATGAGAAAGACAAAGGCAAGGGAGGCATACGACGTTCACAACAACTATCCAGAGGAGTTGTAAAGGAGCACCGAAGAGAGGGGAAAAGCATTGGATCGGGTCCTCTGGGTCCATTTGTGGCCCATGTCCAAACCTACTTAACTTAGTAGGCTTTGGGTTGGACCGGGATCCAAAACAATATAACAAAGTCTGACTCAGAACGAATGAGGGCTCGGGTCGGGTCGGCCTAAACTAACAATAAACTTTTGAAAAGCATTTGATACATTATCTTCCATGTGAAGCCCTCCTCCTCTTTCCCTCCCTCACCTACCCGTTCTCTTTCTCCCCTCTCTCCATCCATACATCTTTTTCTCGCATCTGTCTTTCCACGCACACATATATCTATATTAAGTACATTTCTCTCTCTCCTCCGTCGTTGTCCTTCCTGTTTTTTCTTCTACGATGCCTCCTCAATAATTATTCTCTTTCTCATGGCTTCTATGCGCTAACATAATAAGGTTAATGGTATTGTCCCCGCCCTCATTTCGACGGTTTTTTCCAAAAATATCATCATTTATTTTCATCACTATATCATTCTAATATGTCATTCCAATTTCATTAGAAACAGAGGCTCATATGCTCTTCATCTAAAACAGATCGATTACAACAATGTTTAAAACTACATAATCTAGATGAAGGAAATAAGAATATTTATTTCTGACAAAATTCGAATGGCATATTGAAGAGATATATAGATGAATATACATGGTGATATTTTTCAAAAAAAATTAAAAAAATTACGGGAAAATAGAGGCGAAGGCAGCTATGTTGACTACCTCTAGGGGACAACCCTATTTTTTCCAACGTAATATGAGGGGGAAATGGGACTGCTCCTACTCCCATTTTCTGGCTTTTAAAAAAAATAAAAATTAAACCATGTACTTTCATCACTATACTCCTGTAATATATCATTTCAGTTTCGTCAGAAACATAGACTCCTAAACCTTCCATCTATAACAAGTAATTTTAATGGTCATGTAATTGTTGTACTTGACCTCTTCGAGATGAAGGGCATATGAGACTATGTTTCTAACGAAATTGGAATGACATATTAGAATAATATAGTGATGAAAATACATGACTTTATTTTTGAAAGAAAAAAATGCCTAAAAATTAGGGGTAGTCTTGTTGATCCCTAATATGAGTTGATATATTTAATAATTATGGTGATTTATTTTTATTGATTTTATCTGTGGCTTCATTCAAATTGAAACAACGATTTTAATTTGGCTTGTTAAGGATTAAAACGATGGACTTATTTTTTTAGGAATAAAAAATATAAAATAATTGAAGTAGAATGAAATATAATTTTCCATCTTTGATTTTCACATTTTTGCAGCATTTTATTATTTATAAAAATCAAAATTTTACATTTTCATCCTTGTTTGCATTAAAAAATTCATAAAAATTATAAAAAACATTTCGAAAATTTCCAAAATTTTATTTATTTATTTCTGTGTGTTTTATATTCATACCAAAATTCAATAAAAAATATTAAAAAAACTCATAAAAATAGAAAAACTCTAAAAATCTCCATAAAAATATATAAAATCAAGAAAAAATTAAAAATTTTATTTTCTGTTTCTTAATTTTATTTATTTAATTATCTTTATTTTAAAATTAATTTGGAGAATTTTGTTACTGTTTGATATTTTTCATCTCCATTTTAATCTCAGCTATTTATTGTATTCCCTCTTTTATGTATTTTTGATTTAAAAATACCAAAAAATATCAAAAATATAGAAAAACTCAAAAACATTAGGAATTTATAAAAATAATAAAAAATGTTTTATTTCTTGTATTTTGCTTATTTTTAACTATTTTTATATATACATTATCTCTCTCTTTCCTTTATTGTCTATATATCTTATTTTATATTTTCAAAGAAAAAGAAAATACAAAAAAATAAAATATAAAAATAAAATACAAAATCAAAAAAATCAAAAATCAAAATATAAAAAATATAAAATTTACAAATAAAATAATATATATAATTAAAAACCCATAAAAAATAACATCTATAGACAAATTCATCACAGTCATTTTTGTGCATTTATTACCTTGATCTACCTATTTGTTCCCTGTGTCCAACACTCGACACATACTTGCACATATACACATTTTTGTTGTAGAGTTATAATAAATTTTAACTCCACATCTTACTCTTCATTGATTGATTCTGACTTGTGGGTTAATTGTTGTCTAAAGTTCGTATTTCGCACGATCTATTCGACGACTGTGTTCCCGCCTTGTGTGGAACACAAGACCGTGAGATTTTTGGCTTCAACAAATGCGCCGTTGCCGGGGAGCAACAGTGCTTGTTGAGCTGACTAACCTCCTCTCTTGTTGAATTTGTGCAAGGAATCATGGATCGAGGGAGGCGCTCCACCCGAAGTGCATGTGCACCCACGTGAAGTTGGCTTCTGCTTGCCTAGCACCGTAGGAGACGTAGAGGGATTTTCTAGGACCGAGCTCCATTTTATTTTCTGTATTTATATGTGTAATTTAAGTGAGACAGAGAGAGAGAGAGAGACCATTATTATTTGAAATAATACAAGTACTCTGGACTTGGACTCTGGACACTTGTGCTGAATTTCCAAGTGTTTATACACTTGGGGGCTCACCGCGATTTTCTCGTATTTTCATCGCATTTTTCTTTTGTTTTCTGGTTTTGTTTTCTTTATTTGTGTGATTAAGCCCTTGGTTTTAAGATCTGCTTGTTGATAGTATTAGGTCCAAACACATTAATCATCATTGCATGCTCCTATAGAAAACGTTTGGACTTAGCCAAATTTTGAAAATTGTGCTTCACGTTAATAGCGGTTTCTCACCCTAGGGCAATTTCATCGACTGCATTTGCATATAGTGTAGGTTTCAATTCTGTTAAGCATCCTTGCATGTAGAGTGCTAATGGCAAGGTGAGCATTTACGCTTTAGCATTCATCATCGTTTGCCGTTTGCATTGCTTTTCGGCCTCTCCCTTTGATTTTGAACACCTAGGTGCTTAAAGGAATTGACTCCTCGTTAGGCTCGTGCATTTTCTATTAAAAATCCAAAAAAAGTGATAATTAATAAAATTGGGACTGTTAACATTACTCGACCCTAAAATCAACCAAAAAGAAAAAAACTTGTCTTGGGGCATGTAATCCCCTCATTGTCTTCGTATTACATTGCTCGCACACACACTAAGGATTAGTGTCAAAATTCCATTTCAGCCCCCTAAGTGTTTGCATAATTTTTGGACTTCTCACCTAACTCTAAAACAGACAAGATAAAAAGACTGCATTTGTGATCTTCACCGAGTTGAGTAGGTGAATTGAGGGTTAGTATTATGTGAGGTTGTTTGTGTGCATCCTAGATCGTTCATGCACATTTGCACCTTTTTTTCTCACTTTCTCTTGACTTGACTTGTGTGCTCTCCCGAATCATTTGCTTTTGTTTTCAAGATGGACCCCTGGAGCAATTTTTATCCAGACTTTACGAATCCCTCGTACCCTCCAGCCGGTCCACCTTCCTTTTATCAGGAGGATCCTCCTATTTTTTCTGATTTTTGTATATACTCGCCTCAGCCACAATATTGGCCCTCGGACTTCTACCCACATCCACCACCACCTCTGTATTTTCCACCTTCACATCGACCCGATACTGATCTGTTGGAGTCACCTCTCACAATGTCCACACTTGAAAGAAACCTTGACCCAGTTCATGGAGCAAATGAATTCGAGGATTGACGACCTCACCAGCCTTAATAAGAGCCACATTGATGCTTCACGATCTGATTATTTGGACTTGAGTAGCGATTCTTGTGAGAGCTTGCAATCGCCCAATACATAAAAAAATGAGAAAAAATTTAAAAACACAAAAAGATTTCGGTAGAGCGTCCACTTGCCAGGTCCCTTGACATTCACACCCTGTCCCGCCTTTGACCCCGAGGAAGCTGCTGTACAAACTGCTCTTGGCATTCTTCGTGTATATGCCGATTCCGACCTTCTCCCTTGTATGGAGGAGGTCCAAAAATTAAAAAAAATTATTGATTGAACCCGAAGTGGTGGCCACCATACATGAGATCATCTGTGCCCCACTTCAGCAGGCCATGACTAATTTATCTACTCTTCTTCCCAAAAAGAGAAAGCGGAGGAGCAGATCTGAGCATCATATTCTGACCATCGCCACTGCTCACGCCATCACACATCGTCACATTCCTAGGAAGAGGAACAGTGCTACACCTTTCATCAACTGCACCATCTCTGACCATACCTGTGATCACACTCTCCTCGACGGCGGTGCTTCGATTAACATCATACCCTTCTCGCTGGTACAGTCTCTTCACTTAGGGCCTCTAAAGAAAACCAGGATATCGTTCAGTTTGATGATGGATCAATAAAGAGGCCAAAGGGTATCCTTGAAAATGCCGTCATTTCGATTCAGGGCAAGAGGTACAATGTTAATTTTGTCGTATTGCCCATGGAGACCTCCACAGGGGAGCACTCTCCAATCATCTTGGGACGACCATTCCTCGCCTCTGCGAGGGTCATTATTGATTATGGATTAGGAGAGATTCACTTCCATCCTGTTGACGAGAGCGAAGTGTTGATCACCACACCCACAGTTGACCAGATACATGCACCTGATACACCTTCACCTATTTTGGCTGACCCCGAGGACCATGACCTTGACGAGACTATCAGAGAATTTTGTTGTATGTTGGATTCCATTGAGACCTGAGAATTCCTCACCGTAGAGGAAGATTCGAAAAGCATGGACTTCGGAGTTCCTTCCTTCGGAATGTGGCGATGTGTTGATGACATCCGCAGGATTTACACGATTGACACCCTAGAGCGGAGGGCAGATCCAGAGACTAGACAGGATGTACATGGCTTGACTACTTTCACTGATGAGTCCGTTCCTGTTCATTAGATTCAGATGAGACCAAGGTCGAATTTGATTTGGTTGCTTTTATTCGGGAATTCGAGCCTTCTGATGAAATTGATGATCCAGTTGAGATTGTAGAGGACGAACATGATTCGACTACTTCCACTGATGAGCTCGTTTCTTTGGGTTTTGACCTGGATGAGACCTCGAAGGACGACTCTGACTATACTTCTTCTTCTGATGATGATGAGTTCATCCCATTTCACTTTAATATCAGTGAACTCCCAAGGTTAGACCTAGCACACTACTTCGACGAACCCGTCTGCACCTTCACTCCCTGAGACCATTGAGGATCTTCACCCGGTCGACCCTGATTGGCTTTCATCCACTGTGGACCCCGATGTCGACCTGCACCATACCAGATCCATTCCTCAACGATCTCGCAAGAAGGTTATCTTTCATCCTTCTTGATCGTTGTACATCCATCCTATTGTATATTCATTTGTTTCCCTCTGTCTATCTCCCATATTGCTCGTCCACCCATTCTCGTGTTTACCTTACTTAGGACGTACTTTGTCCTAAGTATAGGGGGTGGATGAGCCGAGTGTTCAGTCTTAGTTCCGTTTCATCACTCATGTTGTTGCCACTACTTAGGGCTTCTTTTACCCTAAGTATAGGGGGAGTGGTGTGTACATCTTCTTCTATCTTTCTTCCATCTGCATATCTCTTTTCTTCTTTTCCTTTTCTATCTTCTTTATCTACCGAAAAGATGTTGCCTCTTTTTGTCAGTCTTCTTTCATCACCATTAAGGATTTATATCAAACCTCTCCTCAGCCTTCGGCTTGAAGCTCCGGCGAACAGGAATGCAGATGATAGGGACTTTGAACCAACCTCCTCTCATGCAACCTACCTCTATGTTGTAGACTCCAGAGCAACAACAGGAAAAGGTTTTAAGGGTTTGGGGTGTACAAGTAGTTCATAGCTACTCTTTGTATAATTCAGTGCTTGATGAAGCAAAGTACTCTCATACCCTTAATTCTCATACCGATGGAATGTCCAAAATGGGGATCCTCAGCAAAATCATCCCCAAAATGGAGACGACCTGAAAATAATTCCCACAATGGGCATATATCGGCAAACCATTTGTCGCTCTGTATTCTGTGCACGGTAAATGGTTTGTCGTGCACGGCAAATGATTTGCCATG
Source organism: Ottelia alismoides (assembly GCA_037367405.1). Classification (NCBI taxonomy): domain Eukaryota; kingdom Viridiplantae; phylum Streptophyta; class Magnoliopsida; order Alismatales; family Hydrocharitaceae; genus Ottelia; species Ottelia alismoides. The sequence goes on along the minus strand of JAZKJV010007570.1, from coordinate 252,182 downwards.
CCACATGGACATCCAAAATCTGTGTCCCAACCCCCTCCCGTCCGTTCATGTAGTGCAGCAAATGGTTTGCCGCACCACGACAAACTGTTTGCCAATATATCCCTACTCTGGGAAATATTTTCACGCCGTCCCCATTTCGGTAAAAATTTTTCCTCCCCTCCCCCCTTCGATAAACGTCCCCCTCATACCTATATATTTTTGGTAGCTGCTTTCACCCATGACACTACCTTAAGTTAATGGCACCATAGGTCCTAGATACAAGTTTCCCCTATGTTGTCATAAGCTAGTAGTAAACCACTGTAGGATGGGTTTTGTAGAGTAAGTACGATCCTTCCCAATTGGCAGCAAGCTTACCCCCATCTTGAGGGTCGAAGCCTGTTGAAGCCAAAAATCTCGCGGTCTTGCGTTCCACACAAGGCGGGAACACAGTCGTCGAATTGACCATGTGAAATCCGAACTTCAAACAATAATTAACCCACAAGTCAGAATCAATCAATGAAAAGCAAGATGTAGAGTTAAAATTTATTATAATTCTACAACAAAGATTTGTATAGGTACAAGTATGTGTAGAGTGTCGAACACAAGGAACAAACAGGTAGATCGCGACTATAATGCACAAAGTGTGATGAATTTGTCTATGGATGCTATTTTTTGTGCATTTTAATTATACTTATTTATTTATTTTATTTTTAGATTTTATATTTTTATATTTTGATTTTTAATTTTTTTTGATTTTGTATTTTCTTTTTATATTTTATATTTTTTTGTATTTTCTGTTCCTTTTAAAATATAAAATAAGATATATAGACAATAAAGGAAAGAGAGAGATAATGTATATATAAAAATAGGTAAAAATAAGCGAAATACATGAAATAAAATAGTTTTATGATTTTTATAATTTTCTAATGTTTTGAGATTTTTCTATATTTTTGCTATTTTTTGGCATTTTTAAAATCGAAAATACTTAAAACAGGGAATAAAATAAATAACTGAGATTAAAATGGAGATGAAAATATCAAACAGTAAAAAAATTCTCCAAATTAATTTTAAAATAAAGATAATAAAATAAAAAAATTAAGCAACAGAAAATAGAATTTTTGGATTTTTATGGATTTTATTTATTTTTATAGAGATTTTTAGAGTTTTTCTATTTTATGAGTTTTCTTTTATAATTTTTAGTGATTTTTGGTATAAAGATAAAACACACAAAAAATAAACAAAATATATTTTTTTGGAAATTTTTTGAAATGTTTTTATAATTTTTATGAAGCTTATAATGCAAATAGGGATGAAAATGCAAGTTTTTTATTTTTTATAAATAATAAAATGCTACAAAAATGTAAAAATAAAAATATGACATTAACGTACAATAAAACATGAAACTATGCATTTTCTTTGAGTTGTTTTCAAATTTTAGAGATGCATGAAATAAATACTAAAAATAAAAAAGAAATTACACTACTGACGAGGGTCATTAGTAAATATGTAAAAGTTCAGGAGCCTGAGTATAAATTTCCCACAAAGTTATAACTGAATAAAAAATATTTATGGACCAAATATTAAATCCGAAACCTGAGGGGTATTTCTGCAAAAACACCAAACTCACGTGCATGGGGCACGTGACCTGGCAGGGACATGTAAGCAATATTCCAAAATCATGGGGGCTAAGCTACAAAATTCCTAAAAATATTACACTGCATTAAAAAGTTTTTGGACTAAATAAAAATTACAAAATGGGCGAGGGAATCCGCGCAAAATGCCCACGCCTTATGTGCGCCAAGCACGTGAGGTGACATGGCCGGGGACTAAATGGTAAATATGGAAAGTTCGGAGTTCTTTTTATAAATATTACAAAAATATTAAAAAGACAAAGGAAGGATTATGTACTTTTAAATAAATACAAAAACGGTAAGGACTGGAGTGCAAAATACCCACCGTCAGCGGGAACGGACGGTTGATGTTTCCACTTGGGCCACGTGTCACGTCCTGGTGTCCTGATAACATTTATTGATTAATTATGTGTTGTAATTAATTAACCCTAGTTATTTTATATTACATAATATATAATTGTGCTATTAATTTATGTATTTCTTTCTTATTAAAAAACAAATAAAAAATAGAATAATAATGTACACAATTAATTTAACATAAAATATAAAATGAAAATCCAAAAATAAGAAAAGAAAATAAATGTTTTCATTATTTTAATTAGTTTTTTAATTATTATCTATGTATAGATGATGTATTTTCTCTTTGACTTCTACATGAAAGTTGTAGATATCATCGAGATCTACAGTTTTTACCTTCACGTTTTTCTTAATTCGACTCGTAACTGTTTTATTTCTAATTATCTTTGATTTTCTCATTTCTCTTAATTCCGACCGGGTCACGTGGCTTCACAAATGCCCTCCATATGGCTCGACCTTTAATTCAAACCCTCTTTTCTCCTGGCTGTCAGATGTCCTTGATCAGATCCAATCATGGCCGCTTAATGGTGCCTAATTCGCCACTGTTTGATCGATTATACTGGGCGATCATAGCCACCTACAAGCGCGTCAACCCCAACTGTTTGGTCCTATGATCGTATGTTGAGGTTCATCATCAACTTTCAGATGTTGTCTCCCATGTTCCTACCGCCTGAATTCTTCCAGTTCTCCTGACCTCCTCCGATCATCAACTGACCAACTTCCATCGCCAGTCGATTCACCTAACCTCTCCGATACACACTAACCGTTGAACAAACCCTAACCCTAACTCCCTTGCTAATTGCCGGTGGTTGAAAACACCACCTTGGAAAGCAATCACCAAAGTCTCCTCTTTCAAATAGCCTTCCACCGACAACCTCCGCTAGTTGTGCACCCTCGTAAGAAAAGGAGTATTCCCTAGCCACCCCTCCTCTTTGTGAAAGGAAGGAGGAGGCAAGGTCGAGCGACAATGGTGGTTTACCTCTGGTGTTGACCCATGGTGAATTTCCATGCTACAACACCTAATGGTTGGCTATTTGAGCTTTAAAGGATTAGTTTACTAATTTGTTCTCCAAGCTTATTTCCCATAGTAAATTAGAGAGACTTAACCAGTTTGGGCATGATTGAAATCTGCTCTCCAGATTGAGGGGAGTATTGAGTAGGATGAGTTATAACTCCCGGGTACTCTTGTATTTTCTCTTTACGATGTCTCTTTAGTGTCACCTCACAAAACCCATCCCTACATAAGGAGTCTTGGTGTACCATCTCCAAATTTACATGAATAAGTGTATCTAGATAACCTCCTCATGCTTAACATTTACAAAGATACACTTGCTTAAAATGCCTTCTAAAATAAGAGGGGCATTCTAAGCTTATTTGCTCCGTGCAAACAAACTATAATAAATCATACATTTATTTAGATACAATCTAAGGACAACTTTACAATAATTATGCCATATATCTTGTTAAAGTGGAGCATTTGTGATAACATGTATGATTGTGATTACCTTCGTTACTCCTACATTGCTACTTAAATGATATATGTAAAACATTTTCTATATGCAATTCACCATTCATGTTGATTATCTACTTTACGTGTCATTACGCTAGTTATTCATATTTCTCATTAGACCTAGCTAATATATCGGGGACCTACCTGCCAACCTATTCATAGGCAAAGCTTGGGGCAAAAATAATGTATGGGTCCCAGTCCAAACTTCTCATTGGCTCGGCCATTAAATAGGGGTCATGGACATATACCATATACATCGAATCATCCTGCAAATAGAGGGAGGGGGGAGTATGTACCCATGAGCACACACAATATTGTGTGCTCATTAAATTTAAATACACAAGTCCTAGTGTGAACACAACCCAACATTAATAAACAATCAACGACTTTGATGAAACTTATCAAGCATTACAAAACCCCAAATACAACATCAACAGAGCCTTTTCCGACATTAATTAGGGTTAACTACATGCATTATTTGCCTCCATTCAGATCTATCTTGGATCAATCCCGGGATTAGATCCAAAAAACTAAGATCCCTTCAGATAGTCTCATTCCAACACTTCTTGGGTCTTCCTCACCCTCTCTTAGCCAGCTCAACATCCCAACACTCGCATTACAAAACTCCAAATGACCTTGTGGAGAAAGAAAAGAAGAAGTCGTTTATTCCAATGGGCCTAGGGCCTCTTTTATAACATGAAACCCTAGGGGAAGATAAGTACAAATTACATAAGTGCCTCATAATTGGGCTACAATGATTATTTTATGATAAATAATTCCAACATATGATAAATAATTCCAACACCCCCCTCAAGTTGGAGCATATTTGTCAATCATGCCCAACTTGGAACTAAACCAAGAAACTCGTTTCTTAAGTAGAGCCTTTGTAAGAATGTTTGCAATCTGATAATCTTAAGATATGTGGGGCGTGCAGATCTTCCCATCTCAAATAGCATCACATATAAAATGGAAGTCAACTTCAGTATGTTCGGTTCTTTCATGAAAAACTGGATTGGAGGCAATATATATTGCTAAATTGTTGTCACGGTGTAGTGGAACATGAGTAGTTGTAGGATAGCAAATTTCCTTCAAGAAATATGTCAACCAAGTAATTTCACATGTTGCTTGAGCCGTTGCCCTATATCCAACTTCAACGCTTGACCTGGACACCACCGTCTGTTTCTTGCTATGCCAGGTAACAAGATTCCCTCCAACAAACATTGTGTATCCAGTAGTGGATCATCTATCTTCAGGTGTGCTTGCATAATCTGCATTGATATATGCAATAATGTTGGAGTGCCATTTGCCTTGTAAAATAAGCCACACCCTGGAGACCCCTTAAGATAACGTAGTATCAAAAGAACGTCCTGCCAATTACTATAGCGAAGTTTTTCCATATGTTGACTTGCCTTGCATACTGCAAATCAAATGTCCGGCCTGGTAACAATGAGGTAGAATAGTTTGCCAACAAGGCATTTGTATCTAGTAGGATCTCCAAAGTCAGGAACCAAAGAGATAATATGCCTTCGTATTTCAGCTGGAATATCTGAAGGTTTGTTACCAAGCATGCATGCCTTTATAAGAATATCCATAAAGTATTTTCTTTGTGACAGATGTAGTCCTACTGATGTGCGAATTGCCTCTATGCCTAAGAAATAGCGAATTTGGCCAAGGTCCTTGGTGACAAACACCTTCTGAAGAAAGACCTTGATTTATGCAATTATTGCTTCATCATTACCAGTAATCACCATGACATCAACATAGGCAGCTAATATCATTGTCCCATCCATATGTCGCCTCACAAATACAGAGTAGTCAGATGCCATTCTTTGAAATCCAAGAGTGAGTATTTCAGTGTTCAACTAGTCAAACCAAGCTCATGGGCTTTGTGTCAACCCATAGATAGCCTTACGAAGTCGTCATACATACTCCCTCTCAACGGAGTATCCCAATGGTTGTAGCACGTAAACTTTCTCCTCCATATCCGCATATAGGAACGCATTTTTCACATTGACTTGGAATATAGGCCAATTATTTGATCGTAATAGATAGAATAGTGCGTATGGACCCCATTCCGGCCACTGGTGAGAAGGTCTCAAAATATTCAACACCAAAAGTCTGCGTAAAACCCTTAGCCACAAGGAGAGCCTTTAGTCTGTCAATAGTGCCATCGGGAGATTGCTTGGTTATAAAAACCCATCTGCATGCAACTGGTTTTACCCCTGTAGGGTACGGTACAAGATCCTATGTACTTCTAGAAGTGAGAGCATTCTTTTCCTTGTCCATGGCCATTTTTCAACCATAATATTGTAACCTCATTGTAGTCTCGTGGGATAGAAACTGACATCATTGCATCTGTAAATTGTCTGTCACTACTAGAAAGATTGTCAGTGGGCGTAAAGGAGGTTATTGGATGAATATTGCACTTCCTTTTTGTTCGTCGTAGAGCTATAGGAAGATCCTGAGGAGTGTCCACACGAGCAGTGTGAGGAAATCCTACATGAACGGAGTTGGCAGAGGAATAGAGGAAGTAGGTCGAATATTCCTTCTTTTGTATATAAGAGGCGGTGGTAGTTCCAAGGGTATGTCATTGACAGGTTGAGTGAAAAACTGGTTCGTTCAAAAAATGTGACACAGGCCAAGACATAATAGCGATGTCCGATAGGATCATAGCATCGATTCCCATTTTGAGTGCCTGAGTACCCTAGGAAAACACATTTGATAGATCGAGCAGTCAACTTATCTATAGTATGGAAATTAGAACAAATGCAATGCATCCAAAAATCTGTAGAGGTAAAGGAAACTGACTTTCATTAGTATATAGTAGTGAGAAATGAGTAGCACCATGTAAAACTGACGAGGGAACTATGTTTATTAGGTGAACAACAGTAAGAATGGCATCCCCCCAATAAGTTTTAGGTACCTTCATATGACATAAAAGAGACTTGACAATGTCAAGAAGGTGGCGAAGCTTTCTCTCAGCAATCCCATTTTGCTGAGAGGTATAGACACGTGATGTTTGGTGGATTGTACCCTGAGTGTCAAAGAATGTCTTCAAGTCATGTCGAGTAAACTCTAGCGCATTATCAGTTCTTAGAATTTGGATACACAAAGAGAATGCAGTTACAACAAACTGAAAGAGAGATCGAACAATCTTATTAATTTCTGACCATTCTTTTAATAAGTAGACCCAGGAACATCTACTATAGTCATCTACAAAGACAACAAAATACATGTGGCCACCTGTAGCACGGACCAGTCAGGGTCCCCAGATGTCACAGTGAACTATAACAAAAGGATCAGACTTTCGAGGACCAGTTCTAGCAGGAAAAGGCTTCCTATAATATTTTTCGAACTGACATGTTTCACATTCAAAAGGCTTTAGAGTGGAGAGTTCGGGAAACATCATGAAGAGAGCTGCGACAGATGGATGACCAAGATGAAGATGCCATAACAGAGGGTCATTAGCAATAGAGACGACTCCAACAAAGGTAGAGTCTGTTGGAATGTCTAGATAGTAGAGTTCAGTCTTCTCATGCAACCCACCAAAAATCTGCATCGTCTGAATGTCCTGAAAATAACAAGATAGATCATCAAAAATCACACGGAAATGTAATTCAAAACATAATTTTGAACAGACAGTAAGCTTAAAGGAAAATCCTGAGCACAGTGGACTCCAGTAAGTTGTAATTTAGAAGAGAATTCCACATTCCCAACAGAGGTTACTGGGAATGTGCCCCATTTGCCACTTTAACAGATTTTATACTAAAGAAGGTTAAGATGATGTCAAACATGCAAAGTCGTAATTTAGGATGCTTGCCGAGGAACCAAATTGTTCACTTTTGGAGTATGCACAGAAAATAGTTGTTCAAAAGTTCGCCTATCTACCAATTTGTTAGTTTCCCTTAAATGAGACAATGATGAGTATAAATTGCAGACTCAACTCCCATAAATGTTCTTACACACTGATTTGGTGAGCTAATTTGGTTTTTGACTAAGTATTATTTTACAACTACAACCGTCTTAATAAAGAACATGCCTGATAAAATAGCTTCGAGTCTCTTTGGTATTATACAAACATTAACTTCGTGAATATATTATATTTACCTTTTTCCCAATTATTTGAACTATTATCTACTTAAAAATTATACTTAAACTTCGTATTATGCCCACAAGATGAAAGAGTTGATAAAGAACAACTATAGTGGAACCAACAAGCTTGGAAAAAGAGTTGTACTTTTTGTGAACTACATGGCACTATATTCTCTTTGTATGGTTGTTTGTTTTGATACTTTTCTGCTTTGATTTGTCTGAAACTTAGGTTTACTTTCCTGAAATTTATTTTATGTACATTAGTTATTTAATTATTTTAGAACAAACAATTCTGCACTGTTTCAGCGGGTATGGAAGTACTTATTTTAAACTTCTTTTTACAAATTACATTTTGCATATATTACAGATACTATTCCATTTCAATAAAGATGCATACAAGTTGTACATGTATGCATATTCCCATTCCACATTTGATTCATGTAAAAACTCTTATGTTTTCCATTTTCCACATTTACACAAATGTTTTCTGTTGCATCACTTCTAACAGACATTTGTTTTAGGAAGAAACATCTTCATTCCAAATGTTTAGTTCTAATCTTAATACTCTTTTTAAATCATATAATACATTCGATATTCAAAGTAAATTTTGGGTGTCTATTATACACTTGTTTTTTTTACGATCTATATAAAATTCGGATCCATTATTCAGTAAGACTCATGATACTGTCTAGGTAACTAAATATCTGCCTGTAACTGATTGATAAATATATTTCAATTTCACCTTAAATTTAGAAGTTGTAGCTTTCAAAAAAAATTGATTTGCTTAAATATACTTTGTACCTTCTTAGACGAATAATATATATGTTATTTGTCCATATAGATTTGGTTCTTGCGATACTATTATTCTCTGTACTTAAACAGTATATTTGCTTAAATATACTGTTTACACTTTGAACGTTTTTCCTGATATTGCAAACAGTTAGCTTTGAGAAATTATTCTAAATTTATTGCTTTTTATCATTCAACATTCTGAGCCATTGCACTCATGACTCCTGCGTATAACGTTGTTTTGATGAATTATGGTAAAAAATCGAGGGTAGCAACTAAGATCGCTGAGAACAACATACATGTATAACAAAGGGAGCAACCACTAAAATAGTCTGACAGTGTAATTGTGCAAATCCAAAAATTCTCACATAAGCATCAGCAATGTTAGCTAATCAGAAATCTCTCCGATTTTGCCAACTTCATGCTTGATCCACTGATGCTGATCTGAAATCTCTTCTGTTTGGCCAACTTTTGCTTCATGCTTGATCCACAGATACCGCAAATCAAATCCAGCTTGATCAACTATTTTTTGTTTGCATTTGTTGAACTAACGGTCCAGGGAGCGGCATTAAAGTTCCTGCATTTCAACTGAATCTATCAACATATTTTTTCCTATTAGCTCCACCCCCAAACCCAGGGACAATATGTTCCCATAAAGTAATGCAACAGAGATCCACACTTCACTATCAACCTGATATGCGTAGTTGAATTGTCAACCTGTTGTACCACGAACATATATAAAATATAAAATAAAGTGCACTTATGCTATGCAGCTGAAATTATCAACATCTTCTCTTAAGGTGGTCTATTCATAATCTGGTATAGTTCTTCACATAGCCTGTCGAGTACTCTTCCAAGATTTCTTATCTATAATTACACCCACATTCCGCGGACACTTTTTCTACTTATTTTTGCGCAGCTACACTGCTTCCATTTGGTACAGTTACTGGTAGCATGTATTGACTTACTTGTAGATTTTTGAGAGACTTGACATGCATACTGTATGAATGGAAAAGCTTTTGTATGCATACATGTACACTTTTGTGGACATGGATGGAAAAGTGAATGTAATGATGGACATGTTATGAAAGGGAAGCAATTTTTAAATTCCAAAATTATGTGCTACTTTCTCCTACTTGCTGTGTATATCATGTGATTCGCATGTGGAATGTATGTGTGGAATCGGATTGCCAAGTACCCGGATCCTAGGGGGACAGGCGTCACAGTTGTTGCAAGCGATCAAATGCAATTCAAACAACAATAACCCCACAATTATAGATCAAGCAATCAATGTGAAATGTGAGTTAGAAATTTATTATAAATCTACAATATATGTGTAAGTAGTGTAGAGTGTCGAACACAGGGAGCACACGATATAGATTTAAAATCACTATTAACTTTTGCTAATTAGTAGAAATTTCTTATTGTCTTTCTCTATGCCTTTTTGTTTTGATATTTTTGTGGGATTTTTAGTTAGTGTTTTGTTTTGATATTTTTGTGGGATTTTTAGTTAGTGTTTTATCAGTTGTGCCCCTCCGAGATATTGCAATATTAATTATCCCCTCCCTTTTTAGGAATATCAATTGTGTTCTTGCCATTCTATCAGTTGTGCCCCTCCGTTACTCTGGCCGTCAATAAGTTGAACTTAACCATGGTTTAATCAAACCATGGTGTTTTTAAGAGGGGTATATTTGGAAAAAAGTCCACACCTCCACACTGGTGGATCTGCACTACTTCCAGGCACTGACATCCCCGTCGACGAGGATGTTGCCGTGAAGGTCGAGCTCGAGGACGTCGATGATGACAAGGACGAGGATGAGGAGAGGTCGCCGCCCATGCGTGTTGTAGAGCCAAACTAACTCGGAGGGACACAACTGATAAAAACCCTTTTAATATGTATATATATATAGAGAGAGAGAGGAAAGGGAGCCTACTTTGTGAAGTAGGTAACCTTACCTACTTCACATCCATTTTCCGTAAAATTTTTTATTTTTTAAAAAAAAAACCTTCGTGGATTTTCATAACTATATCCCTCTAATATGTCATTCAAATTTCGTCAGAAACAGAGACTCCTACGGCCTCCACCCAGACATTCATTTTTTAACAGTCACAGATTTGTTGTATTTTACATGTTCTGTATGGAGGCCGTAGGAGTCTCTGTTTCTGACAAAATTTGAATGACATATCAGAGGGATATAAGTATGAAAATCCACGGTGGCATTTTTCAAAAAAAAATTAAAAAATTGTGAAAATTGAATGTGAAGTAGGTAAGGTTACCTACTTCACAAAGTAGGCTCCCTTTCCTCATATATATATATATGGTTTTTAAATTTGTTATATATTTTTATGTATTTTTTATTTTGCAAATATTTTCAATTAAATTTTAAAATAAGATATAAGTAATATAGATGAGAGTGGTAAAAGAAGAAATGAAAATATTTTTATATTTTTTTTATTTTTTTATGATTTTTATATGCTTTTTAGTGTTTTGCAATTTTAGGTATTTTTTGTGATTTTTGGATATGTGACAAAATAAGATAAAATCTAGCATATATTTTTTTTGGAATTTTTGGGTGTACATTTTAATTTTTAGGATTTTTCCAAGTCAAAACAATGGAAAATAGTTTTTGTATTTTTATAAATAGGAAAATAAAATTAAATAATCTAATTAAAAATATATGTGATAGAATATGAGGCCAGGCACTAAATTTAATTTTCCTACAATTTTCATGAGTGGAAGCAATTGACATAAATAAAACTAACAATATAAACAAGTCTATTGGTCTTACAAGCAATTTTTCTAATTTAATACATCATTAAATCTACCTGATGAGGACAATTTTCAATTAAAATAAACATTCAAGTCATTTCAGAATATTTAAAACAACCACAAGATGAATCATGCAATACATCCAATTAAATATAACATTTAATTGAAATGGCAAGAAGTCATTTATAAATATATAAAACTTCTTAGTTTTAGAATAGGTCCTCGAACTATAGGGTGTACCCCGCAAAAAGCCCCAAATACACCTCATACGGGAGACCACGTGAGGAGGGTTCTCAGGTGCTCGAGCCTACACAAAAATACTCACAGCTCGAAGGGGGACCTCCTCGACTGATTAATTAGAAGAAATGGTGGCAGATGAGGTGAAATGAATGGGCTCCGATGATGGTGGCAGAAGGAGACTCGATAGACCTTGATTCTTGTAAAATCATGGGGGACAAGTGATCTGGAAGATGGAGAATGTGAATGGGATCGATATGGGGTGGAGACAAGGTTGAAACAATGGTTAATCACGGTGAACGAAGGCTGGAGCCTAGTACTCCAGTGTACTTGTTTTTTGGGATTTCTGGACGAAATTGAACGAAACTAAAAGTGCAACTACACTAAGGAGATAAAAAGGAAGTTAAATGTCCATATAAGGGCAGCTCACTTGATTGGGTTGACCTGGGAGAAGAGGATCGTTGGAGCAAGCTCCAACGATGGGTTGAATCACCTCAAATCGATCTTTTCCTCGCCTCTGATAAAGAGGCTCACCTCCTGTCACACGGGAGCTGCTCTAGCAACTGATTGTTGGGGTTACAAAGGATTTAAGAGGGATTTAAAATAGGAATCGAAGCTGTAGAGGTCACTTTATAGCCAAGATAAAAGGTATCAAAAATTGTGGATTTGTGATTCAATCGATGAATAGTATGATGATCAGAGGGTAGGGCGTGATAGAGCATGCTTGGATGTAGAGATTTTGTGAAGAAACCAACTGAAATAGATGTGTGTAGCATGCTGCAAAATTTAGCGAAGTCAGGGGTTGGTGAGCTTTGACAGTCTTCAGCACTAGGATGGGCACAATTGACCTAGGGTCAACGCTTGCTCGCTTTTGATTGGTCCATCTAGACTGTTAGGCAAATTAAAAAAAGAAAATTAGAAATAAAATAGAAAATAATTTTATTAAATAAACTTCAAACATAGAAAATTTTCATTATTTAAAGATCTATTTTACTATATTTTTTATTTATTTTTATAACCTTATTTATTAGGTATTATTACATAGAGATATTATTTATATATAATATGCATTTGTATTTTTATTTAAATTTTTTACATATAACAACAACAACAAAGCCTTTTCCCACAATAATGTAGGGTCGGCTACATGGATTCTTCACCTCCATTCAGATCTATCTTGGGTCAATCTCGGACTTAAATCCAAAAAACTAAGATTCCTTTGTATAGTCTCTTTCCAACACTTCTTGGGCCGTCCTTACCCTCTCTTAGCCGACTCAACATCCCAATACTCGCATCTCCTAACCGGTGCATCAATTGACCTTCTTTGCAAATGAGCAAACCATCTTAAGCGATTTTCTCGCATCTTATCCTCGATCGGAGCTACACCAACTTTCTTTCTGATTGCATCATTTCGAATCCGATCTTTACGTGTATGTCCACACATCCATCTTAGCATTTTCATTTCTGCTACAGCCATTCTCTGCACATGTCTATGGTTCACAGGCCAACATTCAGAACTATAAAGCATAGCAGGTCTCACGGCTGCTTTGTAAAACTTTCCTTTAATTTTTAATGAAATTTTCTTATCACAAAGAACAGCGGAGGCTCCTCTCCACTTTAGCCAGCCTGCATTTATTTTATTAGTAACATCTCCATCAATTTCCCCGTCATGTTGCAAAATAGATCCCAGATATCTAAAAGAATCTCTCTTCTGAATGTTATCGTCACCAATCTTCACCTCGATTCCTTCACCATTGCTTCCATCAAAGGTGCATTCCATATATTCCGTCTTAGCCCTACTTATACGAAAACCTTTAGTCTCCAATGCATGTCTCCAAACCTCAAGCTTCTCATTTACTCCATCTCTAGTCTCGTCAATCAACACAATATCATCAGCAAATAACATACACCAAGGTAACTCACCCTGAATGTGACTTGTCAACTCATCCATAATCAAATTAAAAAGAAATGGACTCAAAGCTGAACCTTGATGTAAACCAATGTTGATATCAAAATAGTCAGTCTTCCCCGTCGGGGTCCTTACACAAGATAAAGCCCTATCATACATATCCTTTATGAGATTAATGTATAGGACGGGTACTTGTCTCTTCTCCAAAACTCTCCACAGTATCTCTCGTGGGACAGAATCATAAGCCTTCTCCAAATCAATAAAGATCATATGGAGATTCTTCCTTTTAGCTCTATAAATCTCCATTGTTCTCCTCAGCAAATGGATGGCTTCAATAATAGAGCGGCCTGGCATGAATCCGAATTGGTTTTCTTTTACTTGGGAAACTTGCCTCAACCTTCTTTCGATCACACGTTCCCAAATTTTCATAGTGTGACTCATCAGCTTGATACCTCTGTAATTTGAACAATTTTGAATGTCTCCTTTGTTCTTATAAAGAGGCATCACGATACTCCTCCTCCAATCTTCAGGCATTTTCTTGCTTCGCCAAATAACATTGAATAGATTCGTAAGCCAAGTCAAACCACGCCCACCTAAAACTTTCTATACTTCTACAGGGATGGCATCCGGTCCTACACCTTTCTCAGGTCTCATAACCTTCAAAGCCTCCTCTACTTCCTTTCTTTGTATTCGTCTATAGCATGCACGATTCAAGTAACTTTCACTACTAGCTAGATCACCCAAAGTGATCTCTCTATTTCCTTCCCCAATGAAAAGTTTATGGAAGTACTGCTCCCATCTAGTCTCTATATCCTTCTGAGTAACAAGCACGTGACCTTCCTCGTCCTTAATGCATCTCACTTGAGAAAGGTCTTTAGTCTTTCTTTCTCTTGCTTTGGCCAACCTGAATATATCCTTCTGGCCCTCCTTGGAGTCGAGATTTTTATACAAAACTTCATAAGCTTTTGACTTAGCTTCGCTTACAGCCTTCTTTGCTTCCTTCTTCGCTATTTTATAGTCTGTGACGGTTTCCTCTGTCCTAACCTTAGACATAGCTTTAAAGCAAGCTCTTTTAATTTTTAGCTTCTCTTGCACCCCTTCACTCCACCATCAAGCCTCCTTTTGACCCGGAGCTCCTCCTTTTGACTCGCCTAGCATCTCTTTGGCTACCTTTCGGATACAAGATGCTACTGCCTCCCACATCTCGTTTGCACTACCGCTACAATCCCAAGATAAGTCTTCTAAAACCTTCTTCCTGAAGCTTGATTGCTTCAGCGGAAGATTCCACCACCTAGTTCTAGTGATCTTAGGAACCTTCTTTTTCTTTACCAGCCCTTTTATTTGTAAATCCAAGACTAACAAGCGATGTTGGGTTATCAAACTCTCTCCAGGGATTACTTTGCAATCTTTGCAACACAACCGATCTCTTCTCCTCAACGCAAAGTAATATATCTGTGTTCTAGTTGAGGCACTCTTATAAGTAATTAAATGCTCCTCCCTCTTCTTGAAAAGAATGTTTGCTATGAAAAGATCATATGCAGTTACAAAATCCAGAATGACTTCTCCCTCTTCATTTCTATCCCCAAAACCATGTCCTCCATGCACACTTGCATACCCTGAAACATCTTTTCTCACATGTCCATTAAGATCTCCACCTGTGCAAACCATCTCTCTTTGTGGGATTCCTTGTAAAATCTTATCCAAATCCTCCCAATATAATGAAAATCTTATCCAAATCCTCCCAAAAAAATTTACATATAATACTATATTTAAATATTGTATTTATTTAGAATATTATTTAATACATATTTACCTATTTATTTGGGATTTTTATAATTTTATTTGGGATTTACAATATTATAATACTCCCTTGATTTGGGACTCGGGCGCTTCTGGTCAGTCTCGAGGATTCTTTTGTTTTGAGCAGGCCTGGTTACAGGAGGACTCTTTCAGAGAGTCGGTCTCGTCTTTGTGGTTCTCTTTTGTGGTGACCAGTTCTGCAGCTACCCGCTTGGATCAGAAGCTTGTTTTGCTACGCAAGCATCTTTGCATTTTTAAGAGGGAAGTAGGAAGCAGGTATTACGGGTAGGGAGGCAGCAGAGGCGGAGATGGCCTTGCTTGATGGGTTGGAAGATGAGAGGCAACTGGACGTGGTGGAGCTAGAGTAGAGGGTTACATCCCAGAGAATCATCCTTGTCTATAAGAAGCGGGTGAAAGAGTGGAGGCAAAGGTCCATGGGGGTGTGGCTCAAGGAGGGGGATGCGAACACCACCTTCTTCCACAGGGTGGCAAGTGAGAGGCACTGTCATAATTTCATCCGATCATCAGTGGTTGGTGGGAACATAATTGAGCGGGAGAGGGAGATGGGGGTTGCGATCGCAAATCACTTTCGCGACTTCTCTAGAAGAGCAGCATATCGGCCTTGGAGATGGAGTGTTCTGGGAGCCTCTAGGATTTCTGACGCTCACACTGCCCACTTGATTCAGGGGGTCACCATGGAGGAGGTGAAGTATGCGGTATGGAGTTTGAATGTTGATACTGCTCCGGGACCGGATGGCTTTCCGGTCTTTTCTACAGAGAGTTCTGGTATGTGGTTGGGGCAGAGGTACTTTTAGGTGGTAAAGGAATGTTGCAGATGCAATGCTGGCTTTGAGAAGCTAAACAGGGCCCTCATTTGCCTTTTGCGAAGAGAAGGGTCTGTGAGAGATTGGAAGATTTCAAACCTATTGCTCTATCTAATGCTATTTACCTGATCGTTGCAAAGGTTTTTGCAATCATGCTCAACAGGGTGATATACCATCTTATTTCTCCTTTGCATTCAATTTTTGTGTCAGGAAGGGATCTCATATAGTTTGGTTATGGCTACAGAAATAATTGGGGATTGGAAGAGGAGAAAGCGGAAGTGGCTCATTTGGAATGTTGACTTTTCTAAAGCATATGATACGGTGGTTTGGTGATTCCTTTGGGCGGTAATGTCCAAACAGGGGTTGTCGGATATTTGGGTTTCCAGGATGAAGTGTTACTACGACTTCGTATTCGGTGCTAATCAATGGTTGCCCAGAGGGTGGCTTTTTCCAGCCATAGAGAGGAGTTAGACAAGGATGCCCACTTTCCCCATTGCTTTTTGTCATCGCAGCAGATGTTCTCGCATGTATGGTGGTTCGGGTCCAGAGTAGTGGAATCACCGAGGGATACTCAATCAACGACATTTCTATCCCCATTTTACAGTACGCGAATGACACAATCTTCTTTATTGAGGGTCATAGGAGTGAAGCGAAGGGCATGGCAACCACTCTCGAACTTTTCAGGGAGATGTTTCGTTTATGTGACAGAGTCTATTTTGTGGAAAGTTGGTCAGGTCGTTGTGCCCAATGATGAGCAGTTACACATAGATATTCTTGATGAGGCATACAATTCACGATTATCTCTTCATCCTGGCAGCACACAGATGTATCGTGATCTGCGCCGATATTTCTGGTGGGACGGGATGAAGCGAGATGTAGCATGCCAGGTCAGCAGACAAGGTTGCAGAAAACGGTAATCGGTACTCGGTCGGGAGGTCACTGACTAAGGATTAATCGGTAGTCAGGTGACTAATCAGATTTAGTCGGTCATTATTCATTTTTGAATTTTTTTTTTTAATTATTTTTAATATATAAATCATTTTTATACATATATTTGTATATTTTCTATACTTTCATAATGAAATAAAAGAAGTAATTGACTCTAAATATAAAATTATTGCATCTTAGAATAAGTTTGCTTATGCATTAACATAGATTTGTATATTACATAATGAAACAAAAGAAGTAATTGACTTTAAATATAACATTAAACATATTAGAATAAGTTTGCTTTAAAAAAAGCAAAAAACAAAAAAATATAAAATCTTGATGTAAAAGTCGGCCGATTAATCGGCCGACTAGGCTGCCCGACTAGGCCTAGTCGAGTCGGCTACCCCCCCGACTCGACTAGTCGGACCGACTAGACGGCCTAGTCAATCGATTTTTACAAGGTTGTCAGCAGATGCTTGACCTGTCAGATGGTCAAAGCTGAGCACAAGAGACCACCAGGGCTATTGCAGTCTCTTCCCATTCCCGAGTGGAAATAGGAGAGTATCTCTATAGATTTCATCGCTAGATTACTGAGAACACCATGTGGCCATGATGTTATTTGGGTTATTGTTGACAGGTTAACCAAGTCAGTCCATTTCATACCTATCAGGCTATCAGCATGACCTATACTCCATCTAGATAGGCCAGGTTATATGTGCAGAACATTATCATGCTTCATGATATACCACGTGAAGTAGTGTATGACAAGAACTCGAGGTTTACCTCTCATTATTGGCACTAATTCATGTCAGCTTTACAAACATAGCTGAAGATGAGTTCCGCATACCATCCGCAGACCGATAGACAGAGTAAGTACATCATTCAGACACTTGAGGACTTGTTACGTGCATGCACTCTTGAGTGGAAAGGGTCATGGAAGGACCACCTACCATTGGTAGAATTCACATACAACAACAACCATCATTCGAGTATCGCATGGCACCATTCGAAGCCCTATACGGACGAAGATGCCTCACACCTCTCAGTTGGCGTGAGGAAGGTGATTATGTTCTTTACTCTGTAAATCTATTGGAGGAGACTACGAGGGTTGTTGATCTTATGAGGCAGAAGCTTATGATGGCACAGAGCTGCCAGAAGAGCTACGCAATCGTCGGAGAAGAGACTTGGAGTTTCAAGTAATCCGATCACCTTCTCTAATTTCATTCCGATTTTAATTTATTTAATATCGCGCATTGATGAAATTCCTGTAAATACAGGTAGGACATAAGGTATTCCTACGAGTATTTCCAATGAAGGGAGTATAGAGATTTGGTGTTCGTGGCACGTTGGCGTCACGGTATGTTGGACCGTTTGAGATTATTGCTCATGTGGGGAAGGTGGCCTATCAAGTAGCCCTTCCTTCACACCATTCATCCATACACGATGTCTTTCACATATCCAATCTAAGGAAGCCCATCTTGACATACGAGGAGAGGCCAGTGTAGATACTCGATAATGTTGGGAAGAAGCTTCGCAGCAAAGAGATTCCCGTAGTCAAGGTGTTATGACACCGACATAGTGTCAAAGAGGCGATATGGAAAACTGAAGCAGGCATGCGAGCAAGATACCCGCAACTCTTCTCAGGTAATAGTCAAAATAAGCTTGTTTAATTATTGTCAGAAAAATAGGAAGCGGAAGCGAAACATGGAAAAAGATAAAGAACAATAAGAATAGTGGGATTTAACGTGGAACCCTACTCCCAAAGGAGCGGGATGAAACCACGGGAGAAGCCCTCAAAGGGGCATGTTATGCATTCCTTTTTCTCAATGGTTACAGGAGATCTGGGGCTCCTTATATAGCCTCCACAGAGCCTCCAAGTCCCACCACAGGTAGATGTGGGACTAAACACTGGGATGGGGTAAATGGATCTCTCCAGGATCCATTTACCCTCCTACAACTCATATGGTGCATAACCAAATACTCCAACACCCCCCTCAAGCTGGAGCAAGCAATGCTCAGCTTGGACAAACAGAAAGAAACTCAACTCACGCTTCAGGATACTACAGACAATATCAACTCAACGCGCACAACTGTCGGCTGCTGTCGAGGACGTTGCTTCTCATGTCGTGCAGGTGAGGAGGACGAACGGGCTAGAGTATGAGTCTGTTGAATCTCCTCGTTGGAGAGCATGTGCTCTGAACTGCGCCTGTCAGAGTCACTGCAACTGGAAATGAGTCTCCTCGTTGAAGTACTCTGGCCCGTCACAACATGTGGACAACTTCTCCATCTTTGAAAAAGGGTCAATCTGAAAAAGGCCATGGAAGTGCAATCCTCGTCGGAGTCCACGATCGCTGGAAAATGGAGCCTGAAAGTCTCCTCATTGGAGAACTGGGTCTCTCCCATCTAGCACAGAGAATGGTACACTACTCTGGAGTACGTATGATACCACATGAAAACCCTTGCCAACATGGCATAGGGAATGGTCCTCTACTCTGGAATCCCTATGGCTCACATGAAAACTCTGGCCGAAACAACAAGAAGAGATGGGGACCACTACAAAACATGGCAAACACGTGTTCATCTGAAAAGACCACATACTCGTGTGTGTCTGAAACTGGAGTCTCTATGGAGAACTCAGAAAATGGGTCACTCAAACATGGAGTGCCTCAAACTTGGACTCGGACCAATCTGAATGTCGGGTCTGAAATAGAAATATCTTCATCTGAAATATGTAGAGTCTGAACAACTGGTTGGCCTGGAATCTGAAATCTGAAACTGGATCAAGGAACAGACCTGTGACTCTACACAACACTCCCCCTTTCTCTTATACCTGTCGAAAAAACATGGATGTCGACCAAGTTGGGAGAAGATAAAGAAATGAGGGTGAACATGAATATTCTAAAAAAAACTTCTTGCGACTTTACTTCATTTTTTAAGCCATCCAAAAAAAATTTAACATTTTTTTGAAGCCGTTTCGATATATTTTTTTATACGGCTTTCCTTTCTCTCTTTTTTTTCAACAGGGCCTCACATCGCTCTCTCTTTTTAAAGAAAGCACGACTCATTTGAGCCTTTACAATAGCAGAGGGTTTTTTTCACAGCCTTTCATTTTTTTGTACGACTGTTATTTCATTTTTTTTAACAGGCGGCCCACGTGGGCTTTACAATAAATATTTTTTTAAATAACGCCTAGGGTTCCCATCGTGGGAACTCTTTCGTATCGCCAACGCCCCCGCAGGGGCTTCCTGCTGCCGCCGTGATGGAGCTATACACATGGGGCCTGAGAAGATGGGCACGCAGGGCCTCGAGCAACTGGAGCTCGAAGTGTGCGGCTGCCGCTGCTTGGTATGCCACACGTCGAGGAGGAGAGGCCCCGCCGCCTGCACGGCTAGGGTTGCGCGCCTGGGAAAGTGCCGCTCAGGGATTGCGGCGAGGAGACGTTGCTGATGCGGTGCTGGAGCATTGCCGATGACGTGAGGGAGGCGGTGGAGTCAGAGCATCGCCACCACAGCCTGGAAGGAGCTCGCCTGCAGATCGGGGCTGCCTGCGTGACCACAACCTGTGCGCATGGTGCGTCGCCGCCTAGAGGTCTGAATGATGGGGTCGCGACTGAGGAAGCACGACTCTATTGCTCTGGTTGGATGTTGATCAGAGGGGCAGCGCGTTGGGGAGGCACCTTCCCCGATTTCGCCCGATTTCTCCTAACTTGGTTGTTCTTGAGAGACGCACTGCCTACGCGCCTGTGCTGGAGGTGCGGGACTGGAGCACCTAGGGCTGGAGAAGATGCGCCTACTGTGCCAACGAAGCTAGCAGGAAATGTGGCTAGGGCTTCGATGAATCAGAATCAGAACTTGAATCGAACAAGAAATCTTCATGAAAATTGATCTTCAATAACATCACATCAAAAAGAACTCGAATCTCGAACAAATAATCAACATAAAATGCACGAGAATCGACCCGCTCTGATACCATGTTAGAAAAATAAGAAGCGGAAGCGAAACATGGAAAAAGATAAAGAACAATAAGAACAACGGGATTTAACGTAGAACCCTACTCCCAAAGGAGCGGGATGAAACCACAGGAGAAGACCTCAAAGGGGCATGTTATGCATTCCTTTTTCTCAATGGTTATAGGAGGTCTGGGGCTCCTTATATAGACTCCACGGAGCCTCCAAGTCCCACCATTGGTAGATGTGGGACTAAACACTGGGATGGGGTAAATGGATCTCTGTAAGATCCATTTACCCTCCTACAACTCATATGGCGCATAACCAAATACTCCAACAATTATATATGTTGAAAGAATGTGGCTTATGTTCCTTTGAGGTTTGTACGGCCAGATGAAATCCAAACAAGAGACATAGTGACCTTGATTCGATTCTCGAGGACGAGACTCCCTTTGAGGTTTTATATTTGTGACATCTAGATCCAAATAATCCGAATCCGACCCGATTAAGGGTGCATGATTAATAATATTCAATTAATATTGAATAAACCCAGATCGATCCATTGATCGCAGATCGGAACTTGTTCGGACGCAATCGACTAAAGTCGATCGCATTGTAATGTGTGCCATCGGAAAAGCCACGATGTAAAATCTAAACTGCAATACAATACGAGACCATCAGAAATTGTCTCGACGAAATAAGATCAATGAAATCGATCGTTTGTCGATCAGAGGTTGTTCGATAATTTAAAATCACAAAATGTAAAGTGTAAATCAAGACCGTATCTCATCAATCTCCGAATTCATCTCAAATCAGAAGTATATGAATATTATACTCATTTTGATCAGCATTCAGAGATGGTAAAAATGAGATATTGTGCACTTGAATCCGAGACTCGAGGCACGATTGCCAACAACTTTGATATCTCAAACAAGGCCTTAAATGTCGAATTTCGGTTTCGTTTCGGTAAAGCCCGAAATGAGAAATTCGGTGGAATTTCGGTGAAATGGTCGGAAATAGGAGAAATTACTTGAAATTATTTTTTTATAAAATTAAAATTTCTAATATTTTCTAAACAATAAATGAGAGAGAAAAATATAGTTTTTTTGCTTATTGATATTAAGTTATATATTACCTTAAATTTCTATTTAATCTCTCCAACAATCATAGTATGTCGTTCAGAGCAAGCACCGCATTTGAAATCAAAACTTGCATGTTACCAAAAAACTTTGAACCTAGAGAAATTTTAATTTTAAAAATAAAATAAGACACACACAAACACAAATATTTTAACATGTATGCCAAATAAATGCATAGTAGGGCTTGTGATCATAAAATGTATACGAGACGCAAACAAATCAATTGACATCAGGAAGCTGTGTAGCATTCATAAGCACAGCCTACATCCAGCCTAATAGTAGAAAAATAGTTATAGTAACAAAGACTTGGAAGGTTGTTAACAACCTAACACTCGTACAACCACACATACTCTTTGTAGTAAAGAGAAGTAACAAGAGAGTCCTAGAAAAGAATAAACTTCTAGTGTCTTCTGAGTTAAAATGATGCCATGTAATGTATTAATATGTAGAACTCAAAAAGTACCCTAAAGTGGCCGAAATTAGGTGAAAGAGTGGCCTAAGAAGTTATAAGGATGAATTTCAGTGAAACATAATCAATATCCACCTTTTCTGTCATTTCAGTCGAAATCAACCGAAATTCCATCGATATGGACCAAATTTGCCCGGAATGGAGAGAAATTCCATCGAAATGGACTGAAATGAACCGAAATTCCACCAAAATGGACCGAAATATGGGAAAAGGAAATGATATGGGGTTTCGATTTCGGTCACTTGCTGAAACCGAATTTCGACTGAAACTCGATGGAATTTCGACGAAATTTAAGGCCATGATCTCAAATAAATGAGAGAGAAAATGATTTAAAAAATAATAAATTTTTTGTTGTCTGTACAACAGACTATACAATATAGCAACCCATTTAGTTTTTTCTTTCTCAAACACTAGGCCCCCAAGTCTCCTACATTTGGCAACCAAAGACACACCCTTTTTCCTTATTTATGTCACCCCTCTCCTACATTTTCCCCCCAATTCTCTCCTAATTTCTAGCCAAGGGAGAGCTTCAACCCCTCTTATTATATATATATACAACACCCCCTTCCCCTTTTAATTTCACCCTAATACACTTTTCTTCTCTAACCGAAGGCAGCCAATAGTTGCCGCTAGTATTCATCAACTGCAGCTTGCAGCTGCTCGACAACCACTTTATCCAACAACCTCTTGCTCCTAATTAGAGCCCCTTCAGACAGCAATATTGTTGCTTCCAACATCCAATTCAATCGTTGTTGTTTCAAGTTCTTGAAGCTGCTGCAAGGACTGCAACCTAAGCAGCTGGGAGTTGTTGCTTCCACACTCCTTGGTCATCATTGATTTGAGTTGCTGCATGCAAGCTTTGATCTCCAAACTTCGAGATTTTGAGGTACAATCTCCATCCCCTCTTTGTTGTTGTTAGGAGAAGAGAATGAATTGTTTATTCCAGAACACCCTAGGCTCTCTTATATAGAGAAGGCATATGGGTAAATTACTTAAGATGGAAACAAGAAAGTAAAAATAGCAGATAGGGTGCACATAACATATAAATATCTCTACACTCCCCCTCAAGATGGAGCATATATGTCAATCATGCTCAATTTGGAAGAACACTTCTGGAGTGGCCTTTTGAGCAATACCTTGGTAAAAATGCCGGCAGTCTGCTCTCTTGAACTGATATGAGAAGTAGAGATCAAGCCCTTTTGAAATCATATCTCTAGTATAGTGGCAGTCTATCTAAATATGCTTTGTTCTTTCATGGAATGCAGCATTATTAGCAATGAATAACGTTGCTTGATTATCACATTGTAACTGCATGGGTAGATGTACATCTATATGCAAATCTTCTAGCACAGCTCGAACCCACATCATCTCCATACTTGCTGGCGCCATGACCCTATACTCAGATTCTGCACTAGATCTAGACACCACTGTTTGTTTCTTGCTTTTCCAAGAAACTAAAGAACTACCAACAAATACTGCAAAACCTGAAGTAGACTTCCGATCCTTGGGGCATCCTGCATAGTCAGCATTATCATATGCGAAAACATAAATGTTTGTATCTTTCCTAAATAGTAGTCCTGCACCTAGAGAAGACTTTAGATATCTTAATATCATGTATACGACATTCATATGTACTTGTCTGGGCTGCTCCATGAACTAACTCACCCAACTTACTGCAAAAGCGATATCAGGTCTAGTGATGGTAATATAGAGAAGCTTTCCCACCATCTCTCCATATCTTCTCCTGACAACCACATCTGTATCATCATCATATAACTTCATGCTAGGATCCATAGGATCAGTCGAGGGTCGACACCCGATCATGCTCGTCTCAACAAGCATATATGTAATATACTTCCTTTGGGTCATCACAAGACCCTGTGCATTCCTAGCAAACTCCAACCCTATAAAATATCGTAGGGTGCCAAGATCTTTAGTAATAAACTGATGGCTCAGAAATGTTTTTTGCCATCTTTATCCCCTGCATATCATCTCCCGTAACAAGTATATCATCAACATAAACCACGATAACAACAGTACCTCTGGGAATCTTCTGCACAAATAAAGAATGATATGCATTTGATCTTTTGAATCCTTTCCTTTCAATTAGGTCAGAAAGCTTCTCAAACCATGCCCCCAGGCTTTGCTTAAGGCCATATATTGCCGTATGAAGTCTACAAACCATCTGACTCTCCCCTATAGCAGCAAATCCCCGAGGCTGCTGCGTGTAGACTTCTTCCTGCAGTTCCCCATATAAAAAGGCATTCTTAACATCAAGCTGAAACAAGGGTCAACCACGTACCACATCAACTGAAAAGAGGACACGTAGAGTCGAGTGACGCGCGACTGGAGAGAATGCGTCCGTATAATCCACGCCGTATGTTTGAGTGAACCCTCGCACCACCAGCCTTGCCTTGTAATGATCAAGGATGCCATCAGCATGATATTTGATAGTAAATACCCACTTGCAGCTGACAACAGATGCACCTGGGGGAGCAGAGACCAAGCTCCAGGTACCATCTTGCTCACGGCCACAACCAATTACCCTGCCCGTAAGAATGTCCTGAAAAACAAGAGACGATGGATAAAAAATAGCACGACAGTGCAAATCCTTCGTAATCTGACTGATAGATAATAAATTCATAGAAAAATCTGGAGCATGCAACACATTCTGTAGGCGCATAGAAGGCGTCAAACTAATCTCCCCATATATGATGATGGGGGAATGGGTCCCACCTGCTATCACTACAGTCCTCCCTGGTGGAATCATTCTGTAAGAATTAAGCTCATCTTTGTCCCCACAAAGATGATGTGTCGCGCCAGAGTCCATAATCTATTCTAAAATGTCAGATCCATGACAGGAAGTAAAAGCATAAGCACTACCCGAAGTGCTAGCAGTGGTTGACGTACTGGCAGAGGTTGAAGCAGCTATATCAGAGTTGCCTCCTGGAGATGCTGAAGAGACGGAAGGCATGATATCTCGCAATCTAGCAATAAGTTCCTCAAACCTATGGTCTGAAGCAAGTGCATGTGGAGATGCAGTGTGCTCGGCTATACGTGCTAATGCCGGAAAACCATGCTTAGAATAACATGTATCCTCCGTGTGACCTGGGCGATGACAGAATGTGCAGGGCTGACGGATGCGACCACCTCTACCATGAGATCCACAACCACGAAACGAAGAAGAGGCTCCTCTGCCTCAGGTGGTCGCCATCGTCGATGGAGGCCGAGCAGTAGCAGTAGACGGGACTGTAATCCGGCTAAGCCTGCGGTACACTTCCTCAATTGGAGGAATAGTAGCATCCACAAGAATCTGCGAGTGAGAAACATCGTATTCACGGTCAAATGCTACTAGTAAGACCCCTACCATGGTAGCAATCCGAAAAGTCTTCTGTTGCTTGGGTGTTGTCGTAAGGGGAATGATGATGTAGAGCTTCTCAAATATCCCCCGCAAAGATGTATCCAAGGAATGAAGAGGTCATCCGTTCTGCTGGACAGTAAATATGTCATGCTGGAGTTGAAGGATCTTGGTATCGTTCCGCACCTGCGAGTATGTTACGGCAAGGATGTCCCATATTTCCTTAGCAATGGGCTGATGGAGTACATCATTAGCAATCTCCATCAATTTTCATGAAAGCCAGACTTTGGCATACGAATCATCGGCCTCCCGTGAGGCATAAACCCCAGTCTTCTCCGCTGCCTCTTCTATTGTAAGGATGTGCTTCTTACCATTTGACTTCATGAGACTCATGAACTGCATAGCCCAAAGCTCACAGTTCATCTCATCCATCTTGACAATGGGCGCTGGACCTTTGAAAGCGCCTATGGAGGGCATGCCGACCTTGTTGTTTGACACCTTATTGGAGATATAGAACTAGGGTTTTATAGATCAAGAAATGACTGTCTACACAAACATCTGAGGATTTAAGTGCATATGTAGGCCTATGCACTCAAACCCATAGGCGGCGAGAGAGGGGGGGGCGGTGGCGGCGAGAGCAGGGGGGCTAGGGTTTTGGGTTTTAGGTTGGCTCTGATACCTTGTTAGGAGAAGAGAATGAATTGTTTATTCTAGACAGCCCTAGGCTCTCTTATATAGAGAAGACCTGTGGGTAAATTACATAAGATGGAAATAAGAAAGTAAAAATAGCAGAAAGGTATATTAAACATATAAATATCTCTACAATCGTCATGCATGTGTTTCTTACAATGCATCCCCTCCTTTGTGAATAAGTAGAGAACTTCTTACTTCTTAGTCATAGAGAGTTGTGGCAGATGGATGACCAAGACGAAGATGCCATAACAAAGGGTCATTAGCAATAGAGACGGCTCCGCAAAGTAGAGTTCGTTGGAATGTCTATGTAGTATAGTCCATTCTTGTCATGGCCACCAAAAATCTGCATCATTTGAATGTCCCGAAAATAACAAGATAGCTCATCAAAAATAACACGGCAGTGTAATTCAGAACATAATTTGTGAATAGACAGTAAGCTTAAAGGAAAAAGGGGGGATGGTGGGCAACCGAAACCCTCTAGCGGTGCAGGTTCCCAATCAGGGAGCCTGAATTAGGGTTATAGCCCCATGAAGGCTGCATTTATTTTAAAGAAAGGGTCGTATTTTGTAAAAAAAGGGGGGATGGTGGGCAACACAGTGTTTTGAGCCCAAAAGATTGGTCGTGGGAAAAAAAAGAGCTGCTGCATTAAAAAAAGGGAAACAAAAAAAGAGAGGAAAGGATCGTACAAAAAACCGCATAAGAAAAAAATTCAAAAAAAGTGATTTTTTAAAAAAAAGGCATGTATAATAAAAAGTCGTACATAAAAAAGAAAAAAATTTGATTAAAAAATGCAAGAAAAGCATGAAAAATTTGCGATCGGCTTATTTGGTTTAGTTCTCCATATTATCTTGTCTTCTCCCAACATAGTTGACATCATATATTCCAATTGGTATGGGAGAACGGGGGAGTATTGTGTAGAGTCATAGCTCTGTTCCAGATTCAAACGTCAGATTCCAAACCAGCTAGATTTTTAGACTCTACAGCGCAGTTTCAGACTCGACATTGGCTAGGGTTTTCATGTGAGCCTTAGGGACTCCAGAGTAGAGAACCATTCCCTATGCCATGTTGGCTAGGGTTTTCATGTGGTTTCATAGGGACTCCAAAGTAGAGTACCATTCTCTGTGCCAGATGGAAGAGACCCAGTTCCCTAACGAGGAGACTTCTTTAGACTCCATTCTCAAGCGATCGTGAACTCCAGTACGAGATCCTTCCGAGGTTTCTATAAGAGAGAACCCACTTCGAGGTCCCTTTAAGAGAGATACATCTTCAGAGATCTGCGTATGGATAATTAGCGATGCTCTTTTAGGATCTTTTCAGAGAAGGAGCAATTGTCCACATGTTGTGGCGGGCCAGAGGACTCTGACGAGGAGACTCATTCAGTTGTAGAGACTCTGACATGCGCAGTACAGAGCACATGCTCTCTGACGAGGAGATTCAATTGACTCACACTCCAGCCCGTTCATCCTCCTAACCTGCACAACATGAGAAGCAACGTCCTAGACAACAGCCAACAGCTGTGCGCGTTGAGTTGATATTGTATGTAATGTCATGTAGCGTGAGGTGAGTTGCTTTCTGTTTGTCCAAGTTGAGCATTGCATGCTCCAGCTTGAAGGGGAGTGTTGGGGTATTTGGTTGTGTGCTCCTTATATTGTAGATGGGTAAATGGATCTCTCCAGGATCCATTTACCTCATCCAGAGTTTAATCCCACATCTACCAGTTTGGAGATGTGGAGACTCAGTGGGGGATATATATAGACCCCTACACCCATTTTATCCATATAAGAAAAGCAATAGACTATCAACCCTCTGAGGCGTTCTCCCGTGGTTTCATCCCGCTCCTTAGGAAGTAGGGTTCCACGTAAATCATGTTGTGTTCTTCATGTTCTATATTTTTATTTCTCTGATATGCTTCTGCATTCCTACTTTTTAACAGATGTGAGTTATGATCCGGAGTCAATGATCCAAGTAGGCACAGGAGCAGTTGCAATGTTAGCAATCGTACCTGATGGAATGGCTAATGAGAAGATGGTGTGGCTTCACTAGATGTACTTTCAAATCGCTGTAGCATTTCCATTAAACGAGAATAATCTGATGCTAAGAGTTGAACATTCTATCCGTCAAAAGCTTGAGTAGAATTATCTGTTGGAGTATTATCATAATCATATGCAAGAAGGGCTTGAGGTGGCATCCCAAATTTTGCCCAACATTTTTCAGAAGGATGATCAAGTTTCTGACAATGAATGCATGGCGATAATATTCGTCCTCGTCCTCAACCTCTTCCATGATCACGACCACAAGCCCCTCGAAACTGTGAGCGACCTCCTTGCTCATGAGATACAAGAAATCCGAATGTCTCAGTTGGCTGCTAATGCTGAAATTGAATAGTGGAACTCTCAATTTGTTGAAGTCGTCCAAATATTACATCGATGGCAAGGTTTCTGAAGTAAGGAACCGTTCTTTGATATTATGATAGCGAGGATGTAATCCAGCAAGAAAACGATACATCTGCCATTCTTATCTCTCGGTCACTTGTTTTGTGCAACATGCGAGTTGAAATATAGCAAGTTCTTCATAAAGTCCCCTGAGCTGACGATAATATTCCACCAAGGTAGATTCTCCATGTGATGCAGACTAGATCCTCATATAGATATCTGCTAAACGTGAATTCATAGTTTGTTAGGAGTATGTCTATTCTAACTCATCTCACATCTCTTTAGCAGTCCTCTTGAACAAAGGTTGGCTACATATGCGGTTCGACGTTGTTTGTCATCAAATTCATGACTTGATAGTTGTTTGTAAGCCATGATTCATATTCTTGATCTACCTCTTTTAGAGGATCTTTAGTCAATATTAAAATCTTCCTTTGACCACCAATAAAGACTTTGAACGCCCGAGACCATAGCACATAATTTCCTGTGCCCTTTAATTT
Organism: Ottelia alismoides; assembly: GCA_037367405.1. Lineage (NCBI taxonomy): Eukaryota > Viridiplantae > Streptophyta > Magnoliopsida > Alismatales > Hydrocharitaceae > Ottelia > Ottelia alismoides. Next base: position 222,820 of record JAZKJV010007570.1, on the reverse strand, counting down.
GATAGAAGTACCCTGCATCATCATATTGGATGTGGAAAAAAGGGGTTTCATCTCGGTAATTGTGGAAGTCATTGTAGTCAGGGAAAATAATCAAACCTTAATTAAAAAAATTAATCAAGCATTAAAGCAATGTATTATAGAATTGACCTAAACCACGCTTCGCAAGTCAAGAATATTGGCAACCTTGCGCGATCCAGGGAGAAGAAAAAGAAAATCCAGAACCTTGCTGGAAGATATGCGCGACCCTGTAGGACGATGTTGGAGGGTGAGGATCCCTCGCTGGCAGCGCTGGAAGTCCTCGCGCGACGCTAGAAGCCGCTCACGAAGCCGCTCGTGCGACGCTGGAAGCTTCTTACGAAGCTGTTGTGGCGACACTGGGCCTCGCACGTGGCTGGCAGCGTGCTCTAGCGTTGTAGATGCGCTCCTGGAAAGGTTGAGAGACCTTGAGCGGAGCCCAAGGATGAAAGGGGGCCCGCGCAAGGAAGGAGAATGAATGGTGGTGGCGGAGGGAGGAATTAGGTCAAGAGCCCCGGTCTAGGACCACTGCTCTAATACCATGTGGAGAAAAAAAAGAAGTTGTTTATTCCAATGGGCCTAGGGTCTTGTATATAACATGAAACCCTAGGGTCAGATAAGTACAAATTACACAAGTGCCATAACTGGGCTACAATAATTATTCTATGATAAATAATTCCAACATATGATAAATAATTCCAACAGATCTAAAATTTTAATAGAATCTGTATTTTATAGTATGAATAAAGATCAACAGCTTCGATTTATATTTTAATTTTAAGATACCCAACTTGTTGCTGAGAGAAAACACACATGTGTGTGCCCACAAGCACATTTTCCTTTTTCTAATATGTATGTATGTATGTGATAATAGATACATTTCATATGAAATAATTCAAGTTTTTGTTAGACAATATTAGTATTATATTATAATCAATAGTTAACTTACTGAGTAACACGTATAACAATTCAATTATATTAACAAGCTTTAAATGCTAGTCAAAAATTTTATTTAATCAATCAAAATCTATATACTTAAGTTAAAGCTGGGTTTTTTGCTCTTCTACTGCTACGTTGCTTCTTCTTTGGCATTTTCGCCTCCTCATCCACCCATTGTGATGCTCCTCTTGATCTCTTCCATAAAAAATCCCACCTTTAGTCTAAGCCTCCGTCGTGTCCTTGTTATTGCCCTCCAAATGTAGCCCTTGCCTAATACTAAGCCAAGATACATGTTATCGTCCTTCAAGGGAAGATGACCATTGTTTGCCTTCTCGGGGAAACCATACCAACTACCACCATGCTCTCAATTGCTCTACCCCTAATTCCCTCCACTGAAGGAATCCGAAAGTGCCAAAGCTGACGATGATGATGCGCGGTGGACATCCCTCCCCTCTGCTTCTCTTACGCACCTCCTTCCCATCGACGTGTTTGAAGAAGATCGTGAAGCACGATTGCAACATCTACAAGCTCATCTCTGAATCCCTCTTCTTATCCCTCTCCACAGATCTCTTCATATGGTCCACACCAAGCGATCGAGGCTGCCACCCTATCTCATGAGAAGAGGACCATCCCGATTGAGCACCACTGTTTTGCCGTGCACATGAACGCGCCCACCCGTGTAAATTTGACCATGCTGTGGTCCATCACCAGGTTAGTATTAACAAGGAATGCATGTGCTTCTGTTCTCTGCCCTCTGGCTGGCTAGATTACAGGATGGAGATACATGGTATGGCATGTTTGAATTTCTGTTCTGCTATCTTAACATGCACTTATCAATGGGTCATTCAGTTTCTCCTTTCTTTATTATGGATCAGTTGTCATGTTCTTCTGTGATCTTCCAATTTGATCGGTCGGAAAGAACATTTCATCGTTCTCATTCAGATTGATCTTATTTGCTGTCTACCATGATGCAAATCTGAATTGCTATGGGGCAATTGCTCTGCATAGAGATTCAAGATGTACCAGTTCCTTCAGTTATCTCCTTCAATATTTTTAATCGTGCTGCATTTTTGTTTGGCAACGACAACTTTGCTTTTGGACAAAGCAATTACAAGATTGGTAGCTTGGTTTTTCGAAAAAGGATTTATGTTGTATGTGGATTGTGTAAAGAAATCTTGAAGTTCAATCTGCTCTTTGTTGTTTTTCTGATTTGCAGCTATATTTTATCTTATAAGCTAAAGTTATACCAATTGAAGCCGAACTATCAAAAGAAAGCTATACCAGTTGTTAACATTACTCCTTGACTGCTTCTCGGAGATGTCAGAGCCTCTATTGCCATCAGGGGGAAGAATGACCAAGAGGAGGTGCTGTCGTGCATGAAGGATCGACGAGATCATCCAAATTCTCCTGATTTACAATGAATGTGATATTCATTTCTAAAGTTTCGTGCAACAACGATTTCTCGTTCATTATTTTGTAGGAAAATTTTGCATTGATCTTTGGTAAACTATATTATGGTATGTATAATCATAGTATCTTCGTGTTTGTATGTTTCCGTCACATTATCTTAAAAATGTAAATATATGCAATAGTTTGGTTTCCTTAGAAGTTCTATCATATGTATAAATTACATCTTAACCTTTTATCAACTTCTTCTATATATATATATATATATATATATATATCTTTTGGTCTTATTATTCACAATGATATGTTTGTTGAATGTCATTGTAATATTATAATTACCATAATTTTAATCTATATACTCTTGTATATGCTTCATTTGCAGGTTGTAGGTTAATTATCTCAACAAGTAGATCCCAAGGCATGGGTAGCATATGGATTCAAGCATGTGGTATATTATATGTTAGAAAATAGGAATGCGAAAGCGTTATCAGAAATAAAGATAAAGAAATGTGAAGAACGAGATTTTAATGTGGAACCCTGCTCCCTAAGGAGCGGGATGAAACCACGGGAAAACGCCTCAAAGGGTTGATAGACTATTGCTTTTGTCACTGGATACAATAGGTGTGGGGGTCTATATATAGCCCCCACTGAGTGTCCACGTCCCATAGACGGTAGATGTGGGACTAAACTCTGGACGCCCATCTCCCACATAAGTGACACGTATAAACAAATACTCCAACACTCCCCCTCAAGCTGGAGCATGCAATGCTCGGCTTGGACAAACAGAAAGAAATCTCAACTCATAATACAAGACACTACAAACAATATCAACTCAACGTGCACAATTGTCGGCTGTTGTCGAGGACCTTGTTTCCCATGCCGTGCAGGTGAGAAGGACAAACATGCTGGAGTATGAGTCAAACTGAATCTCCTCGTCGGAGAGCATGTGCTCTATACTATGCATGTCACTACAATTGAAACGAGTCTCTACAGAGAGAGCTCTGGCCCGCCACAATATGTGGACAACCGCTCCATCTCTGAAAGGATCGAAAAGAGCATCGCTAATTATCCATACGTAGATCAATGAAGATGGGTCTCTCTCACAGGGACCTCGACGTGGGTTCTCTCTTATGGAAACCTCGAAAGGATCTCGTACTGGAATTCACGATCGCTTGAGAATGGAGTCTAAAGAAGTCTCCTCGTCGAAGAATTGGGCCTCTCCCATCTAGCCCAGAAAATGGTACTCTACTCTGGAGTCCCTATGAAAGCACATGAAAACCCTAGCCAACATGGCATACGGAATGGTACTCTAATCTGGAGTCCCTATGGATCACATGAAACCCCTGGCTGAAAACAAGAATGATGGGGACCACGACAAATGATGGCATACATGTACACATATGAAAAGAAGACCGCATGCATGTGCGTGTCTGAAACTGAAGACTCAGAAACATCTGACGTCGAGTATGAATATCTGAGAAACTGTATAGTCTGAACAAATGGCTAGTTGGAATCTGTCATTTGAATATTGACCTGTGACTCTACACAATACCCCCCTTTTTCTCCCATACTAGTCGGAATATATTCCACCAACTATGTTGGGAGAAGACAAGAAAATGGAAAGAAAACATGAATCATGCATTTTTTGTGGTTATTTCATTCATCATTTTTTAAAAGTCGTCAACTTTTTATTTTTGTTTTTTTAAGCCGTTCATATTTTTTTATTGGCTTTCCCCTTTTTCTCAATAAGTCGTCCATTTTTTGACACAAAATTTCTTGCGTGCGACTTTTCATTGTACATGCCTTTTCAAAAGTTTTTTCTGACCCAACTCTGGGCCCAAATATCTCCTCTCCTTTTTTTAACTCACAGTCTAATTGGGTCCTCCTCATTTCTTTTTTCTCTTTTTCCTTTTTTTGGGTGAACCGTCGACCCACTTGGGCATTTACAATACAAAATATTTTTTAAAAAAAAAGAATGGTCCATCAGGCCCTTCTCTCATCCGCCACTAGGGTTCCCTGGAACCCTCTCTTACAAAGACATGCCGCCCCTGCTGGGGCTAGAAGCAGATGAGTCGTCACCGCCTGTGCAGTTTGAAGAAGATGCGCCGAAGGGATCGGTCGAGATGCTGCTCGCGGTGGTGATGCTACACGAGATGGAGGAGTTCCTGGAGAGGAGGATGCCGCCTGGAGCAACGAAGGGAGAAGGTTCGAGGCCTGCTCACTCTGCCTAGAGACACATGCCGCCTGGGATCTGGAGGAGGGCACGCATGATTGCTGGAGGGTCCTTCCGCCTGTTGGAGGGAGATGGTGCGCTGGACTTCGATCTGCGCCTGGAGCAGTGCAAAGATTACGCGTTAGGGTTGTGTGGCTTCAGAGGGCTTCACCTCCAGAAGATGTGCGTGAAGGTTGCGACGCGCATGGGTCTGGAGCAACGCTTGCTGAAAGGAGGATGGGTCTGCAACCTGGACTGCACCGGTCGCCTGCAACAACACCGCCGCGCGCAAGGAGATGGGAATCCAACTACGCGGTTGTGCTCCCGAACTGCTAGAACTAGGGTTCCAATAAACAAACAATAGGACTCTTTCGAGAACATGAACTTGAATAATCTCACATGAAATAATATTCATCACAATCGAATCTCGAAAAATAAAAAATAAATCTTCAAGAACAAATCTCTAAAAATCGAACCCGCTCTAATACCATGTTAGAAAATAGGAATGCAGAAGTGTATCAGAAATAAAGATAAAGAAATATGAAGAACGAAATTTTAACATGGAACCCTACTACCTAAGGAGCGGGATGAAACCATGGGAGAACGCCTCAAAGGGCTGATAGTTTATTGCTTTTCTCACTGGATACAATGGGAGTGGGGGTCTATATATAGCCCCCACTGAGTCTCCACATCCCACAAACGATAGATGTGGGACTAAACTCTGGATAAGGTAAATGAATCTGGGAGGGATCCATTTACCCATCTCCCACATGAGGGACGCATATAAACAAATGCTCCAACAGTATAGAAACACAATTTTAAGCATCCCTACATGATCGGAGATATGCCCTTTCATGGTTTATACATATTATGTATAAGCTTAAATGTTCAGCATGGAGATACTTAAGCTTTCTTTATTTTCACTGATGGAATAAGTTTGATTTTTTTGCCAAGTCAATGAATATTGTTCACATATAGGTGTTATTATTTGATACGGATGTTCAATGCCCAAATAGTTTTCTAATCATGCTTTAGGTTATGATGATAGAAAAATGGATGGATTTCTAATGTCCGCTATACAACCTTTGGGAATAGATCAGAATACTTTTGCAATACCCAATAGTTTAATTCCTTAGTTCTGATCCTTACAGTTGTTTGTACATTCTTTTGTTAGAACAAAGGGAACAATTTATTGATAAGATCAAGTGATGGAAACTAGTCTTTCAAATGAATCAAGTTTGAATACGTTTTACTTTGCAGTTTAAATATAACATTTTCGTTTCTTATTGTTCAAATGCAAAGATATAAGTTCATATTATTGATCACTAATGCGTTGTGACTGCATATGAGACTCCTATATATATGCTGTCTCAACTTACTGTTCAATAGCAAGGAATATCCATACATAGTGGAGTTCACGACCGCGAGAGAATGGAGCCAACAATGAGTCTCTCTCTGGAGAACTCCACAAAACATAGGTACTCAACTAGAGTACCTCAAACAATGGTAGGGCTCGGAAACCACTACCCATTCAACAATGGTAGGGCTTGACACCACTACCCCACAATAGTCACTCAAAAGAGTGCCTCAATCAATGGTAGGGCTCTATGACCACTACCCAATAACTCAAACAATGGGAGGGAAGACTCCACTACCCAACAATGGTAGAGCAAGAAATGCTTTACCCGTCACTCTCCCTTTCTCCCAAACTTATCGGAAACAACCAAGTTGGGAAGATAATGAAGGATCAACAAGATTCTTTTTTTCTTCAGTCCCAATACATTTTTTGTTTGGACTGTATTTTTACCAAACATTCATCTCTCCTTTTTTGTTTTCAATATCAATTTTTTTCACGTATTTTTTACCACAGCTCCTTTTTTTCATATTGCAGTAACTGACATATTTTTTATATACTGCTGGATGGCCTTTTCGCCTTCAAATTTTCACATTTTTTGGCCTTCTTCTCTTATTTTTTCCATATAAAGTTAATTGGGCCTGAATATGCAGCCCAGAGTTGGGCTCACTTTTTTCATGACACAAAGCAGCAGATTCTCCTCTCTTTTTCCGTGATCCCTTTTTTTATAGACTATACTTTCTCCATTCTCTCAGCTGTCTTTTTTTCCAAACAAGAGAGGCCCACTTAGGCCCAACATTCCCGGCCCTTCCGTGTCTTTTCTTTTTCGGAAAAATTAGCAGCCCACTTGGGTCAAAAACGCTTACTCCCCTTTTTTAAATCCAAAATTGACCGAGTGGACTAACACCCAACACATATCTTCTTTCAAATAGGAAATTAGGGTTCTTGAGAACCCATTGTCCCCCGTTTGGGTCTTTCTTCGTCGAAGGCCTTGCGTTGCCAACGATGGTCTTGCGTCGCCAACGAGAGTCTCACGCCACCATCGCTTGTAGGGAGTTGACCGATGAAGCCTAGAGAGGTAGACTCGCCATCGTGCTTCTGGAGGCGCAATCACCTAGAGAGGTGCGCATCTTGCACCTTCGAGCATCGTGCTCCTGTGGAGTTGGAGAGCAACACAGAAAGAGGATATTGCCTGGAGATCTTCAGGTGGTAACAATCGAGAGGGGTGTTGTGGTGGAGATGTCGAGGATAAGTCGCGTGAAGCATACGCCAGGGCCATCGTTCATCTTCTTCCTCTTTCTCTTTTGCCGACAAAGAGATTGGGTATGTTGTTGCCACTTGGGGGGTGTTGCAACTGGAGTAGGGTTCCAGAAAAGAACCCTTCACTGTCGTGGATGCTATTCCAAGAAATTCTCCAAAATCGAACTGGAATTTTAGGGAGTTTCAAGACTCGCAGACAATTGAAATAATCAGATATAAAAGAATAGCAAAGTTGAAATTGTAGCCGATACTTTCTCAATCCAGCAAAAAATAAGAAAAAATCAAAGTAGGAGGTAATCCAAAATGACTAGATCTGATACCATGTTGAAATATGAACGCGGAAGCAAATCAAAGCAAAAATAAGATAAAACGAAGACTTTGATTTTACATGGAACCCTACTCCCTAAGGAGAGGGATGAAACCACAGGAGAACCACCTCTAAGGGTTGATTTTCTATTAATCTTTCTCAAAGGTTACATTAGGTGTAGGGCTATTCATATAGCCCCACCAGTGTGACCAATAATCACTACTCCAAGATGTGGGACTAAACTTAACACACCAAGACCATTCTTCAACATCCCTTAAACGAGACAATGATGAGTATAAATTGCAGACTCAACTCCCATAAATGTTCTTACACGCTGATTTGGTGAGCTAATTTGGTTTTTAACTAAGTATTATTTTACAACTATAACCGTCTTAATAAAGAACATGTACGATAAAAGGTTCCGAGTCTCTTTGGTATTATACAAACATTAACTTCGTGAATATATTATATTTACTTTTTTCCAAATTATTTAAACTATTATCTACTAAAAAATTATACTTAGACTTCGTATTAGGCCCACAAGATGAAAGAGATGATAAAGAACAACTATAGTGGAACCGGCTCATGCAGATGGCAGAGCGGTCTGACGGGGGGTGGACTCTGGTCGTGGGGAGAAGGTCTGGCCGACGCATGGGAAATCAAGGCAAGAAGGACATCGGGGTCTCGCCGCTCTCCTTCCCCAACCCATTCGGGAGAGGATGTTTTCGTTGTGGTTCTTTTTTGCATTGGGCGCGGCAGTGCAGAGAGCCAATCAGGTGCTTTCGATGCCGGCATCATTCGCACAGATCTCGCAACTATCCTCTGCGGCTGGGCGCGAACCGGGAGGAGAGGATGTCGGTTATTCTGATTGGCGATGGTGGGGACCTGGTGAAGCACCCTTCCGCGGTTCATTGAATATCGGCTTTGTATCTGCAACGAATTTTAGAGGGGGCGTGGTGCAACTGTCGCCATGGCGGGTGATGGCAAGAGGTCTTTCGGTGGTGGAGGCCAAGGAGTTGATTTGGTGGTCAAATGAGGGTTGGTTGCAGCTCCAGTGGCGGTGGCTGTGGCTGTCGGATGGCTTGGAACAACCTAGGACGATCACCCGCCTTCGTGTATTCGGCGTGCCGATTCCTTTGCGCGGTCGAGAGGAACTTCAGACGTTGCTCAACGGGGTGGTTGAGGGGGCAATCTTGGAAAGTGATGGGGTTCTCCGGGGGGAGCCGTCGGACCCGATGGTCGTAGTGAAAGGGCTCTCTGAGGAGTCGATTGGCTGGAAGAAGCTTTTTGTCGGGAGGAATTGTTTCAGTGTGCACCTCGTTGTTCTTGAGGCCGCGCAGCACGGTGGTTTGGGTGGGGCGGCCACCGCTATCGCGCAAGGGGAGGCTACCATTCTTGACGAGGTGCGGCAGTGCGGGCGAAGGTGTTCTCTGACGCAAGTGGAGCCTAAGCACAAGGCGGTCGAAGGAGCAGAGCCGGTTAGGTTTTCACAACTTGAGGCGCATCTTTCGGTGGGTAGAAGTGGATCAGGCATAACGGTTTTGGTGGCGACCGAAATTTTGGATCCTGAAGCGTCTCGGGGAGCGGATTCGACTCTCTGTGAGGCACGGAGGGGTCTGGAAGTCAAGGCGTCGGGAGGTGAAGAGGTGGAGGGAAAAGAAATCTGCTTCGAAAGTTTCGTCATCAGCGGATGCGCGAGAGGCAGGACAACGCTTTCAGAAAATTCACATCTTTTCGGCTCATCAAGCTTGTCAGACCAGCCTTCTTCGAACCCGTCTAACCTCGTCGGATCCGTGAATGATCCGGATGTGGTTAACGCATGTTTCATGGGAGACTCTCAGCCCGCAGGCCCACTGTTTTTTGGGCCAGCTCTCAATCGATATCGGCCTTGTCGTTCGAGTCACAGGAAAGGGGCAACGCAACATCTTGCTCCTGAGTCCTCTCGTGAATGTGGGGAAATGGGAACGATCATCGTCATGCGAGTGGCGGTGATCCGGATGATGATGATGGAAGGAAGCTGATCGTGGCGTCCAATTCGGTCGTTGGAAACAGCAAAGGAGGGAACGAGCATCCAGTGCCAGGAAAACTCTGTTTGTTGGAGCTAGCAAGGACACGCAGGGGGGGTCTGTCCATGGCGGATGCCTCCGTAGTGGTCGCTCAGGAGTCTTTAACCTACGGTGGGGGAGCCTCTGTGGCGCAAACGGTGGACCCATCGCCAACCTCTCGAGTACGTGATGATGATACGGCGGACCCATAGCCAGCCTCTGAGTGCATGATGATGATACGGCAGGAGGGGCCCTCAGGTAATCCCGTTGAGAAGGAGACGATGGAGGGGGGAGCGAATAGATTTGGAGCGCGATACTCTCATCAGGCGAGCAACAGGCGGGAGAGAAGACTTTTCCTGGCAGGAAGAACCATGGGTCCGAGTCATGTGGGGGCAGAGCGGAATTTGGCACCTGTAGGAGCGTCGGTCATGGCTTCATCGAACCGGTTCAAGATCCTTGACAGGGCAGTTGCAGAAAGGCTGGGTCTCATCCCGCCAAGGAGGGCTTCCGGCGACTCATGCAATTAAAGATCTTATTGTGGAATGTCAGAGGCCTGGGGAGGCTGGAGAAAAGGTTGGCGATGAAAAACCTGATGCTGGATGCAGGGGTTGATGTGTTCCTTCTTCAAGAAACAAAGCTCGTGGTACTAGAGAGGGAGGATGCTTTCAGGGACCTGCGTGGTCATTATCGTTTTGCTTCGGTACAGTTACCGGCTAGTGGGGCTTCCGGGGGATCATGGACTGGGTGGACAAACAATCTCTTCGACTTGGTGTAGGCATCCAGTTTACGTCACAGTGTCACGGTGCTTCTGAAGGGGCGTGACAACGGGGAGTGCATACGTATCTCGAATGTTTATGGGCAGACGAGGGGTGAGGGGGATTCCTTAGCGGCGGAGTTGAGGGATCTGGGCTCGAGCAGCATGGGTGAGGTGTGGATCATTGGTGGTGATCTTAACGTCACCCTCCTTCCGGAGGGGGGGGAGGCCGTGATCCGGGTGCGGAGTCCTTTCGGAGGGCGGTTCACTCCATGGGGCTGTCGATAATTGATGTGGTTGGCTGCAAGTACAATTGGTGGAATGAGAGATCCAGATCCAGACTCGGCAGTTTCTTACTTTCTCAGTCGACGACCGCGGTTTTCCCTCTCGCGCAAGTTTGGGCTCTCCCGCAGGCTTATTCTGATCATACACCGATCTTGTGGTCATCTGGAAAGGGAGGAGGTGGAAGGTTTTTCTTCAGGTTCGAGAAAAGATGGCTTCTCGAGGAGGGTTTCAGAGAGATGGTCAGGGAACGCTGGAGCAGGAGCACATCGGAGGGTTCGGCGGTGGTTAGATTTGCGACAAAGCTCAGGGAGTTGAGATACTCTCTTTACAATTACGGAAGAGATATGAAGGTCAGGAGGAAAGCGAGAAGGCTGGAGATGCAGGCCCAAGTGAACGACTTGGATTCAGTGGACGATGACAGGGGACTCACTCAGGAGGAGATCAAAGAGAGACAGGGGTTGTTGGAGGAAATTTTATTGGAAGATAAGGAGGTAGGGTGGTGCCAGAGGTCGCAACAAAAGTGGCTAAGGGACGGAGACATAAATACGAAGTTCTTCCACTCCATGGCATCTGGTAGAAGGCGAAGAAACTTCATACACGAGGTGGAGGTGGGAGGCCCGTGTGTCCGGTGAGGCAGCGATTGGGGCGGCAATGAGGGAACACTTTGTGGAGGTCACTCGGCGAAGGAGGAGGAGCGACTGGGGTTGGCTTGGGAGAGGTGTTCGGTCTCTTTCCAGACTAGGCAGAGGATCTGATTTCGTCGTTTTCGGAGGATGAGGTTAGGCGGGCTGTATGGATCCTAAATGTGGACGGGGTCCCTGGGCCTGATGGATTCTCGGTCTTCTTTTACCGGGAGTTCTCGGACACCCTGAAGGGCGATCTCATGGAGATGATTAATGAGTTCAGGGAGAACAACAAAGGATTTAATGTGATCAATAGGTCCTTGCTCTTCCTTTTGCTGAAGAACGACTCTCCCACGGGCGCGGATGACTACAGGCCTATTGCCCTCTCTAATGTGGCGTGCTTGATTGTGGCTAAGCTGTTGGCTATTCGGCTGAGGAGCGTGTTGCGTTCCGTAGTCTTGGAGGGGCAATCGACGTTCACTCCCGGAAGGCACATGGCGGACGGGCTTGTGATGGCTTCAGAGATTTGCCAGGACTGGAAGAGGTCTGGGGCGAAGGGAGAGTTTTGGAAGATCGACTATGCAAAGGCGTACGACAAGGTCGATTGGAGATTCCTTTGGACGTCCTTGCATAGGAGGGGCTTCCCGGAGCAGTGGGTGGATTGGATGAAGAGATGCATCACTGCGGCTTCATATTCGGTACTCGTCAATGGAAAACCTGAAGATGGATTCTTCCAGCTGCAAAGGGAGGTTAGACAGGGGTGCCCGCTGACCCCTATGTTTTTCGTTCTGGTGGTTGACGCATTGGGAGTCTTGTTCACGCAGGCGGTTGAGGCCGGTTGGTGCGAGGGCTACAAAAGAGAAGATATTTCTATACCTGTTCTCCAGTACGCGGACGACATTCTTATATTCCTTGGAGGAACCCAAGAACAAATCAGTAACGCAGTACACTTAGTGAATATTTTTGGTGATCTTGCGGGGTTAGAGATAAACAAGGGCAAGTCTGTGGTGATAACATTCGGAATGAATGATGCGGATCGCGACGTGGTTGCGGAGACTACGGATTGTCGAATGGGGAACTTCCCCATTCCATACTTAGGTCTCCCACTCACCATGGGAAAGCTCAAAAGCACGGACCGGGAGGCCATCGTCCAAAGGATGGAGCGAAGAATGGCGGGTTGGAAATCCTTTACGTTGTCAAAAGGGGGGAAGCTGGTTTTGTTAAAGTATGTCCTCTCTGCTATTCCGATATTCTTTTTTTCCACCAGATTGTTACCAACGGGGGTCAGAAGGAAGATCGAATCACTGATGAAGACATTTCTCCGGTCGAACGGGAGGCAACAGGGCCATGGAATGCACCTAATCAGCTGGGAGGAGTTGACTAGAGGACGCGAAGAGGGGGGCCGGGAATCCGCGATGTGGGGAACATGAACAGGGTGCTTCTCTAGAGATGGGTCCTTCGCATCTGGGGGTTGTCGAATACTCTAGTGGTGAGATTGTTGAGTAACATATATCGGGTCACGAGCCATTTTTTTGTTGGTAGAACTCGGTTTGAATCCTCGCTATGGGCCAGGATTCGGAAGGTCCTTCCACTGCTCTCTAGTAGGATGGTGTGAAATATCGGCGATGACAGCCTCTTTAGATTCTGGAAAGACGACTGGACGGGTGAGGAGAAGCTTGAGGACCGTTTCCCTCATCTCGTTGCGCTCGCTTCCCTCAAAGAAGCAACTTGGTCCCAGACGGTGGTGTCGGGCACATGGGAACCGATATTTTGTTCGTCATTGACGATGAGGCACATGGACGAGATACTGACAATGCAGATGGATCTTCCTCGGACAGATGTGATTGCCACGGGCAGAGACCACTTTGTTTGGGTGGGGAATAGGTTCTTGGTCAAAGCGACATACGAAGACCTCAACGGGAGGGCACAGGAGCTGGAGCAGAAGCTGAAGGACGATGTCTAAATTATATGGGCATCAAAAATCCCTAGCAGAATAAAATTTTTCCTTTGGTGCTTAAGAAGGGGACGCATCCTTGATAAAAGCCGTAGAGGGAGATTGATGGCAAAGCCCGACACTCAGTGCGACAGATGCAATGAGGCGGAGGAGGACTCGGCACACCTGTTTTTGGGCTGCCCGGTTCTGGACAGGGTTTGGAGGGAGGTTTATCTCATGGATCTGCAAGGACGATCTCGCCACGTTTTGGAACTCGATACGCCGGATGGGGGGTGGGTCCACGGATGATTGTGCGTGGTCGTTTGCGGTCTTGTGGGCCATTTGGCAAGGGCGTAATGAGATGTTATTTAAGGGTCAGAGGTGTTACTGGGAAAATGTAGTCTCTCATTGCACCATGCTTTATAATACTTGGTTAACGCGGTAATGTAATCATTTTTATTGATGATAGTTGGCGGTGACCCCCGCGATGGGGTTCACCCACTCTTTACTCAAAAAAAAACTATAGTGGAACCAACAAGCTTGGAAAAAGAGTTGTACTTTTTCTGAACTACATGGCACTATATTCTCTTTGTATGGTTGTTTGTTTTGATACTTTTCTGCTTCAATTTGTCTGAAACTTAGGTTTACTTTCCTGAAATATATTGTATGTACATTAGTTATTTAATTATTTTAGAACAAACAATTCTGCATTGTTTCAGCGGGTATGGAAGTACTTATTTTAAACTTCTTTTTACAAATTACATTTTGCATATATTACAGATATTATTCCATTTCAATAAAGATGCAAACAAGTTGTACATGCATGCATGTTCCCATTCCACATTTGATTCATGTAAAAACTCCTGTTTTCCATTTTCCACATTTACACAAATTTTCTGTTGTATCACTTCTAACAGACATTAGTTTTAGAGAAACATCTTCATTCCAAACGTTTGCTTCTAATCTTAATATTCTTTTTAAATTATAAAATACATATGATATTCAAAGTAAATTTTGAGTATGTCTATTATACAGTTTTTTAAGATCTATATAAAATGCAGATCCATTATTCAGTGAGACTCATGATACTGTTTAGGTAACTAAATATCTGTCTGTAACTGATTGATAAATATATTTCAATTTCACCTTAAATTTAGAAATTTTAGCTAATATATTTTCATAAAAATTTAATTTGCTTAAATATACTATGTACCTTCTTAAACTTGAATAATATATATGTTATTTGTCCATATATATTTGGTTCTTGCGATACTATATTTCATGTTGGGAAGCGTACTTTTTAATGTGATGTTTATATTATATATTACCTATGATGTTTGAGATTCCATCTTAATAATAATAAACTTTTTTCATTTACTTTTGGTTGGGATTTTATTCATGTAAACAGATGCTATTTAACGATTGATTTACACATCTGTGAAATAATGAATCATCAAAAACATATGTATAAACAACTTGGATTTATTTTGAAACCATCTTGGAGTTTTTCAAAGGTAAAGAAACATTTCTTTCTATTGAAATAAAATTGGAGTATATATTGTACATTTATGTGTTTTAAAATACTGCATAAAATTTGGATCAACTATTCTGGGTGAATAATGAATTTATTTTGGTTAGCAACTATTTGGTTGCATTTCTCATTTTCTGATTAAAACAAATTACAAGATTATTTAATTCACATTTTATTCAAGCTTCCATTGTGACTTCAAAACTACCACGAAGCACGGGTCAACTTTCTAGTAATATAAAAAATCAAGAGAAATAAGTTTATAGTTAGCCCATGGGCAGTCCGAAGACTCCGAACTGCTTGTTAGCATGCCCATTAAATGGGGGCATAGACATGCACCATATACATCAATCCATCATGCAATTAAAACTGCAATATGGAAATTACCTCAAGCCAGTAAAAGAATTCATTTTCTTGTGTCTTCACTGCTTTCCAAATCAACTTCCCATTTGGAGAATCCTTTTCTCTTATTATGTATTTTGATAGAGCCCTTAACTGCTTCACAGGGGCATCACTTTCAGAAAAATAGGCAATGTCTAAAAAATTTATAGCATTCTCTTGACATGTGCCCTCAGGATAATAACGAGCAAGATCCTAAAAATAATAATGTTCATCATCATGAAAATATAAAATCACCCATGAATATCAGTGTGAATTCAAGATAACAAGACCGGATTCCATACCCGCATGAAAATTTTAGCATACTTCTGTATAAGATTCGATGATAAGTAATACTCATCAGTAATTTGTTTACATACATTCCTCAGCTGAACGCCCTCTCGAGGTGGAGCTATGCGCCTAAGATTCCGATCAGGAGGATTTAGAAAGGATATCTGACAACATCTCAAAAGAAAATAGGAGTAATTTGTTTACATACATCCCAGGAGGTTTTTATGATCTCAAATAATAAATTTATGCAAATCTACAAAAATATAACAAACGGACCATCTCAGGTAGTGGGACTCTTAAGGGGGGTTGAGGAGGAGGACGGCTTGGATCAAAAGCAAGATTGAGTTTTTCAACAACCTGTAAGAGACAATTAAAACAAGGTTAAATAAATTAAAGAGTAAAGGACATCGTGTAATATTTAATGCATTTTAATATCAAGAACAAATGGGGTAAGGGAAAATAAATAGGTAAGAAGCTACAGTTTCCACCATGTTGGTGTAAAAGATTCAGAATAGATTATGTCATGTCCATCGGGCCAGGCAGTCTAAAGCATTTAAGCATGTAAATGGAGGAGTATGCAATGCAGTCTAAAGCGTTTAAGCATGTAAATGGAGGGGTACACTGGGGCATACATATGCATATTATGCCATTTGTAGTATTTAAATTAAAACATTAAATAATAATGATATGATCATAATTTTATATTTATAAGGAAAGTAACGGTGCCCGTCTTAGAACAATACCTCTGGAACGGCACCATGGCTAGGCCTTTGTGAACACATCTGATATATGTTTCCATGAGATGATGTGGGAAATAGAGATAAATCCATTTTGTATAGTTACTATAGTATCTCGTGTGTAATAGCAATATACCTAATGCATTTAGTCCGTAGAGAAATCAGGATATGTTGGCGATGAATAAAACAACGTGATTATCGCAAATTAACCGCATGGGAAGACTGGCTATTTTGACTATTTTATGTAAGGATACAGTCTGGGAAGACTGATCATTTTGACATCAACATTGGTCTGCATCAAGGTTCAGAGTTTAAGTCCAATCCTTTTTATTTGATTATGGACGAGTTAACAAGTCACATTTAGATTGAGATACCTTGGTGTATGTTATTTGTTGGAGAAAATGAATTACATGTTATTCATAAGACCCCAGGGCTCTCTTATATAGGAGAAAAGCTCTTGGGTAAATAGCAAGAAAAGTACATGAAGAAATGAAATAGAAAAATAGCACCAAAGCTATATAACAATCTCAACACTCCCCCTCATGCTCAGCTTGGAACAACATCTTTGGAAAGGGCCTCTAGTAAGTGCTTTGGAGAATATATCAGCAGTCTGATCTCCTGTAGAAACATGAGAGGCAGATATGAGACCCTTCTGAATCATGTCTCTGGTATAGTGGCAATCCACTTCTATATGCTTTGTACGTTCATGGAATGCAAGACTATTTGCAATAAAATGTGCTGCCTGATTATCACATAGAAGCTACATAGGAAGAGGTACATCAACAGCAAGATGAGTCGGAAATGTCCTGACCCATATCATCTCTGTGCATTTCTGAGCCATAGCCATGTACTCGGACTCTGCACTAGATCTAGCAACCACTGTCTGCTTCTTATTTTTCCATGACACAAGTGATTTGACAACGAATATAGCAAACTCAGAAGTGGACTTCATGTTCCTAGGGCATCCGGCATAATCTGCGTATGTACATGATGTGATGTCAAGAGACGTGCCTCTATTGAATAAGAGACCAGTACCTGGTGAAGACTTCAGATATCTCAAAATCATATAAACAACATCCATATGCACTTTCCTAGGCTGCTCCATGAACTATCTCACCTTGCTAACAACAAAGCATATATCTGTCCCGGTGATGGTAGCATATGTATATGAGGTCAAAAGATGTCAGGACCAACCAAATTCCATCGATGGTTGACTTACTTTGGAAGCATAACAGGATTTGTAGGTACGAAATATGCTTTTGAAAAGCATATGATCGATATCGACTCTCAATGATCGAATGAGACACTGCGATAGGTTAGGTATCCGATCATGGTCCAATTGTTGGACATTGATCTGAATTTGATTCAGATGCAATGAGAAGATTGGATATTATATCTAACATGATCAGACATCTCTGAGAGGTCTTTTAGTTCTAGATGTGAGAGAAGATCTCACTATCAAAGTCACTATACATGGCATATACCGCCGCCATGTCCTTATCTCCACATATCCACAGAGAAAGCATACTATTCGTGAAAGAGTTCAAGAATCATTTCAATAAAGACAATATGTGAGCATGGGAACATAAAAGAAAATAATGATAAATAAATTTATTTAATTATCATAAATAATGTGAATGTGATTCACATTTTGTACACATGTGTATAGAGACATCTTAGATACTTAAATTAAATTTAATTATCATAGATAAAACTAATGTGTATAATATTATCCACAACAATTATTGATAACGTAGATATATCACATATAAAATAATGTATATTATATTATCCACAATAATTATTGATAACGTGGTATATCCATAATATCATAAAGAGAATTACTAGTAAATAGTATTTCACAATATAAATATTAATGTGAATGGGATTCACATTATATTATTAGTTGTAAATGTGATTTACATTTAGTTTTTTAGTGGTTGAATATGATTCATAAAAATCAATGGTCTATTTGTAATTATCACAAATATTTTTGAATTACTTTTGTGATAATTCAATTAGAAAATATGCAGCATAAATTAATTTGGTGGAAGATTGGATTGCACTACAAATGAGGAAAAAGAGAAGACTCCTAATATAGGGTAGCCGACCAAGGTGAATCCACTCTATAATGGGAAGGAGGTTGCTCCTCTTCCCATATGTGTGTTGCTAATTGATTGAAATAACTGGAGATTGCCTTTCAAGTTGCAATAATGAAGATTACATGTAATCTTGGATATTACAAATTAATATCAACCATTGATTCCTATTAGGAGTGCATTAGGAGTGCATCCTAGCCATCCAATTAATTATAAAAGAAAGGCTAACATTAAACCTCTTGGTTAATGCAATTGTTGCAACAACAACTCTCTTTCTCATACAGCACACATCCCATCCCTCTCTTCAAACCCTAGTGATCATCCATTTCCCTAGATATGTAGAGACCACGATCTTCATAGTATTGTAGTCATGTTGCGGGACTGACTACTTGTGGTTGTTCATCTTCTTCGATGCCTCATGCTCTTGAAAAATGTGGTTGATTTCATAACAAAATCAGTAGGTTCTCTGATCGGATCGTTGCTTTGGATTGCGGGAAGCAAGCGTCTCATCCACACGTCCGCAAGTGCTCTCTACATCAGCTCGGACTTGAGACAAGTATCCTCTCTTAGAAACTCGTATATCGTGATCACGCTTCAAGAGATAATCCTATTACTCGTATGATCTTGATAGAATGGATTAGGAATCGCTCCCAAGCCATGTGGTTTCACATAAAAAAATTAATTTCCATTGCACCATCGACTAGTATGACTAATCGGCCTAGATGGAATACGATTCAATATCCACGCTTCCGTGATACGCGAGGCGTAATCCCTCGCCTTCAGCCTAAGGTCTCCCCATTACGACAATCAATGAAACTTCGCGTATTCATGACGTGATAAAATGATATGTTTTTGATATGGGAAATATTGATAAACACCAATATGTGGTCTCTCTAATCTGAACAAGGCCAGATCAACGATCGAAGTATTTGACTGATCAAGTCAAATAATCAACAATCAACCGACAATGTATGAAAAATCAATGTGAAATGTGTGAGTTAGAAATTTATTTTAACTCTACAGGACACCTTCTCTTTAGTGGTTAGGTATTCTACTCGGTGTATACTTCTCACAGTTGCAGTGATACGGGACTGGCCCCTCTACCAGCTAGATGTGAAGAACATTTTTCTCTACGGTAACCTACAGGAGGAGGTCTACATGCTACAACCACCCGGGTTCGCTGCTGAGAGAGAGTGTCAAAAGGTTTGCAGACTTCAAAAGGTAATCTATGTCCTTAAGCAGAGTTCAAGAGCATGGTTTCAAAATCTCTTGGGCTTGATAGAGCAACAAGGGTTCGTGAGATCGATTGCTAGTCATACACTCTTTCTTCTGAGGGCTAAGAGAGGCATTGTTACAATAATTGCATATGTTGATGATATCATTGTTATTGGGGATGACAAGCAAGGCATCCAGAATGCTAAGGATTTCCTAAGGTCAATAGTTTATGACCAAGGACCTTGGTAGTTGATGCTACTTCCTTAGACTGGAGTTTTCCAGGAACCAGCGAGGTCTTGTGACAACCCAGAGGAAGTACATTACAGATCTTGTCTCTGAGACATGCATGGCAGATTATAAGCATGTCGCTACTCCCATTGACCCAAGCATGAAGCTGTATGATCATGACACTAAGGAAGTAGACAAGAGGATAAACGGGGAGCTCGTTGGGAAGCCCCTTTATGTGACTATCACCAAACCAGATATGTCATTTGTAGTGAGCAAAGTGAGTTAGTTATGGATCAGTCTAGACAGGTACATATGGATGCAATCCATATGATTTTGAGGTATCTGAAGGCCTCACATGGCACTGGTCTTCTATTCATCAAAGGTACACCCCTTGTCATTACAACTTGCGCAGATGCAGATTATGTGGGGGTGTCCAAGGATCGAAAGTCTACTTCTGACTTTGCAGTGTTCATAAGGAGTTCCTTGGTATCATGGAAGAGCAAGAAAGAAGCAGATTGTGGTTGCCATATTCAATGTAGAATCAGTATACAGGGCTATAGCACATGCTAGAACATAGATGATGTGAGTCAAATATGTTCTAACAGACCTGATCGTTGAGGTGTCTCTTTCCACGTAACTCCAATGCGACAACCAGGCTACTCTCTTCGTCGCCAAAAACACTGTCTTCCATGAGAGGACCAAGCATATCGAGGTGGACTGTCACTATACGAGAGATATGATACACAAGGGTCTCATCTCCACTACTCATGTTAGCTCAGGAGATCAGACAGCAGATGTACTCACCAACGCCTTAGCTAGAGGGTCTTAGTAGAGATGTTGACTAAACTGAGCATGATAGATATCTACGCTCTAGCTTAAGGGGGAGTATTGAGTTATTTATTATATTTCATGTCTTCTATATATTCGTTATTCTTTCTTTTTTTGTAATTTTCCCAACAAGTTACTCTCCTATATAAGAGAACCCTAGGGCCTTATGAATAAACTCTTTATTTTTTCTCGAAAAAATACCATCTATCCAAGACAACATCGGAAATCTAGACCTCATTTCCCCTCAGCACTGCTCATAAAGCATTGTTCGAGGAAACCCTTGAGATACCGCATATGGAGTCACTGAGCATTCATCTGATCATATATGTTCATCAGCACAACCGTAATTGGGTAGCAATACAATGATCTCCTCCTTCATATGAAACAAGTCAACATTCCATGCTACAATAATACCGCTTGAAATATCGGTAGCCACCACCTTGAATTCTGCTAAGCACAGTCCAGACATCGAGCTCCACCTCATAAGGTCCCATGATTCAACCTTTATTTGATGCAAACACGTGATGTATGTGTTGGACATGTGAGCCCACGGTGAACCATTATGCAGTAAAAGTTTTTGCAAACCATTCCTCAATCTGAAATAAAGAATAACATATTTTCACCTTTGGTACAATTAAGGTTATGTATCATGGCCATCTTAATATCATACAATTGTTGATCTAAAGGTTGGATCATGAAGGTAGGTATAGGGTTGAGTATCTAAAGAGTTAGATTGAAGACTCAATCGCACTGTATTGTGATTCTTAAGAAGGGATCTCTAACCTGAGAATGGGATGGCAATCCTTACTCCAAAGGCTGACATCAGACCGATCTCTTTTACATATGAATATAAATTCGAAGATGTTGGATGAGTTAAGTCAAAGAGTTTACTTTGCGAGATAGAGATAACTAAGACATTTGTCGTATGTTGTCACATATAGGTACACATCCGCTGATCGGAGATAAAAGTATTACTATATGTCTACGTATATAGATTAGGCAAACCATTAGGTTGATGACGTAATCAAGGTCTATACACTGACGAGCTGGTGTACATACGGGGGTATATGAGTAATACAATCTCTCAAAGGGATCACGCAGGTTCACTGCTGAACTAGAAGACATGAGATCACTCATAAGATATTTGGATAAACCAAATTCCAACATTGGTCATCTTGTTTTGGAAACAAGACAGGATTTGAAGGTATGATATATGCTTTTGGAAAATATGTGATAGTATCAACTCCTAATGATCGAATGAGAAACTTAACAATAAAACCCTGAAGGAGACCATTCAAATAAGAACAGAACTTCGAGTTTACTCTAGATCTTCCAGTATGCAGGATGTATGGGTATTGGGAATATTCGAGGGTGATGCGATCTTAATCGATTATAAAATCATGGCACTTCCATTACGAGGAAGTGATGAAACATGTTTGATTTTTAGTGACTCCACTCAGTAGACTAGTTATCCAATCTTAGTCCAAATGTTAGATATGATATGGATATAACTCGGATGCAATGGGAAGATTGGATATTCTGTCTGACCTGATCATACATCTGAGAGGTCTTCCAGATCTGGATATGAGAATAAAACTCACTATTCAAGTCACTATACATGGAATATACGGTCGTCATGTCTTTATCTCCGAGTATTCATGGAGAATACATGTTCTTCAAAGAGTTCAATAATATGATTCATAAATATCAATGGTCTATTTGCAATTGTCATAAACAATTGCAAATTATTTGGCGATATATTGTTGACAAATTATTCTATGAATAAAGATTTAATGCAATAAGATTACATTAAAAGAGATTGGAGAAAGAAAATCTTTTTCCAATCCCATGATGAACGTCCTCCCAGTGAGGAAGGAGGCTATTGTAAGGCCGTCACAAGGGGGGTTAATTGTGCAATGTACAATTAACCAATAACAATATCTAAAATAAAAAATAGTTCACAAAACACATAGATGTAAGATATTAAACCACAAATTGCGCAGTGATTTTTACGTGGAAACCCACACACGTGAAAACCACAACCCAGAATTCCCCTTCGCGCTCTCAACGAAGCTTGTTTCCACTATTATAGCGTAACTTTAACCCGAGGATAGCACAACCTCTTTTACAGCATGTACCCTTCCTTGGACAACTCCCAAATGAAGATTTTATCTCTCTTTCGGAGAAGGAAATCTACAACTCGAATACCTATACAAAAATGCTAAGCAGAATATTGCTGAGCAATAAAACTTGAATTCACAAGCTTACAGACTTCAAGCGCAGAATATTCTCAAGAATGATAATGATCGCAATATAGCACAAACAACTTCATAGCAAGAAGCTTTGGATAGAAGAAAGCTCGAAAGCACAGAAACGTTGTAAGAACTCGAATATCACACCAAAAAATCACTCTTTCTTTTCTTTTGAGAGTAGAAGATGTTTCTCTTGGGTGTGTGTCTCAGACAATGAGCTATAAGATCCCTTATATGGGATGGCCAAAGGAGCCGTTGGTGTCCAAAAATTAAAAGTCCAATGTTCTGATTTATAAAATCCATGAAATGATCGATCATATAATCAAGGTGATCAATCAGGGGTGATCGATCACGTCACAAAAGTTATCGATCATATTTAACAGTTGGTATGGGCTTTAATAAGTGATCGATCAAGGTCTTCCTTTAAAAAATCTATCATGGTCAAAAGATGGGTCGATCAGGGTTGATCGATCATGCAAAATGAGATGGTTGATTAAGGATGATCGATCATGGGTATTAAGGCGATCGATCATGGGTGTTAAGGCGATCAATCATATGTCCAAAAAAAGAAATTGTCAAATTGATGATTCTGCCTTAAGTTTGCTTACTAATCAAGTATATGTAAAAACTACAAGACTGTTTTTAGCATTAAATAAAAAATATGTAATATCCCACATCAACCTCTGAAGTCTTCAAAACTTGAACTTTTGAAAATTGAGTCTTTCTTTGACTCTTTCATCAATTTGATTCTAAATCTTGAACCTTCAAGTAGTGTCTTTCAGAGTCACTTTAGACTTTAAGTCGATTCTAGATTTTCTACACTTTTCATCATCGAGTTTCTACCTGAAAAATTAATCAAGGTACAAAACAAATATGCAATTGAGTCATTAGCAAAATCAAAAATCACAAACATCTCGTTTCCTTATTCTGGGAAGGTGGATCTCTTATTAATTATGTTAAGAATCAAACCATCAAACTACACAAATTTAGTTCACGCAATTAAGACTCCATTTACCCTAGATATGTGATATTAAGTGAAGGTGGGTCGAAAGATAATTACATCATCTAGATGACATTTTTTAATTTGTTTATCATTCAAAATAAATCATGAAAATTAAGAATTTATCCTGATTTATTGCCGTATCACTAGAAATAATTGACAAACAACAACTTGATTAAATGATTGCCTCATGATAAAAACCCTTAAATTGGAAACTACAATAGTTATAATTCAACAATTTATATGCAAAACAACTTGATTGCTTGATATAACTAGAAGTTTAGGGAAATTAAAGGTATTTTAAATTTCTAAATATCCGAGTGATTAATATATAGTAGTATACACTATCAAAAGATCGATGAAATCTCTTAGTACAATTTGTACCAATAGTGTTATCTCGAATTGAAATGATGATGGTGTCTAGGCCTGGAAATGTTAATGGGTTATCTAATTGGCACCTTGTAACACATGGAAGTGAAAACACTCCTTGTTAGCATGGTCTGTATGACCTGGCCGGATCTATTTCAAGGGTAGCATGAGAAGTCTCTTCATACGTTTAACTAAATTGGGATAAAATGTACTAAGTGAGGGTCTATACTATATAGTAATATCAAGAAATGATTTTTTGTTTGTTGCATTGGATTAATGTTGATTTAATACGATTAAATTAACATAATTTAATTAAAATACACACTCTATAAGATTGGATTTCCTTTGAAAGGGCTGATCATGAGAATATAATTCAAATGATCAATTAAATTTTAAATGGGATAAGGAAGATCATAAGATGAAATCCATGGTCTTCCATCAAGGCGAAGGATTCCATCGCTATGGATTGTATGATGCAGACGCCTATGCGAAGTCATAACTCCAATTACAAGGGCACATGGATCAGGCTCTTTGCTTCTCGAAAGTGTAAGGTTGTATGCGTAGCGACCCTAATGGTGTTCCACATAGAATTGAGGTGATATTAAAATGCATATAGCGAGTTCTACTCCTATTAATGGTTGATTCAATTAACAATAGGTCAACTTCATCTTAAGAGTGGTGGACTTGGGTGTCAAAGACCGAATTGGTAAATGCATCTTGGACTTGCAAGGGGAAATGGTTCTTATTTCCTTCACCTAAGTTGCATTTTCTCATATTATTGGGTGTGACAAAGGTGGAAGGGATATCCTAGATCTCGTTTGAGGTACTTCGGTTAGCATATCACATAGTTTTAAAGTTCGAAAAGGAGTGGACTTTCAAGGTAATAAAAAGCGAGACAACTTTGATTTAAAACAATAACAACATTAATCAAAGTATATATTTATGCAAATTATCTTATTTCAGATAACCTTCATTAAACTCACACAAATCCATACTCAATCATAAACAGTATAGTATCATGGATTGGATCCATGATCAAGATGTAATACTTGCAGTCAGTGTTGTAAAAATCAATCGACTAATCCGATTAGTCGACTCAGCAGGGTTATCGAGCCGACCGGCCATAGTCAGCATATAATTGGGTACACCTGATTAGTCGATCGAGTAATCAGTTTAGTCCACTGATTAAATGGTCGTGTTTTGCATCACAGAATCAGATCCCCGAAAATCTAATTACCCGAATAAATTTCATTTGAGAAATTATTGTCGAACAGTAAGCTATCTTCTCTCATTTTCTCGAACAGTAAGGATCCCGACCCCCACATCCCTAATCTCCTAACCACGTCCCCTCCCACTCGCCGCCTTGTCACTACACCATCGCCACCTCGTCGCTGCACCATCGCCACCTCGTCGCTCCTCCGCCAAACCAACTCACCGCTCCCCCATAGCCGCCACGCCGTGCCACCCGAAGGAAGCTCCCCACCTCGTCGTTCGCTGCCCAGGTTAGGTTTTATTGTTTTTTTTCTTTTTTTCCTTTTTTGAATTTTATTATATGATTAGAACATTCTCTAGACCATTCACTAGAACCCTAACCATTTAGGTTATATGTTGGGTGTGATGATTAGAGTTCTAGTGATGCAATTATAATTATGATAACCAAAGATTCACTAGAACCCTAATCACAAATTATTTAGGTTATATGTTGGGTATGATTACAACCTAAATTATAACCGAACCCTAATTATAATTGCGTCACTAGAACCCTAATCATTATATGAACTTGTATGTTGGCATACCCTAATCATTTTTTCTTTTTTGAACTTTATAATATGATTAGAACATTGTATGTTGACATTTGTGTTTATAAATGATTAGGGCATTCAGATTTTCATATATGGTTTGGCGTTGGTAAGGAATCTTGATGATGGTTAGGGTTCCTTTATATCATGGCTTAGGGTTTGCTCATATATCATTCCATTGGTGATGCCTGATGATTAGGGTTTGTTGTATTATATATCATGCCACCGATTTTTATTATATCATGACTCGTCAATTTTTTGATTATGTAGATGGCTACACCTCCGGTGAACATCGCTTCCTGTAGTGACTCGTCCTTTTACGTGTCGCTGGGATCAACTGATCATGCATGGCACTACGGTTACCTTGTGAACCGTACGGATCCAAATACAGTCACTTGCATATTGTGCAAGAAGGTTGTCAAGGGTAGTGTGTACAGGTTCAAGCAGCATCTAGCACACCGATAGGCAATGTGGTTGTGTGTCCCAAGGTGGACAAGGAAACGAAGAGAAGTTGGCCGCAATACCTTGATGATGTTGCCAGGAAGAAGTCCCAGAATGCCACTGATGTTCATGATATGAGAGAGGAAGTCGATATCACTGGAGATGCGGGTTCAGGTTCAACGAAGAGATCATGAGTCTCCGACTCCTTGCAGCAGAACGTCGCGGTGGAAGGGTCATCACGTCAGATGACCATAAAGGATGCATTCTTCAAGGATCATTGTGATAGGGTGACCTCATATATATCCAAGTAGGCATATACATCGGCGATTTCATTTAATGCATTGACGACGAATCCCTTCATGCAGATAGTAGATGCAGATAGTGGAGGCGATGGGGATGTTTTGGGTGTTGGGGGCTGTAGAGAGGGCTGTGGGGTGGTGGTGAGGTTGTTTTGGTGGCAGAAGGGTACCAAAGCGGGGCTGGAGGGGTCGCCAAATGTATGGGAGATGCGTTCGAGAACTGTTGGGGGGTTGGAGGCATTGCTAGAGTCGGTTCCTTCGACGGTGAATGATTTGAAGTGGGTTGGACGACAAGAAGGAAGTCGTTGACGATGCTTTTTTCTTGTTTTCTTTTCTTAAAAACCTGGACTGCGACTTCGAGGATGGGAGGTATCGATCCGACGGTACTTAGAGTCCAAAAATCGGCAGCCAACTCTCATAGACTTGATTAAAATTTGAGCAATATAAACATCAACTCTTTGTTGTAGGTTTATTTGGCTCGTCGTTTGCGTTCTGTCGAACGAGATTCATTGGTCATACGTCCTCGTGAACTTCTGTATGGATCATCAAATCGTGAGGACGATCTGAAAGCCATGCTCTGATACCAATTGATGTAAACAAAAAATTTGCAACGATGAGAATTTATTGTTGATGGTGGAAATATTTGGTGGAGAAGAAACTAGATGGAGGAATGATAGAATGCTCATCGGAAGTGAGGGATTTGGGGAAGAGAATCACGAAGACCGTATGGAGAGAGGAGAGAAAGGGAGGGAGGGAGGGAGGGAGAGAGATATGAGATAATTCTCAAATTTTATAAACTCTGAATTAATTAAAAAGTTGGACTACCATCCCCTTTATATAGGAGGGTTGTGTTACAAAAATAGAAAGAGAAATAAATTCAAATTCTAACTTATCTTAATTTGGACTATAAATATCTCTAACCGACTAACTACATAATATAACCGACAAACTATCCAATTCGAGATCACATGCAATCTCTTTATTTATTTTTTTTGAAGTCAAAAGAGGGGGTTACACGCAGGGGTGTCTGCCCCGGAATTTTATTTAGAATATATAAAATTTACATTACGTTACAGGGTCTAGTTTTCAATCAGGCTCTTATAGTGGGAGCAAACATTCTCACAGTAAAAACGATGACCCGAGAAGAGAACATCATTGCGTGCTAACCAAATAGCCCATAGCATTGCCACTAGGGAAAGGATCTCCTTTCTGGGCCTATCACGCGGCCCTGCAAAGGACCTCCAGAAGGAGTTGAAGGAGCTTGTGCAAATCCAGTAGAGGCCTACCGCGATCCTGACAGGTGACGACACAAAATAGTGGAAGAAAAGGTTCTCTAACTTCTCGATCTCATTGTCGCACAGGGGACAGCTATCAGCAACCACCGCGAACAGCTTAGCACAAGGATCTCTAGTTATAATGCGCTTCCTTCTGAACAGTCATAAGAAGAAACCAATCCTTTCCGGAAGCCTAAGGGACCAAACAAGCATGCAATCCTAAATCATGCTGCCAGAGAGGGAGGGTAGCGAGCGACAAATGGTGCATAAGCCTTTCTAACTGAGAACGACATGTCCTTCCGCATCCAATGATCCCGCCCAGTAGAAGGCCTCACCACCTGACCAAGCGAGTCGAGGAGGCGGAGGAATTCCTCAAGATGTTGATCAGAGAAGGAGATTCTAAAAGGCGGCATCCAATTGCCATTTTCCCAACAATCCGCAACACGCACCTCAGCATTATCAGCCAGAGCAAACGGGCGAGGAAAGCGACAACGCAAGGGGCCACCTCCCGTCCAATCACCTAACCAAAAGCTAAACGAGGCATCATTACCCAAAACCATATTTATTTGCTTCGCGTTAGGGTAGAAAAATTGCAGATGTGCCCTCCAATGGAAAGGAATTACAAAACGTAATGCTGAATGAAAAAAAGATACGAAATTGAGATGGATTATCAACAAACTCAACATGAATTCTACGATATCACGTCCAATAAACAAGCCACTCATCAGAAGATGAGTTTTTCGAAGCGATAAAGAGCTGATGCAGCATGAGTCGACCAATTGGTGCTCAATTAGAGATTTTCGTCCTTTGAATTTTATCAATAAGGGTTTAATTTTCATCCATTAACTAGAGTCAACTTATTTTTATGGTTAGATGAGCATGTTGTAATTTTATTTTAAATAAAGAGATCGCATGTGATTTCAAATAGATTAGTTAGTCTATTTTATTAAGCAGCTAGTCGGTTAGAGATATTTAGAGTCCCAATTAGGATAAGTTAGGATTTGAATTTATTTCTCTTTATATTTTTGTAATCGACCCCTCCTATATGAAGGGGATGGCAGTCCAACATTTTAAACAATTCACAGTTTATAAAATTTGAGAAGTTTCCCTTTCTCTCCTCTCTCCACACGATCTTCGTGATTCTCTTCCCCAAATCTCTCGCTTCCGATAAGCATTCTTTCCTTCCTCGCTATAATTTCTTCTCCACCAAATATTTCCACCGTCAACAATAATTTTTTCACCATTGCGAAATTTTTGTGTACATCATACTGCATCAACAAGCTCTACATATCTCTTCTTCTCTACCTCCTCAGTGTCATCATCATACAACTTCATGCTCGGGTCAATGGGAATAGTGACAGGCCTATAATCCGCCATACATGTCTTAGAAAGAAGATTTATAACACACACTAAGAGGTGTGATTAATCAAATGACATCATTCAAAGATGGCATGTGACTGATCAAATGACAAGAATTAAGGATGGCATCTCCCCGATAAGTGTGAGTAGTGTGGCTATATATCAAGAGGCGTCTGTTGTTATCAACGATATGTTTATGCTTTCTCATAGTAACACCATTCTAATGAGATGTGTGATGGCTTAAAACAGTGTACAATTGTGAGTATGAAGAAAACGTGTCAAAGATAACACGAATACATGCAAGGCATTGTCAAACCTCAAATATATTTCACATGAGTACAGAGAATATTTTCGATTTCAATGATAAAGTGCTTTTAACGTGTTCAACCACATATTTATTTTAAAAAAGGAAAATCCAATATCTCGAAAAAATCATCAACAACAACTAAGCAATATTTGTGCCTTCGAAAATCAAGAGCTCAATTAGGACCCGAACATCAAAGTAAATGAGCTCAAAAATTGTTACTGGGACCTTGTCGTTTATGAAAGCTAGAGCAGTGACGCATTCCAAGTTGACCGCACTGAAAATTTAACTCTGATTAAAACTAAGGAAGGACTTTGCAAAGCATCTGGAGAGGGAGATGAGCAAAAACAAGTGCCATATATAAGAAGGGATCGAACCAATATGTGTTTTAACACTAATACCATACGCTCCAATCTATAAAGACATCCCTGCTAATTGTCGCATCCAATAACCATGCTTGTTAGTATATAGATTTTCTGAAATGCTAGAGAAATATCATCAAAAATATCAGAAATTAAGTTCCTTGCCAATCTAACAAATTGATATGAGGTTTAAAAAAAATCTAGAATATGTAGAGTGTGCAACAAGCACATAGTAAAAGTAAGTTGAGCCTCCCCTTCTTCGTAACAAGGGAATGATTGTTCCAACTTCCAAGAGGCCCCATGTTCTAAGATGAGAATTGTTCTCACTTTCCACATAAGTGCTGAGTCGTAGGCAACTATCCAATTTACAGTCATAACTAACACCGGTAATAAGAATAAATTTAATGCGTGTTCGATCAACGAAAAATTCAAAGTAGTAGGAAATGGTACATATGATGACAAAGCAAGACATCTTAAAAAAGCACACAAGCATCATAATTAGATGATAATTAGCATGCATCCTCAATGTGGACAAGCCCATAGTAGAAGGTGCATTGACGTATGTAGCATGTGTTCATGCCATTGCCAATGATAGTGCCCACACAGCTTCCCTCGTTGCTTGTCCACAATCGAAGGTGCAGTTAGGCTAGTCTTCTGCGTTTGTGCATAGAATAGTGCCCACACAACCTCCCCTCTGCATCAACTCTTCAACCTCTGGGAGCATACGACCACACCCCCATATAGGATCAATAATCATGCTCAATCTGCTATATGTCAGAATTTCATTCCAATCTAATTCATAAAACAGAACAGTTCATACCATAAATGTCATCTGGTAGGTCTTCTATTCATCACATTTACGCAATGGAAAATAGTCGTGTGCTTTCTCAAATATATCTCTGAGAGAAGAGTAATAAGAACGAAAAATGTGAGTCTTGTTTGCAATAATAGATACTAAACTGAAGTTGTAGAATCTAGGTCTCCTTCTTGTCTGCCAGGATATTCCCATGTAGACTTGGTGATGGGTTGACGGAGGACGCCATTTGCAATCTCAGAAATTAATGTGCGGGTGAGCTATACCTTAGAGCACACATTATCTTGCTTCCATAAAGCACTTTGTCAGATTTTGTCCTTCAGTTCAGGTTTCATCAAAGCATGCTCTTTGTTATCGCACTACACGGTGCTTATAAACTGCATAGTCCACACCTTATAGTTGGTCTCGTACATCTTTAGGATAGGACTAAACTTCATTGACCCAAGTGATGATATTGTTTCCTTGCTTTCGCCTATTGTTGATAAAGAAGCGAATGGGTAGAGACAAAACCAGGAGAAATGCATAGAGGTTATCTTATTAGGCATTAACAATTGGATTCTGTGGGTGAGATCTAACTACACAAAACCATCGTATCATCGAGAAATCCCTTCTAAAGCTCATTGACAGTGGGCTAGAGACTGATAACCACCCGTGCACTGATCAGACGGCCGGTTCTCTGGTGATCAGATAAAGCCTAGCCTCCCTGGCTAGCAGCGCCGCCACTGCTGCTGTTGTCGCTGGCGTTCCTATTGTTGTTGCTATGTCACAGATGGTGTCCTGCGGGTATAGGTGATCACCGGGTAAAACGTTAGAGAGGCTGCAGATCCTTCGAGGTAGGTTCTTTGGTGGATTTGGATTAGGTGAAAAAAAGATATGGAACTCCAGTCTTATCCAATACACAATACCGGTCCAGTCATCAAATAAACAAGAAAAGCCTCAAACACTCCTCAACAACCAATATAACAAACCATGTAATAAAATCAATTGAAATCGAAAACATAAGGATGAAATGATACGCTCGCACTTCAATGTTTAGGTTTACCGGACTTTGAGCACATGCGGACGCAGATTCGCCTTCAGAAGATGTGGACACACCGAATCTCCTCTTTCTTCCTTTCTTTCTCTCAACAGTTACGCTGGTTCCTTCAACGGTGTATGACAGCTACGCTGGTTCCTTCAACGGTGTATGACAGCGGTGGAGCGGATGGCAGAGGCGGCGGCGGAGCGGATGGCAGAGGCACAGGCGGCGGTGAAGAGCCCTTATAATGAGCGATATAGGGGGTTTTGGCAGCGGCAGAGGAGGAGGCGACGGCGATGGTGGAGATGATGGTGGAAACAGTGGAGGACCCGTAAATATATATATATAGTCGGTAGGGCACAGCCATTAAGACAAAAATAATATCTTACTATATATTATCTTATCTTACGGTATATTATTATCTTATCTTACTATATATTATAGCCCATAGGGTGATACTGTAGCAAATTTACATCCGAAAAATCTCAACAAGTCAGCTTTTGCAATATTTCCTCGTCCATTAATTCTTCCATTTCTTTCTTACAAATTATATGGTGTTTCTTGCTCGTTACAGTAGCAAATATCCACTCTCTCGCTCCTTATAAATTAACTAATAATGTTCCTTGTGCCTGCCTTCTCTCTATTGCTACGATGCATGTTATCGTGTCCTCACTGCATGCTCTACAGACCCCATGAACTTTCTACCTCTGCAACGTGGCCTCCGCATACGGCTCAAGGCTTCCTTCCCATGCACATAAATCTCTTTATATTGCTCATGTCGACAATTGCAATCCATGCTCGAGGTTCTGTCGAAGTTCATCTTCGGGTTCCTGTCGTCCTCGTGTTTTTGTTGCTGTCATTTGAAATCATCAAGGTGAGTTGTTTCACATCTCTCTATTGCTATACCTCACTACATGTAGCCATTTCTCATGGACACTTGATGCACACATCTCTATATACGGCAATACTTTCATGCACACAAATACTTTCATGCAAATTAGAGTATGCGTTGTGATTCATCTCCCATATTCCCTTCACGTATCTTATTGATGTATGTTCGTTTATCTTTCCGGTGATCGGTTGTTATTGTTCTGCCTTCGCTTTCTGGCCGTCTGTTATCGTCTTGCCCAGTACAGTCCTAAGGTAAGTGCTCAGTCACTCTACGTTTCCACCACTACTGCGATCCGCCTGCCAGTTTTCCTTGTCAGATTTTGTTGACGCGTGTTTGTTTATATTTCCGGTCATCAGTTGCTACTATCCTGCCTTTGTTGTATTCTCTCTATCTGTTGTCCTCATCTGCGATACCATTGCTAAGGCATGTGATCATTCGCTCTGCTTTACCGTCACTAACAAATTCATAGAACATGTACACTATGCTCTCCTTGACGTGCTGAAATAATATGATCATTATATATATTATTAGCAGAACATTTCTCTCGCTCGCCCGTGCATCGCACTGGATGTGCACTAGTTAGAATCATTACAAATTTTTATACATACAATTGTATAAAGAAGTACTTTGTATGTAAGGAAAAATGAAAAAAAAACGTACATGTATTACATGTATTTAAAGTTGTCCTCGCCTCATCTTCGTATTTTGAAAATATGAAATATCTAGATAAAATTAAAAGTAAACTAATTCTAATGCTAATGATTGTACGAGAAAATGAACCAAAATAGCTTGACTTTATTACCAAAAGAAGTGCCATACTGCCAATAATTATATAAAAATAAAGAAACTTTAATTGAATTATAAGAGAACTTCAATATCCTCCGAGGATCAGAAAGTCCTGATCAATATTAGATTTCCATCTATTGTTACATCTTGTAATATCTATCTTGTATTTTTTTATGGACTTGGCTAATTATTAAAAGAAATTATTTGTGGGTCTTATTATCTTTATACTGCATTTTAATCCATCTGATTTGCATGTCATGGTAGAATGCTGTGATCTTTTTACCCCGTGATTGTGATTATATTATGAAAACATTATGGAAAAAATGAACTTATGTGGATTTAGCTTCAAAATAAAATATACAAATGAAAGTAAAAAAATAGCAACTCATTGCTCGTCACCTAGTGTGTCGACTCCACACCGCTCCCCAATCCTAACATTCATATATTGATATAATATTGAAATTTTTCAAATAATTATTAAGACATATAATCAATAATTTGCCAGGAAAAAATGATATGGTCAAATATCCTTATTGCACACAAGAAGAGGACGACAATGCGCAATGGAAGTCAATGTGGCAGTCTTGACGGTGAGAGTGGTAGTTCCATAAGGAATGGGGGAATGTAGTGCGCATCATTCACTACAGGAATTGCCCCATTTAGGGACGACAACTAGCGACGGTTTATGAACGACCGTCCCTAATGCCTATTTTTAGGGACGGTCATCTAACAACCGTCCCCAATAAACATACTCAATGGGGACGGTCCCTAAAGACCGTCTCCTCTTCCTTGAGTCAAGCCACTGGATGTTTTCGACCTTCCTGTAAGGGCTTTGGGGACGGTCATGACCGTCCCCATTATTCTTCTGTTGGCGTCGCCTCTAGCGCTTGGACCATAGAGGCCTACCAAAGGGGACGGTCGTAGGTGACCGTCCCTTCAGGTTTGACCAGGCTACTGGACGTTTTCGACCTTCCTGTAAGGGCTTTGGGGACGGTCATGACCGTCCCCATTATTCCTCTGTTGGCGTCGCCTCTAGCGATTGGACCATAGAGGCCAACCAAAGGGGACGGTCGTCAGTGACCGTCCCTTCAGGTTTGACCAGGCTACTGGACGTTGTCGACCTCCCTGTAAGGGCTTTGGGGACGGTCTTGACCGTCCCCATTACTCCTCTGTTGGCGTCGCCTCAGCGATTGGACCAAAGAGGTCCACCAGAGGGGACGGTCTCAGATGACCGTCTCCTCTGGTTTGAGCAGGCCACTGGACATTTTCGGCCTTTCTAAAAGGGCGTTGGGGACGGTCCTGACCGTCCCCTTTATTCCTCTGTTGGCGTCGCCTCTGACGATGGACCAAAGTGGTCGTCCAGAGGGGACGGTTTTCACTGACCGTCCCCTTTCCTTCTCAAAGGAGACGGTCTTTAGTGAACCGTCGCCGATCGTCTTCAATGGAGACGGTCATTTTGACCGTCCCCATTGGTCAGATCGAAAAAAACCCTTTCGACCTGCGTTTTCATCCCCATTCTCTCATTTCCACCCGCCGCCCCAAGATCGCCCCCTCCGCCCCAAGATCGCCTCCAGCTCCTCCTTCCTTTCCAACCTCGTTTATCTTCATTTCCGGTAAGTATAAACACTCCTTTGCTTTTATTCTTGTGTATTTTACTTGATAATCTTGTTAGAGTTGTCTTTCTCCATTGGTTTTAGTTGTTTTGATAATGTGCTAAGGGATATTATGCTTAGGGATTATGCTTAGGGATAATGTTTAGGGATTATGCTTAGGGATAATGCTTAGGGATTATGTATACAATAGGGATAATGCTTAGGGATAATACTTAGGGATAATGCTTAGGGATTATGCTTAGGGATAATGCTTAGGGATTATGTATACAATAGGATTTATGCTTAGGGATTATGCTTAGATTGTGTATACAATAGGTTAGGGATTATGTATACAATAGGTTAGGGATTATGTATACAATAGGTTGTCCCTAGGTTGTGTATACAATAGGTTAGGTATTATGATTTGGGTATACCATAGATATCCAAAAATGATAGTGAAATCATACAATAGTTATCCCCATAATGATTTGTGTATGCCTTAGCCATAGGAGTTGCTAGCTCATAGGGTTATGTCCAAACACCCTAATTGATTTGCATGTACCTATAGTCCGCTTTGGATAACACAATGTTGGGTTTTATTCTGATTGTGCAGTAAAATGGATAAATCATGGATGGATAAGAGATACGATGATTTTCAACAATATAAGAGAGGAGTGATTGCGTTCTTGGATTGGGCATTTCAAATAGAGAGAGTTGATAAGAAATTTGGTGGTCTAAAGATTTACTGTCCATGTGTGAGATGCAAGAACATTAAATGGGATGTTAGAGAGGCAGTGTATAATATCCAATGAAGATAGAGATCTCATACAATACTATGTCTTGATGCAGTTGTCAGAAATAGATGAATTCTTTGATGAGTACGATTCATTTTTTAATGAGACACATAATAAATCTGAATTCCTCAAATGGTTCCGTTCACGTGTGAAACATTTACGGGAAACGGCAGATGATAGGTGGAATATTAACCTTGACATTCTTGGAAGTATACCATATTCTCAAGTTATGTCTTACAAGGGTTATATTGTGAATGGATACAGATTTAGAACAAAGTCCGCCGACGAGATGAAGTCGACGCAAATGTCGGGGGTTATAGTAAAAACAGATTTGCCTTCAGGTTTAGACGGCTATTATGGGGAAATACTTGACATAATAGAGATCAGTTTTACTCATGAATGTCGATGTGTTCTGTTTATGTGCAATTGGTTTGATGTTGGTCGCGAGGGGATAGGATACCAAAGAGATAGAAATGGGATCATTTCATTGAAACAATCTGGGAAATTGCAAACAAATGAGCCCTTTACACTG
This sequence comes from Ottelia alismoides, assembly GCA_037367405.1. Classification (NCBI taxonomy): domain Eukaryota; kingdom Viridiplantae; phylum Streptophyta; class Magnoliopsida; order Alismatales; family Hydrocharitaceae; genus Ottelia; species Ottelia alismoides. The sequence goes on along the minus strand of JAZKJV010007570.1, from coordinate 186,495 downwards.
GCCAGCCAGGTAGAACAAGTTTTTTATGTTCCAGACAACGTAACTGATGGATGGATCATACCCGTGAGAACAGTGCCAAGAGATTTTTTTGATGTCAACGATGATGATGAATTGCTAAATATAAACGAGGCATATCAAGCTGAAATACAGGAAAATCCAACAGAAATTGTAGATGCGGATTTCTAAAATGTAAGTTTACCATCATTTATTTACCAATTTTTTTATGTAATATGTGAATTATATCATTGTTGTTATATCTAATTCGAATGTTTTTTAATATGCAGATATGCCTCCACGTGCTAGACGCATCCGGGATGCACCGCCTACAGCACAGCGAGGGAGTGGGACCTCCGATCCTGACGGATCGAGTGGCTCGGGCACCAGACGTAGAGGCCCATCTCAGTGCAGAGTGTTGGACCGTCTGCGTCCTGGTGAGACACTCAGGGTGCGGATCGTTGGAGGCGATGCGGTGGGGGAGAATTCGGCTGTTTTCCAGAGTTACTTGGGACAGGTCTGCAGAGCCAGGGTCCCTCTCCACATTACGGACTTCCGTTTAGTGGAGCGGTCAATAAAAGATGTCATTCTTCATGATTTGGAGGTATTCTATACATATTTCATTTGATAATACAAATTTTTTCTTCAATATATATACAAACTTATTTATGATTGTTTTGATTACTTTGCAGTCTAGTTTTTCCTGGGACCGTGACCCGGCCACTGATGCTCTGATTTTAGGCCATGGGGCGGAGATGTTGCGTAAATATCGAGGTCGTGTGAAGGCCCGAGTGAGTACTTTGCTTTTTATTTAAGTATAAACATTTTTTATCATGTAGGTATATAATTAATTTTCTTTACATTTTAAAGTACTTCGACCCCGAGCTACCATTGGAAGCCAATTTGGCAAGTTGTCCTCCGAATGTACCGGCTGACCAATGGAGGGCGATGGTTTATATTTGGATGGGAGAAGACCATACGGTGAGTGATTTAAAAATGTGCATTCTATACAAATTTCATTTCGAAATCTTTTATTAAAATTCTATCTTCGTATAGGGCATCTCAAGGAGAAATGCAGAAAATCGAATAAAAGGTTTCAAGTCTACACATAGGATGGGGAGAAGAAACACGAATCAACTGAAGGATGACTTTGTAAGTAATCTAGACTATTATATATATTTATTAAAATAGTATCCTAAGTTACTAATCTTTTCACATTAGGAAGTTGAGAACGAGAGAATACCCAGCCGAATGGAAGTGTTCGAGAGGTCTAAGAGCCGCGATGTGGGCGGGGAAGTTCATTGGGTGGATCCTGCCTATGGTCCAATTCATGTAAGTTATTCATAATATGTATATATATGCATCTTTAATACAAATTAAATTAATTTGAACTTAAATAAATTTGTAGGAGGAGATGGTCAGGCTCACAACCACTGGCTCTGTAGACCCTGCTGGAACGAGTCATCCACCTCTGACTCCTGATGCGGCTTTCATCCAGGCGACTGGTCCAGAGCATCAGGGACGCATCCGTTGTGGTGGTCGTGGTGCCACCATACGGAATTGGTATGGAGTAGGAACCGGCTCGACCTCTCAGAAGACGCAAAGGGAGAGGGAACTAGAGAGTCAGGTGTCTAGCATGAATCTGGAGATTCAGGATTTGCGCCAACAAATGGCGATATTCAATGCATTCATGCAGGCACATCAAGGTGGAGCGTCGACTAGCCACCCAACAGTTGATAATACCGCTGTGAGGCTAGGCGACGACGATGAGGGTGAAGAAGAAGATGATGCTGATGACGACGAGGACGACGACGACGAGGACGAGGCTGAGGACGACGAGTAGTATAGATTACGTAGTTTGTATGATACTTTAGTATATTGTATAACTATTTTGAACAATTAATGTAGGACATTGTAGTATTTTGAATGCATGTGTTGTTGGATGAGATTTTTAGAATTGTGGATTGCATTTTTTTGTTATGGTGATTGTAATTTATTTTATGTATACAGATTTTTTCTAACAGGGGAAAATGAGGATCAAATAGGGGGCAATGGAAATTTTTTTTGTTAGCAGATTAACAAAGGGGACGGTCATTGTGACCGTCCCCTTCGTACTTACCGTCTTCAATCTTTACCATTTGGGACGGTCAGGAGTCTGACTTTTAGGGACGGTCCTGACCGTCCCCTATGTGCGGGTATTGGGGACGGTTACCAATACCGTCGCTTATAGCAAATGCGACGGGACCTTTAGAGACGGTTTGACGACCGTCCCCATTGATCAGAGGGGACGGTCAACATATCGTTAGCGACGGATGTTGACCGTCGCCTGTTCTAGTCTTTCTTGTAGTGATTCGTGTGTCTCCTTCATGAGCGATGATTGTTGGGATCAGGGGTGCAATGTGGGACCTCACGCACGAGGAGACGAGCATAGGTCTATAAGGGAGGCAGAGGCATGACATGCTTCCATGGTAATGCACAATGACATCGAGATCGAGTCATTAAGCAAAGGGGATGGTGATGGCGGAGATTTCATGACGTTAGTGAGTCTGGAGGGACAACACCTATAGAGCTATGTAACATCTTGAGATGTGCACGTCAACATGAGCCAAAGATCGTCCTGACCAGTGGTGGACCAAGGATTAAATACTAGAAAGGGCACACTGACAAATAATAAAAAATAAATAAATAAGATGCAATAATAAAAAATCAGTAGAAACATCCATGTGTGTGGAGATATATAAAGAATCGCGCATCTAGTTTCTGTGTTATGAAAATGCATGTCTATGATAAGGGCACGTACAGGACATCCACAACATTAAAGTGCGCGTGTTAAAATGAATTGATTCTGATTGCATTAGTCACTTTTGGTAAAAAGATGTTTTTTTTATAAACATGTATATGCCTATGAGGTATAGATATATTGCATTATTGTTGCATGCATTAGAGTTTGAGACTTGGATCCACGAATGATTGAAAGTGTAACGATGCAAATGGTGTGGTGGATCTGTGGGGGAACGTGGCCACAACACGTCTGATAGATATGCGAGGATGCGAGGGAGCCAGGGGTATTGAAACGTGCCCCTAGTCCTTGCATGGCACATCCGGGTCTAAAGAAAGGAAGGATCCTTGTCCAATTTTAAATATGAATACAATGTGGTGCAGATATCGACATGTATTAAATTTATTTTACCATATAACTAAAATATGATTAATGATGTAAAACAGATACTGATGACATACAGATAATATTTGAATTACACAGTAGATTAACTCAAATATGAACGAATTCGATGAGAAACATGTGATATAAATATACTAAATGCGCTTATATCAAAAAAAATGCCAAAATACGACGAAAGAAGGTATATATTTATGTTATATACTGTTAAAAATTAAATCTACAAATATATTTATATTTAAAATGAATATATCTATTTTAAAACAAATACGGTTACGGATTTCAAAAACTTCATATAACAAATACGGTGGTGGATCGAATCGAACATATCTGTATCCATTGGCATCCCTAGACGGAGGGTACAATTTCAATATTAAATTCACGGATGATGGGAGCAACAAATGACGTGAGTGGATTATTCAATTCCTAATTATCAGGTGACGGGGGGCACAACCGCACACTGTTACTTTTTATTAATGTTTAATGGTTTAAAATAGAGAAAATTGAGAAGTTAGGGGAGGCACGTACCCCCCTTAACCAAGATGTGTGTCCGCCCATGGCCATGACGTCCTACTCAATTCGATTGTGAGCGGCAATGGTGTGCCACTGGGTATAGCATGAGGGCTTCATTGTAGAATGCTGACGACGGGAGAAAGGGGCGCGTGAAAGATTTTCATTGTTAGGTTTTTTTATTTTTGCTGTTGTGAGGGGGGCATAGGGGTCCATTTCAAAGGGATCTTTTTCAAGAACAAGGCATGATGTAATACATGAGGGGGTATCCAAAACCCGGGGGCACGCGCAACCCCTTGGCTTATACGTAGGTCTGACTCTGGTTGTTGCCATATCTTTGAGGCCGGATCTGGCTTCTTCTTGGGAAGGGAGTTTCCTTTATGTATTCGTCATTCCTCCCGCGCCGCCTAGAGAATATGCGGTTAAGTAGGTTGGACGACCTCCTCTTCTTGAGCTTGTCATTACAGGTGGATGGAAGCTTCATGCTGCCAATTTTCTTCCTAGTTTGAAGGGGAAGGGCAGCGGGGAGTTCTCTGTATGAATTCAAGGATTCTCAGTAAATCGCGGTTCCATGGTCATATCAGCACTTTTTGAATCTTTATAAAGGTCAATAAAAGAGAGTCAACCACCTTACTACCTCTCAAAAGGAGATCCAGGACCAGAACTGGCGTAGCAGGTGGAAAGTCCATTGTGTTCATATGTACTGTAATACTTTCAGCTCCTCCAACTGATTCTTGCTCCTCTATTTTCTTCTGACAATCTTGAAATATCAACAACAAACCTATGAGAATTTCACCATGATCTGCATGTTAGTATCCCGTCTAATGCAGCCCGTGAAACTTGAACGTACGTGTTCATTTGCAATGTGAACTATTGTACTTCGTAGTTCGTGGTGGCATTCATAAGAAAAAATAAGAAAATATACTCTGGTGGTCATAACAAACTAGTGGAAAGTGGATGCACGCCACTAGGAAGCACCCTTCATGGTTCCTCCCATCTCCGTCACACCTTAATTCCAAACTGAATATCATCTCTTTTTCCTTATTTGTTCACAGTTTCTTGAGTTTTTAGCACAGAAAGGATTATTTTTTGTGGTTGTCACTGTAAAGGTGTATGTACTTCCTCGCGATGGGGAATTTCCTAATTTTTAACATATTGAAATTGCAACTATAGGAGCTGCTCCTGTCCTTTTATATATGTTTCTTACCAGATTCAATCCACGACTGGGGACCTTCTACGTTCTTTCGCGATGGCTCCTTTTTATTAGGTGTAGTAGCTTTGTCGGTATCTTCCCGAGAACTCCTGATACATGCGCCAATTAAGACCAAAAGGGCTATTGGAAGTGCCAAAGATCCTCATCAGAAGTCACCCTTTTATTCTTTTTATGGAGAGGATGCAATCCACGTGAAGAAAGAAAGGTCGGTGAATATATAAGAACAATATCATGTCTAACAGCGTAGATACAGATGACAGACTTTCCATATTTCGCTCCAACGATTCCCCACCCGGACCACCTGATGAATCTCGTATTCATCATGATAAAAGTTGCATATTAAAACCCCTGTCTTAATTAATCCAATAAAATCACCTTTAATTCTTTGTTTTTATCTTGTACTATATTGTGTATAATTAACCTATAATTATTTGTATTTAATTTCCCGTATTTTTCTTGTAATTATTTTATCCTCAAAAATCTCTAAAAATTAGGTAGAATAGTTGTCTATAATTCACTGACCCTTAAAAAGATAAAAAATACAAAAAAATCTCAAAACCACAAACTTGGCATTTTTATCCATTTATAAATACCCTCAAAAACACTTTTTGTATAGTTGACCTCTTTTGGCTTTTTGACAACCATGAAAGTTGCAGAGCTTGTCGAGACGAGAAACCTTCGTGTTTTGACTTTTTCCTAATTCGGTTTCTAACTAATTCTTTTCTAATTTTCTTTGTAATTATCTTTTGAAAATTTCTCATTTGGCCACGTGGCGCTCTCTGGAGCAGCCACGTGGCCTGCTTCATCTTACGCCACCCGACGCCCTTCCTAGGCCGTTAGATCAACTCCGCCCCGCCTTAATCTCTACCGTTCATTGTCGCACCACCTCCCAGCCATCCGATCTGATCTCGGCCGTTACCTCGCGCCTCACCCTCAGCCACTCGATCCAGCACCCATCCAACGTCCCTCCACCTGCCACATCTCCACCATACGATCTAACCCCCAGATCAAATCTGAGCTACACACTAGCGCCTCAACGCCAACCCTCCAGTCCACTCTCCATCCCACGGCCATGCGCATTCCACGTCTCCCTTCTACCTCCACCGTTCGATCACGCGCCCATCCTACGCCTACTTAACTGCCACGTCACTCAGTCGCCCCTCGTTGTTAGATCTCACCCAAGCTTCCATCTGAGCCGCTCATCATCGCCCAACGCCCCGCCGTTTGATCTAAACCTAAAATCTAATCAAAACCCTTCACCTGCGCTCCTACCCCAACCGTTGGATCGCAAGATCCAACATCTCTCCTATTGTCTCCTACCTCGCATAACCCCCGCCCCCGGCCGTTTCACCTCGCCAACCAGTCTCGCCCTTCCTATTTTGGAAGCTATCTCCGTTCACCATTTCCTCTCGTAACGCCACCTGCACGTCGTCCGTAGATCCACCTTCCTCGCTCCTCCATTGATACACCTCCATCATCACTGATCCACCATTAAAACCCCCTTCGAAACCCCCCTCCTACCACATAACCGTCCGACCCCCTCCGCCTATTTAAACCCCTCCCCCGCCACCAGAATCGTGGTCCACCATTCTTAGCTCTACCCTTAGCATCCTCCTCCCCTCCGGTGACAGCGGAGGGGCGGAATGTCGAAGCAACGATAGGTTTTTGCCGGTGTCGACCCGCGGCGGTGCTCCGCCGCGTTCTGGTGATCTCCGATCACCAATTGAGCTCCGAGGAAGCAGCTGGCCTCGCGGGCGACGACCGGAGGCTCCCATGGAGCCTCAGCCCAAGCTGATTCCTCCACCACACCTCGCTCCGGCGAGGTACCTTTTTTATCTCATTTTCGCCTAATTTTTCGACCACCTCCACTATCGCTCACCACCATCTGACATGGCTCTCACCTTCGCAAACTCACCCGCATCTTCGCCCACCTTCCTCCTTCCTCCAGAACCCCTTCGCATCTCGACTCAACTCCTTCGTCTTCACGGCGGAGGAGACCCATGAGCCACAATCTTCTTCGCCTTCGCCCGGCTCCCATCTCAGCTCATCTCACCTCGCACACATAGCACTCCGCTTCGGCTACACATAACGATCGCATGTATCTTCAATGGCCGAGGTTCTCATCGGAGCTTCTTCAAGCCTCGACCCTCCGGCGAAACTCCACCGACTGCCCATGCCAACCAGCTCCGGAACATCGCCGCAGCACCAGCTTCTTCGCAAGGTCCCCATCTTGCTTCTCCGATAATCACGGGACCTCGCGAAGCTTGGAGGAGACCACAGGGGTTCACCGGAGCACAACCTCCTCCGGTGGCCCGCGGCGGAGGAAGAATTACAGTCACCGTCTCATCCGGATCGGACGGTCGAGACGACGACACGTGGCATCCCCAGCTTCCACCCGAGCCTCCACGCTGAGCCTACCGGCTCGGGTGGTCCGAACCTCAACCCGAGCCAACCAGTGCAGCCACGTGTGCCCGAACCTGTAGGCGGACCCAAGCCTAGCCCTCATGTGCCATGCACGTGCGGTGCTGGGTAATTTGCATGCCAGACCCTGGAAGAATTCTAATTACGTTTTGGTCCCCAGGCGCGTGCCTCACGTGCGTGCCTGGGTTATTTACAGGGACACCCTCCAAGTTTTCCGAAATTACAAAAGTCCCCCACGCATATGGGAAATTGCATCCAGGCCCAAACGGTTTTTGGTATTTGCATTTAGGTCCCTCCAGGGACCTAAATGCAATAATTGTCCTTTATTTTTATTGCATTTTTATTACAATTATGCCCTTGCATTGTTTTTAGCATAACTTGAGCACTGTAGGTCCAAATTGCATGATTTTAGTGTCGTTTTGATCCTTGTTTTGTCCTCTACATTTTAGCATGCTTAATTGTCGCATTTACCCCTATTATAATTGAAGTGAGATTTTATATGGCAATTGGGACCCTGCTCTCCTTGGCTTACCTTGATTGGATGACCACTTTATTATTGTGATTAAATTGACGCCGACTTCATTTTATATTGTGTTGCTCATCATTTTTGGGGTATAATTGTAATGTTTAATCTGTGTATAATTTCTCTTGCATATTTGCTCATGCATCTCCTTAACTTGCATAAAAATATCAAAAAAATGCATACAGCATGGCATTGCTTTGTAATTAGCATAAATTGCATGAGAATCTGAAATGGAAATTAATTCACATTGGACTTCATGAATCAAAATTCAATACTCACATTAGGCAGTCGTGTCCCTGTGTTCGACCTTGGTAGACTTGCCAAGTATAAATAATCCACGACATTCAAAGATCGTGGTTTTTGCTGAACCAAATTCGCCTCCTGTACTACGACTTAATTCCACAATATTATAGAGGTGAATTTGACGTTCATCAAATGGCGCCGTTGTCGGGGATCGAACCCGGGTCACCCGCATGACAGGCGGGAATACTCACCACTATACTACAGCCACGTGTGCCCGAACCTGCAGGCGGACCCGAGCCTAGCCCTCACGTGCCATGGAATTGCGGTGCTGGGTAATTTGCATGCCAGACCTTGGAAGAATTGTTAATTACATTTTGGTCCCCAGGCACATGCCTCACGTGCGTGTATGGGTTATTTACAGGGATGCCCGCCAAGTTTTCTGAAATTACAAAAAGGCCCCCGCGTATATGGGAAAATTGCATCCAGGCCCAAACGGATTTTCGTATTTGCATTTAGGTCCCTCCAAGGACCTAAATGCAATAATTATCCTTTATTTTTATTGCATTTTTATAACAATTATGCCCTTGCATTGTTTTTAGCATAACTTGAGCATCGTAGGTCCAAATTGCATGATTTTAGTGTCGTTTTGATCCTTGTTTTGTCCTCTACATTTTAGCATGCTTAATTATCGCATTTACCCCTATTATAATTGAAGTGAGTTTTTATATGGAAATTGGAATCCTGCTCTCCTTGGCTTGGTTTGATTGGATGACCACTTTATTATTGTGATTAAATTGACACCGACTTCATTTTATATTGTGTTGCTTATCATTTTTGGGGTATAATTGTAATGTTCAATCTGTGCATAATTTCTCTTGCATATTTTCTCATGCATCTCCTTAACTTGCATAAAAATATCAAAAAAATGCATACAGCATGGCATTGCTTTGTAATTAGCATAAATTGCATGATAATCTAAAATGGAAATTAATTCACATTGGACTTCATGAATCAAAATTCAATAATCACATTAGGCAGTCGTGTCCCTGTGTTCGACCTTGGTAGACTTGCCAAGTATAAATAATCCACGACATTCAAAGATCGTGGTTTTTGCTGAACTAAATTCGCCTCCTGCACTACTACTTAATTCCACAATATTATAGAGGAGAATTTGACGTTCATCAAATGGCACCGTTGCCGAGGATACGGCTTAGCTTAATTTTTGGATTTTGATTTTTTTTATTAATTTCAAATTTTCTTAGGTCCTCATTTCATGCATCATTTCTTTGCATAATATTTGTTGATTTAATTTCTCTGAGTATTATAATGTTTTTCTTTTGTGGCAGGGCCCATGATGATCGGGGAAGCATGATCCTCATGGAGGCGTGAAGTTGGGAGCTTCCGCCGAAGAGGCCGCAAAGGAATCTGTGAAGAAAAATTGGAGTCTTTTTATCATTCAAATTACATTGCATCTTGTAGAAAAACTATTGCATCTGCATATTTATTTCCCGTTTTGCATGTTGTACACAAAAAATCCCCCCCCCCCACACCTACACTGCACATGCACACTCACTTCCACCATCCCCCTGTATATTTCTCTCTCTCTCTCCCCCTCGATCCCTATCTCTATATATTTCTCTGTGTGTATATTTCACGAACCCCCTCCTCCTCACCCCTGTATCATAGACCCCCTTCCCCCTAATGCAGACCTTACTTCGGCTATTTGTAGCCTAAGTATAGGGGGGATCTGCCTGCTCATCCATCCCTCGTCCCGTCTTCTTGTACTTAGGCCAATTTTGGCCTAAGTATAGGGGGACCCGCCTCCCCAGTTCCGCTATATCACCCTGTACTAGAATCGAGCCTTGGCTTCATGGCACTTGTGCTATAAGGACATAGCAAAATTTAAGTATAGGGGGTATACCGTATATTATTGTATATTACTTTAGCCTCAGCTCGCGTTTTAATTCTTTTTAAAATTTTATTTTTCGGGCTAGGTTTTGGTAAAGTAGTGAACTGAGTAAAAACCTGTAAAAAATAATATATATATATATATATTAAAATTGAGGGATTAATTTTTGTAAATATTTTTGTTAAAAAAATATTTCTTGAAAGTTGACTCTGACTACTAGGCTTAGTAGACACTTTCAGTGAGGGAACTTCGGTCTCCCTTAGCAGAGTGGGTGGTTTAGAGGACATCGCATATGGCCCCGTCCTCAAGTAACACGGGCCTCGGCCCGTACTTACACCCATACTGGCTGAAAGTGTATACTTTTATTTGAGCCTGGGCCAGTCATTGTCCCTCCGAGGAATTAAAAAAAATTAAAATCCATAAAAAATTGCAAAAGCCAAAAATCACACAAAAATTCACTAACCCAAGGAGTTGGTGTATTCCTGACACATTCACACTCGCGCAAGGCTTGAGGATTTTGAGGACACTGGATCTCTGGAATCTTGAGAGTCTGAGTTAACATGCCTTAGTCACTAGGGTTTTCAAGACTTAAATATCCACATTCCCCTGGTTTGAAAGATTTGAGTGCTATATTGCACTCTTCATCTCTACCTTCAAGAAAATATGATCAGCACAGTCACTTCCACAACTGCATGATAGATGAGCTGAGATGAGATATCACTTGAGGAACTAGGACCAGAGATTTGAGTTTAGACTCGATCTTATGATATTCAAGGATGGGATAAAGTTAACGAAGGCTTCAGAAAACCTGAGTGTCAACAAAACCCTAGCCAGTATGTGAACAAGATTCATATGCTATCTCTTTGATATTTACCTAAAGTGCCAGGGTGTGATGAAACTTAAAATGAATTTGTTGATCAGTGTGCGCCAATTTTTATTAAAAGCAGTGGAGCTAGCCAACAAAAGAAAGGAAATGTCAAAGAAAAAAAAGCTCTGAATACCAAAGTCAAAATACAAATGAGCTTCCACCAATGGCGTGCGCTCCCAAACATTTTCAAAGTGTCCACTTGGACCAAGAGCTAATTAGGACCAAGGAGTCGGGCTGACACCACAAAAAGGGCCCTGAATCGTAAGCGATACAGGTCTGGGTGTCGAAGGTATCTTAGATACTCAAAAAAGACACACCCCGGTGTACTCCTAGAAAAACAAGTGCAGATGACTCCAACTCTCTTGACGGACACATTGATCAACAAAATAATAATATACATGTGTTGAGTAAAAGGCACTCGAGAGACCCCTTGTTCCAATGTGAGGGTGAGAAAATTAGACACAATCCTAGTACCTCCATCATCTGGCCATCCATCAACATTTCAAGTCTGACAAACTATAGAGACGGTTGACTGAAGCAAGAATAGACTTATTCCCTAGTATTGAGGATTAGGACTAGAGGAGAGTCTTTGGGACTGGAACTTTGAGTGATGCATCGACTCGGCTCTCATGAAATGCAGTACACTAAATGTCATATCCTTATATTATATGTACAAAAAGAGAGTCTGATAATCAGAGAAGTTGGATTCCTTCTGACTAAGGCTTGGATAAACCCGGAATTTTAGGATCACTTAGGTCAAGGGTCGTCGAAAGATCAAGCCTTGAAAATTTCACGCGCACTGTCAGGAATTAACCCGATTCCTTCATTCTTTAGATGCTCGAGGATGTGCATGGTTTAAGTATAGGGGTATGATGAATCTCGTATTCATCATGATAAAAGCCGCATATTAAAACCCCTATCTTAATTAATCCAATAAAATCACCTTTAATTCTTTGTTTTTATCTTGTACTATATTGTGTATAATTAACCTATAATTATTTGTATTTAATTTCCCGTATTTTTCTTGTATTTATTTTATCATCAAAAATCTCTAAAAATCAGGTAGAATAGTTGTCTTTAATTCACTGACCCTTAAAAAGATAAAAAATACAAAAAAATCTCAAAACCACAAACTTGGTATTTTTATCCCTTTAAAAATACCCTCAAAAACACTTTTTGTACAGTTGACCTCTTTTGGCTTTTTGACCAACATGAAAGTTGTATAGCTCGTCGAGACGAGAAACTCTCGTGTTTTGACTTTTTCTAATTCGGTCTCTAACTAATTCTTTTATAATTTTCTTTGTAATTATCTTCTAAAAATTTCTCATTGGGCCACGTAGCGCTCTTTGGAGCAGCCACGTGGCCCGCTTCATCTCACGCCACCCAGCGCCCTTCCTAGGTCGTTGGATCAGCTCCGCCTCGCCTTAATCTCTACCGTTCATTGTCGCACCACCTCCCAGCCATCCGATCTCATTCCAGATCTGATCTTGGCCGTTACCTCGCGCCTCGCCCTCAACCAATCGATCCAGCACCCATCCAACATCCCTCCACCTGCCACATCTCCACCTTACGATCCAACCCCCAGATCAAATATGAGCCACACACAAGCGCCTCAACGCCAGCCCTCCGATCCACTCTCCATCCCACGGCCATGCGCATTCCACGTCTCCCTTCTACCTCCACCGTTCGATCACGCGCCCATCCTACGCCTACTTAACTGCCACGTCACCCAGTCACCCCTCGCCGTTAGATCTCACCCAAGCTTCCATCTGAGCCGCTCATCATCGCCCAACGCCCCGCCGTTTGATCTAAACCTAAGATCTAATCGGAACCCTTCACCTGCGCTCCTATCCCAGCCGTTGGATCGCAAGATCCAATGGCACTCCTATTGTCTCCTACCTCGTGTAACCCCCGCCCCCGGCCGTTTCACCTCACCAACTAGTCTCTCCCTTCCTATTTTGGAAGCTATCTCCGTTCACCATTTCCTCTCGTAACGCCACCTGCACGTCGTCCGTAGATCCACCTTCCTCACGCCTCCATTTATACACCTCCATCATCACTGCTCCACCATTAAAACCCCCTTCGAAACCCCCCTCCTACCGCATAACTGTCCGACCCCGTCCGCCTATTTAAACCCCTCCCCCACCACCAGAATCGTGGTCCACCATTCTTGGCTCTATCCTTAGCCTCCTCCGCCCCTCCGGTGACAGCGGAGGGGCGGAATGTCGAAGCAACGATAGGTTTTTGCTGGTGTCGACCCGCGGCGGTGCTCCGCCGCGTTCTGGTGATCTCTGATCATCAATTGAGCTCCGACGAAGCAGCTGGCCTCGCGGGTGACGACCGGAGGCTCCCATGGAGCCTCAGTCTAAGCTGATTCCTCCACCACACCTCGCTTCGACGAGGTACCTTTTTTTATCTCATTTTCACCTAATTTTCCGACCACCTCCACTATCGCTCACCACCATCTGACATGGCTCCCACCTTCGCAAACTCACCCGCATCTTCGCCCGCCTTCCTCCTTCCTCCAGAACCCCTTCGCATCTCGACTCAACTCCTTCGTCTTCACGGCGGAGGAGACCCATGAGCCACCATCTTCTACACCTTCGCCCAGCTCCCATCCCAGCTCATCTCACCTCGCACACACAACACTCCGCTTCGGCTACACATAATGATCGCATGTATCTTCAATGGCCGAGGTTCTCGTCGGAGCTTCTTCAAGCCTCGACCCTCCGACGAAGCTCCACCGACTGCCCACGCCAACCAGCTCCGGAGCATCGCCGCATCACCATCTTCTTCGTAAGGTCCCCATCTTGCTTCTCTGATAATCAGGGGATCTCGCAAAGCTCGGAGGAGACCACAGGGGTTCACCGGAGCACAACCTCCTCCGGTGCCCCGCGACGGAGGAAGAATTACAGTCACCGTCAAATCATCCAGATCGGACGGTCGAGATGACGACACATGGCATCTCCAGCTTCCACCCGAGCCTCCACGCTGAGCCTACCAGCTCGGGTGGCCCGAACGTCAACCCGAGCCAACCAGTGCAGCCACGTGTGCCCGAACCTGCAGGCGGACCCGAGCCTAGCCCTCACGTGCCATGCACGTGCGGTGCTGGGTAATTTGCATGCCAGACCCTGGAAGAATTGCTAATTACATTTTGGTCCCCAGGCGCGTGTCTCACGTGCGTACCTGGGTTATTTACAGGGACGCCCTCCAAGTTTTCTGAAATTACAAAAAGGCCCCCACACATATAGGAAAATTGCATCCAGGCCCAGACGGTTTTTGGTATTTGCATTTAGGTCCCTCTAGGGGCCTAAATGCAATAATTATCCTTTATTTTTATTGCATTTTTATTACAATTATGCCCTTGCACTGTTTTTAGCATAACTTGAGCATCGTAGGTCCAAATTGCATGATTTTAGTGTCGTTTTGATCCTTGTTTTGTCCTCTACATTTTAGCATGCTTAATTGTCGCATTTACCCCTATTATAATTGAAGTGAGTTTTTATATGGCAATTGGGACCCTGCTCTCCTTGGCTTGCTTTCATTAGATGACCACTTTATTATTGTGATTAAATTGACACCGACTTCATTTTATATTGTGTTGCTCATCATTTTTGGGGTATAATTGTAATGTTTAATCTGTGCATAATTTCTCTTACATATTTGCTCATGCATCTCCTTAACTTGCATAAAAATATCAAAAAATGCATACAGCATGGCATTGCTTTGTAATTAGCATAAATTGCATGAGAATCTGAAATGGAAATTAATTCACATTGGACTTCATGAATCAAAATTCAATACTCACATTAGGCAGTTGTGTCCCTGTGTTCGACCTTAGTAGACTTGCCAAGTATAAATAATCCACGACATTCAAAGATCGTGGTTTTTGCTGAATCAAATTCGCCTCCTATACTACGACTTAATTCCTCAATATTATAGAGGTGAATTTGACATTCATCACCACCTAAGTAAGAATTCACATCTCTCTTCTTCTCTTTTGCTTCTATTGTTGACATGAATGTCCAACTACCTTTTATCATCTCTACATTTATAGTTCTTCTTGTAATATAATGTCATCCGACCGTCAATTACAAACTCATGAAAATTTCTTATAAGTGGTCAATTTCATTCCTGGCATTTTCTGTTGTCATTAGACATGTTTGATTTATTGTAATTTTTATCATGGGCAGCACAAAGCATGTATCAAGTAAGAAGAAGTCAGCGCGCCTTCTCAGTCAAGTGTTCTTAAGACTGCGAGGGAGGAGAGACAAAGATGTGGATGTGGAAGAAAACTTCTTCTCAGAAGAAGAAACAGAAGGCTCCTATAAAGATACAGCTATAAAGAACTAGATCGCACCACTACAGGATTCTGCTTAAAAAATATTCTGGTGGGGGTGTTGGATTTTTGCAGATCAAACCCTGATTTGGGCTCCAAGGGCTGCTAGAATTCGTTCCTTATGATGGGACCCAAGTGCTATTATTCCCATCAAGTTGCAGCCCTATTCGACTGCCCCAAAGATTCCATAACAACATCCCCATTCGTTCGATGTCCATCCCAGTTCAACAAGCCGAGAACAACACGGGTTTTGGACCCTTCACTTCCTCCACGCAAGAGAGTGAGAGAGAGGTCGAGCTCGTGCTCGATAGGAGCAACGACTCTAGTTTGAGTGCAGCAGCAACCAGACTCGAGAGGACTCAGCGACTAGGAGCTTTGGAATCAAGACGAGTAGCATTTTGGGCGGGTTTGAGGAGCAGCAGCGAGGAGGTCGTTGTGGACGACCTCAAGGGAGCTAGGCATCGCGTTTTGGGTCTCAATCCAGGAGCCCACAAGGAAGCCACCTATTCCTTCCTGGATTTGAGCATTTGGTATTTTAGATACCTATGATAGTTAGTTGATTATTGAAGATTGGTATTTTAGGTACGTAGGACAGTTGGTTGATTATTGAAGAACTATCTGTCGTGCCTGTGGCTTTTATCTCAGTTTTTTTGGGCAACAAAATCGAAAGAACATTGACCCCATTTTGACGTAGTGGATTCGTTGCTGGTCTTGCCCCGTGGTTTTTCCCTAGCTCACATCGAGCAAGGGTTGCCATGTAAAAATCGTTGCCTTCTTTGGTTGCTTTTTGTGCTAGCTTGTTGTGATTGCTTATTGTCGTTGTCGTTTGGTTCTCGTGTAGGGAACCCATATTTGTGTCGTGCCATATTTGCTACGAGATAGAACTTTGGTACTCATCACTATCCCTAACAAATGGTATCAGAGCAGAGGTTGTGCAAGATGGGCAAAGATGATGAGGGCACGATGATTAAGCTCACAAGTAGAAATTTGAAGATTTTGAAGCCAATATGGAAGACATATGATATTGCAAGGACCTCCACGATCTGGTGGAAGTAGAGAGCGTCGGGCCAGAGAACATGACCGCAGACGAATGGACAAAATTGAATCGGAACACCATTGGAACCATTCAGAAATGACTTGATATGTCAGTTTTCATCATGTGGTTTAAGAGACAAATACAAAGGAGTTGTGGGACAGGTTGTCAGGGCTCTATGACCAGAAGACTGCAACCAACAAGGCTTTCTTGATTTGAAAGTTTGTGAACTTGAAGTATAACCAATGTGGCAGAGCATTTGAATGAATTTCAAAGCATCATCAGCCAGTTGGTTCCTTGGGTCTGGCACTTGATGACAAGGTGCAGGCACTTCTCTTGCTGGGTTTGTTTCCACCTGCATCATGTTTTGCAGGTGGCCTAACCTTTCATGTCTATGTATGGAAGTGGCTAGTATTTTTTATAACGGTTGTGTTATTCTTTGTCGGCAGGGTCTATATGTTTTCAGTTTGTTCTTCTATTTGAGCTTATTTACTAGTTTAAGAGTAAATTTTGCAAACTCATAAAAACAATCTCCATTACTACTATCCAAATGTATCAATTAAGGTTTAGAAAAATTGTGGATGAAGAAGTGGGAGTGTCGCCAAAAAATGAAGAGAAGGAGGGGGAAAATGAAAGGAAGGAAGAAAGAAAGTAAAAGAGGAAGCACAAGAGTAGGATACTACGACACAGGCAGGGAAGGGAGGTGGCATTAATCAAAGCAGACCTTTTTCTGTTGTAAATGAGATTGCCAATGCATATATTAAACAGTAAAACATCGGATCCAAATGAATTAACAGATAAACAATACAGAATAAGATTACATTAAACGTATGTTTCCTGGTCATTATCCGATTATACAATGCAAACAGGAACCGATTAAAAGAACAGAAACAACAATAAGTACATGATCCAGAAAGGGTAAAGCAATAAACATATTGCGGCAACCAAAATAAAATGAAGATCAGTTTAGAAGTCACCGAAGCCTCCATGAAATGGACTGTCATTAGAGAAGATATCGCCCCCACAATACCGGTGCGTAGGGTACTAGTGATCCGCTCCCAGGATACGACGGCTCACGATCGTCGTCGGCGCACACCAACGGGATCGTCCTCGATTGTACCTCAGAGAACTGCGGCCGAGAAAGGAAGAAGAAAAACATTCGTCCGTGAGAGGAAGAACCAGAGAGAGAGACAGCGTGAGAGGTTTTTCTTGCAAGTGAAGAAAAACTGCGTCGGGTGAGGGATATATATAGAGGGGATCGCGTGCGGTTACCTTTGGTTTCCGAAAACGCGTCCCTAAAACGCAGCCTTTCGGATCCAAAATCGCACCCATAATGGCAATTTGAATTCCCATTTAAGCCGGCTTACCGAATTAATCGTGTGATTAATTTAATCGACTTACCAAATGAAAACCGCAGCAAAAGTATCGAGATCCAAATTGACTCTCCCGAGCCGGAGCCCGAGCCCGAGCCCGAGCCGGAGACGGAGACGGAGACGGAGACGGAGCGGAGCGGAGCGGAGCACGTGCGCGCGCGCGTGTGTGGTCCTCCATTCCTCCTTTCTACTATTGCTACAAAAGCTTGGGGTGTGGACTCATATATAAGTCCACCAAAAGTTTAGATCTCCAAGGTATGGTACTA
Source organism: Ottelia alismoides (assembly GCA_037367405.1). Classification (NCBI taxonomy): domain Eukaryota; kingdom Viridiplantae; phylum Streptophyta; class Magnoliopsida; order Alismatales; family Hydrocharitaceae; genus Ottelia; species Ottelia alismoides. The sequence goes on along the minus strand of JAZKJV010007570.1, from coordinate 168,625 downwards.
AACTTCAACCCAAACTCAACCATATTTCAAATTTGGGAATTCCCACTTTCCCTCTAAACCATTTGCTTTCCCAGTTGAAACCAAATTAATACCAAATTGTACTTAATAGGTTTTCCAATTAAAACCTATATATACAATTTTAATACAACAATCCCCCACGAATTCACCAATTTGAAAAAGAGATTCAAAATGATTTAAGAGACTTCTTTCGGCTGCCCACACTTTACTTTCAGTAAAGGTACCTTTCGATTTGAACCTCTACCTGAGTTTACTACTTTCACTTTAACAGGAACGAAATGAATTACGTCTTGAACTTCAGACCTTGGTGTTAAACATACGGTAGAAACAACAAAGCGTTGTTCTTGGTACAATCTTCAGGGTTGGTGCTCTTAAAGGCCATGCACCCTTATCCTGTTACATGAGTGTATTCAGGAATGACCCTCTTCCTTTAACTGCGGCCCACAGTAACACTCACATAGGTGGCGTTCTCCAAGGATGCACTACTAACATCCTGCCCAAAGGCTTGAACCCATTCAGAGCCTACGCTCTTCCTAAACTTGCAGCTTAAATGGCACTCAGGCTTCCAGGGATAAGACACTCATGCTTACGCATTAAAATTAGAGTGCCAACCAGTTCTCCAAACAGCTTGTTATTACCACATTGAACCTACTTTGTGGGATCTCCACTCAGATAGGTTGGGTTGCTACTGTAGAGGAACTCCCAATGGGTCTCAGTCCCATCCCAAGCCTAGACTTTAGGACTAAAGATCTATCAAGTCCCTCAGTCAACGGATCTGCCGTGTTGTCTTTGGATCCAACAAAATCCACAGCCAACACTCCTCGAGACACCAAATCCCTTAACGTCTTAAGTCTGATTTGTATGTGTCTCCTTGTTTTCTAATTGAACTTTGAACTCTTGATCTTGGCAATTGTGGTCATATTATCACAATGTACCGAGATCGTAGGAACAGGCTGACCTACCATGGGAATTTCAGACAGAAATTCCCTTAGCCATTCAGCCTCTATTCCAGTGATGTCCAAAGCACACAGCTCAGCCTCAAAGGTGGATCGAGCTAGAATGGTCTGCTTCACAGACCTCCAGGAGACTGCACCGCCTCCAAGGGTAAATACATACCCTGTAACACCATTACTCCCAGACTCCTCTATTTTCCCTATCCAGCTTGCATCACTGTAACCTTCTAGTACAGAAGGATGTCTACCATAATGCAAACTAAGGGAAATAGTTCCCTTCAAGTACTTCAGTACTCGATCCAGAGTCTCCCAGTGAGTACGGTCAGGACAGCTAGTGTATCTACTCAGCTTTGCAACCGAGAATAAAATATCAGGTCTCGTGCAATTAGTAAGATACATTAAACTTCATATTACTTGTGAATACCTTAGCTGGGCTACAGGTACTCCACTTTTATTCTTAAACAGCGTTTTGGATGAATCAAAAGGAGTGCTTACAGCTTTGCAATCTTGATATCCAAATTTCTCAAGTACCTTCTCAACATAGTGAGATTGAGAAATTACAATCCCATCAACTGACCTTGTCAGTTTGAGACCGGAGATCACATCAGCAACACCCATGTCCTTCATCTCAAACTTGCTACTCAAGAAAGCCTTAGTCTCATTAATAATCCTCATATGTGATCCAAACAACAATATGTCATCAACATATAGGCACAAGACAATACACTCATCACCTTTCACTTTGGAATAGACACACTTGTCGGATTCATGAACCTTAAAGCCATATGATAAAATGGTTTTGTCAAATTTTTCATGCCACTGCTTTGGTGCTTGTTTCAATCCGTAGAGGGATTTGACAAGCTTGCAAACCTTTCCCTCATTCCTAGGAGTCACAAGCCCATCAGGTTGATCCATATAGATCTCTTCCTCAAGATCGCCATGCAAGAAGGCGGTCTTCACATCCATCTGATGGATAGAGAGATCATATACAGATGCCAATGCTATGAGCATCCGGATTGCGGTCATCCTAGTCACAGGGGAATAGGTATCAAAATAATCGATACCTTCCTTTTGCCTAAAGCCCTTGGCAACTAATCTGGCTTTGTACCTTTCAATTGATCTGTCAGGTTTAAGCTTTCTCTTAAACACTCACTTGCACCCAATGGTAGAGCACCCTTTGGGTAAATCAACCAACTCCCAAGTTCCATTAGCCATAATGGAATCCATCTCAGATTTGATGGCTTCCTTCCATTGTTTTGCCTCAGATGAAGCCATGGCTTCCTTGTAACTTGGTGGATCACCCTCAATCTGGTAGACAACGAAGTCGCTACCCAGATCCTTGGCTATCCGAGGTCTTTTACTCCTCCTTGGCTCAATCTCTTCAGAGAGATCATTGGGTTCAGGTTGAGTCTCAATCCCCACATTTGTTATCATTTCTACTTGATCTGGAATAGATCCTGATGTGGAGGCGCCCTCAATGGTCAGATTTTGAGGAATCCCAGTCTTCAATGGGAAGACATCCTCAAAGAAGGTAGCATCACGGAGTTCAGCAATAGTGTTGACATCTATGCCCGGTATCTCGGACCGAATTACAAAAAACCTATATGCATAGCTATTTTCTAGGTAACCTAAGAAGACCGCATCAACAGTTTTAGGACCAAGTTTCTTTCTCTTGTGTTCTGGGACTAAAACCTTAGCGAGACAGCCCCACACTTTGAGATATCTTAGACTCGGTTTCCTATTTCTCCAAAATTCAAAGGGACACTTTTCCATATGTCTTGGAGGTAACCTGTTCAGAATATGGCAAGCCGTATTCAAGGCTTCTCTCCACATATAGGTTGGAAGTCCAGAACTCTGTAGGAGAGCATTGATCATGTCAGTTAAGGTTCTATTTTTCCGTTCTGCTATCCCGTTTGATTGCGGTGAATATGGGGCCGTAACTTCATGAACTATGCCAAATGATTTGCATTGTTCATCAAATAAGTTAGAGGTATATTCACCTCCGCTATCTGACCTAAGGCGTTTAGGCACTTTTCCTGTTTGTGTTTCAGCCTCATTCTTAAAGATAAGAAATTTCTCTAAGGCTTCATCCTTGGTTTTCATTAGATATACATAGCAGTATCTGCTGCCATCATCTATAAAGGTGATAAAGTATTTCTTATTGTCTCGGGTCAACACACCATTAAACTCACAGATATCTGTGTGCACTAGATCCAAGATCTCACTATCTCTAGAGACAGACTGAAAAGACTTCCTAGGTGTCTTAGCTTGCACACAAATTTCACATTTTTTAGTTTTATCAATTGTGTGTTTAGGGATCAACTCTAAATTCATCATTCTTTTAATTGAATTTAGGTTTACATGTCCCAATCTACCATGCCACAGATCACAAGATTCTAGATTATTCACAACATGAGACACAGAACTAGAACATTCAGCATTCAAAACATTCACTTCATTAATGTTTACTGAATCACATCTAATTCTAAATAACAAATCAAAATCAGCCAAATAGCCTTTACCATAAAAGACACCATGTCTCAGAATAACAACTTTATTACATTTAAAGTTTAATTCAAAACCATTTCTAACTAAGATAGAGCCAGATAACACATTCTTCTTGATGTCAGGAACATGCAGCACCCTGTGCAATGTCCATACATGTCCAGAGGAGAACCTCAAGTTGACTTGTCCTGACCCTAGCACCCTGGCTGCAGAATCGTTCCCCATTTTCACAGTCCCACCGCTGCAGGTTTGATAAGAAGAAAACAACGTTCTATCAGAACATATATTTACATTGGCTCCCGTATCCACGAGCCACTCATTTGGATCATGGATATGGTATAGTTCAGGTTTTACAGAGACATACTCCTCGCTAGCCCCGAGTCCCATAGTGATCATGTTCACTTGTGGACTCCTGTCTGCAGCCTTAGGTTGAGCCTTCAAGGACGGTCAGTCCTTTTTCCAATGGCCAACCTGATTACAGTGCCAGCAGGGTTTATTCTTTGCCTTTTTCTGGATCTTGCCCTTTGGTTTCATTTTATTGTTATTGGGACCCTTTCCCTTCTTATCCTTGCCCTTCGAGGTCATAAGATTGACCTTAGCCTGAATATCAACAGGAAGCACAGGTTTTTGTTTCCTGTGTTCCTCCTCTATGGCAATTGCCACCATCAAGTCATCCATAGAAATTTTCCCCTTTCTATGTTTCAGGGTCATACCGAAGTCTTCCCACGACTTGGGGAATTTTTCTATGATGAACATGACATGAAACTTCTCTGGAAGTTTCATTTCGGCATCCTCTAAACCATGGAGCAGAAGTAAAAACTCGTGTGCCTGTTCAGAAACTGACTTTCCCTCGGTCATGGAAAACTTCAAAAACTTAGCTACGGAGTATTTCTCAATACCGAGGTCTTCGGTGTTATACTTCCGATCCAAGTCTTCCCATAGCCCCTTTGCAGTCTGCGTGGATGAACAATATACGTCAAACAACGTGTTGGACAGAGCCAACAAGATGCAGCCATGACATATACGGTCACGTTCCTTCCACGCGGAATGCGCCTTATGGCTATCGGGTGAGGGGTTTTCCGCCTCCACCGTAGGACAGTCGGTTTCAAGCATCGAGATTAACCCTATGGTGGTTAAACAGATCTTCATGCGTTGTTGCCGACGCTTAAAATTCTGTCCACCGAATTTTTCATCCATACCCGTCATATCTACCCTCGATTTAAACATTGTTTCCGACATAATTTTATAATCGGTTCCCGATATCTTCTCTAAGATTGTTGTAAATGAGATTGCCAATGCATATATTAAACGGTAAAACATCAGATCCAAATGAATTAACAGAGAAACAATACCGAATAAGATTACATTAAACGTATGTTTCCCAATCATTATCCGATTATACAATACAAACAGGAACCAATTAAAAGAACAGAAACAACAATAAGTGCATGATCCAGAAAGGGTAAAGCAATAAACATATTGCGGCAACCAAATAAAATGAAGATCAATTTAGAAGTCAACGAAGCGTCCATGAAATGGACTGTCCTTAGAGAAGATATCGCCACCACAATACCGGTGCGTAGGGTACTAGCGATCCGCTCCCAGGATACGACGGCTTACGATCATTGTCGGCGCACACCAACGGGAACGTCCTCGATTGTACCTCAGAGAACTGCAGCCGAGAGAGGAAGAAGAAAAACGTTCGTCCGTGAGAGGAAGAACCAGAGAGAGACAGCGTGAGAGGTTTTTCTTGCGAGTGAAGAAAAACCGCGTCGGGTGAGGGATATATATAGAGGGGCTCGCGTGCGGTTACCTTTGGTTTCCGAAAACGCGTCCCTAAAACGCAGCCTTTCGGATCCCAAAATTGCGCCCATAATGGCAAGTTGAATTCCCATTTAAGTCGGCTTACCAAATTATTCGTGTGATTAATTTAATCGACTTACCAAATTAATCGTGTGATTAATTAAATTGACACCGACTTCATTTTATATTGTGTTGCTTATCATTTTTGGGGTATAATTGTAATGTTCAATCTGTGCATAATTTCTCTTGCATATTTGCTCATGCATCTCCTTAACTTGCATAAAAATATCAAAAAAATGCATATAGCATGGCATTGCTTTGTAATTAGCATAAATTGCATGATAATCTGAAATGGAAATTAATTCACATTGGACTTCATGAATCAAAATTCAATAATCACATTAGGCAGCCGTGTCCCTGTGTTCGACCTTGGTAGACTTGCCAAGTATAAATAATCCACGACATTCAAAGATCGTGGTTTTTGCTGAACCAAATTCGCCTCCTGTACTACTACTTAATTCCACAACATTATAGAGGAGAATTTGACGTTCATCAAATGGCGCCGTTGACGGGGATACGGCTTAGCATAATTTTTGGATTTTGATTTTTTTATTAATTTCAAATTTTCTTAGGTCCTCATTTCATGCATCATTTCTTTGCATAATATTTGTTGATTTAATTTCTCCGAGTATTATAACGCTTTTCTTTTGTGGCAGGGCCCATGATGATCGGGGACGCTTGATCCTCATGGAGGCGTGAAGTTGGGAGCTTCCGCCGAAGAGGCCGCAAAGGAATCTGTGAAGAAAAATTGGAGTCTTTTTATCATTCAAATTACATTGCATCTTGTAAAAAAACTATTGCATCTGTATATTTATTTCCAGTTTTGCATGTTGTACACAAAAAATCCCCCCCCCCCACACCTACACTGCACATGCACACTCACTTCCACCATCCCCTTGTATATTTCTCTCTCTCTCTCCCCCCCTCGATCCCTATCTCTATATCTTTCTCTGTGTGTATATTTCACGAACCCCCTCCTCCTCACCCCTGTATCATAGACCCCTTCCCCCTAACGCAGACCTTACTTCGGCTATTTGTAGCCAAAGTATAGGGGGGATCTGCCTGCTCATCCATCCCTCGTCCCGTCTTCTTGTACTTAGGCCAATTTTGGCCTAAGTATAGGGGGGCCCGCCTCCTCAGTTCCGCTATATCACCCTGTACTTGAATCGAGCCTTGGCTTCATGGCACTTGTGTTATGAGGACATAGCAAAATTTAAGTATAGGGGGTATACCGTATATTACTGTATATTACTTTAGCCTTAGCTCGCGTTTTAATTCTTTTTAAAATTTTATTTTTCGGGCTAGGTTTTGGAAAGTAGTGAACTGAGTAAAAACCTGTAAAAAATAATATATATATATATCTATATATTAAAATTGAGGGATTAATTTTTGTAAATATTTTTGTTAAAAAAATATTTCTTGAAAGTTGACTCTGACTACTAGGCTTAGTAGACACTTTCAGTGAGGGAACTTCGGTCTCCCTTAGCAGAGTGGGTGGTTTAGAGGACATCGCATACGGCCCCGTCCTCAAGTAACACGGGCCTCGGCCCGTACTTACACCCATACTGGCTGAAAGTGTATACTTTTATTTGAGCCTGGGCCAGTCATTGTCCCTCCGAGGAATTTAAAAAAATAAAATCCATAAAAATTTGCAAAAGCCAAAAATCACACAAAAATTCACTAACCCAAGGAGTTGGTGTATTCCTGACACATTCACACTCACACAAGGCTTGAGGATTTTGAGGACACTGGATCTCTGGAATCTTGAGAGTCTGAGTTAACATGCCTTAGTCATTAGGGTTTTCAAGACTTAAATATCCACATTCCCCTGGTTTGAAAGATTTGAGTGCTATATTGCACTCTACATCTCTACCTTCATGAAAATATGATCAGCACAGTCACTTCCACAACTGCATGATAGATGAGATGAGATGAGATATCACTTGAGGAACTAGGACCAGAGATTTGAGTTTAGACCCGATCTTATGATATTCAAGGATGGGATAAAGTTAACGAAGGCTTCAGAAAACCTGAGTGTCAACAAAACCCGAGCCAGTATGTGAACAAGATTCATATGCTATCTCTTTGATATTTACCTAAAGTGCCATGGTGTGATGAAACTTAAAATGAATTTGTTGATCAGTGTGCGCCAATTTTTGTTAAAAGCAGTGGAGCTAGCCAACAAAAGAAAGGAAATGTCAAAGAAAAAAAAGCTCTCAATACCAAAGTCAAAATACAAATGAGCTTCCACCAATGGCATGCGCTCCCAAACATTTTCAAAGTGTCCACTTGGACCAAGAGCTAATTAGGACCAAGGAGTCGGGCTGACACCACAAAAAGGGCCCTGAATCGTAAGCGATACAGGTCTGGGTGTCGAAGGTATCTTAGATACTCAAAAAAGACACACCCCGGTGTACTCCTAGAAAAACAAGTGCAGATGACTCCAACTCTCTTGACGGACACATTGATCAACAAAATAATAATATACATGTGTTGAGTAAAAGGCACTCGAGAGACCCCTTGTTCCAATGTGAGGGTGAGAAAATTAGACACAATCCTAGTACCTCCATCATCTGGCCATCCATCAACATTTCAAGTCTGACAAACTATAGAGACGGTTGACTGAAGCAAGAATAGACTTATTCCCTAGTATTGAGGATTAGGTCTAGAGGAGAGTCTTTGGGACTGGAACTTTGAGTGATGCATCGACTCGGCTCTCATGAAATGCAGTACACTAAATGTCATATCCTTATATTATATGTACAAAAAGAGAGTCTGATAATCAGAGAAGTTGGATTCCTTCTGACTAAGGCTTGGATAAACCCGGAATTTAGGATCACTTAGGTCAAGGGTCGTCGAAAGATCAAGCCTTGAAAATTTCACGCGCACTGTCAGGAATTAATCTGACTCCTTCATTCTTTAGATGCTCGAGGATGAGCATGGTTTAAGTATAGGGGTATGATGAATCTCGTATTCATCATGATAAAAGCCGCATATTAAAACCCCTATCTTAATTAATCCAATAAAATCACCTTTAATTATTTGTTTTTATCTTGTACTATATTGTGTATAATTAACCTATAATTATTTGTATTTAATTTCCCGTATTTTTCTTGTAATTATTTTATCCTCGAAAATCTCTAAAAATCAGGTAGAATAGTTGTCTATAACTCACTGACCCTTAAAAAGATAAAAAATACAAAAAAATCTCTAAACCACAAACTTGGTATTTTTATCCCTTTAAAAATACCCTCAAAAACACTTTTGTACAGTTGACCTCTTTTGGCTTTTTGACCAACATGAAAGTTGAAGAGCTCGTCGAGACAAGAAACTCTCGTGTTTTGACTTTTTCTAATTTGGTCTCTAACTAATTCTTTTATAATTTTCGTTGTAATTATCTTTTGAAAATTTCTCATTGGGCCACGTGGCGCTCTCTGGAGCAGCCACGTGGCCCGCTTCATCTCACGCCACCTGGCGCCCATCCTAGGCCGTTGGATCAGCTCCGCCCCGCCTTAATCTCTACCGTTCATTACCGCACCACCTCACAGCCATCCGATCTGATTCCAGATCTGATCTCGGCCGTTACCTCGCGCCTCGCCCTCAACCAATCGATCCAGCACCCATCCAACGTCCCTCCACCTGCCATATCTCCACCATACGATCCAACCCCCAGATCAAATATGAGCCACACACTAGCGCCTCAATGCCAGCCCTCCGATACACTCTCCATCCCACGGCCATGTGCATTCCATGTCTCCCTTCTACCTCCACCGTTCGATCACGCGCCCATCCTACGCCTACTTAACTGCCACGTCACCCAGTCACCCCTCGTCGTTAGATCTCACCCAAGCTTCCATCTGAGCCGCTCATCATCGCCCAACTCCCCGCCGTTGGATCTAAACCTAAGATCTAATCAGAACCCTTCACATGCGCTCCTATCCCAACCGTTGGATCGCAAGATCCAATGGCTCTCCTATTGTCTCCGACCTCGCGTAACCCCTACCCCCGCCGTTTCACCTCACCAACCAGTCTCGCCCTTCCTATTTTGGAAGCTATCTCCGTTCACCATTTCCTCTCGTAACGCCACCTGCACATCGTCCGTAGATCCACCTTCCTCACGCCTCCATTTATACACCTCCATCATCACTGCTCCACCATCAAAACCCCCTTCGCAACCCCCCTCCTACCACATAACCGTCCGACCCCCTCCGCCTATTTAAACCCCTCCCCCACCACCAGAATCGTGGTCCACCATTCTTGGCTCTACCCTTAGCCTCCTCCGCCCCTCCGGTGACAGCGGAGGGGTGGAATGTCGAAGCAACGATAGGTTTTTGCCGGTGTCGACCTGCGGCGGTGCTCCGCCACATTCTGGTGATTCCGATCACCAATTGAGCTCCGAGGAAGCAACTGGCCTCGCGGGTGACGACCGGAGGCTCCCATGGAGCCTCAGCCTAAGCTGATTCCTCCACCACACCTCGCTTCGGCGAGGTACCTTTTTTATCTCATTTTCGCCTAATTTTCCGACCACCTCCACTATCGCTCACCACCATCTGACACGGCTCCCACCTTCGCAAACTCACCCGCATCTTCGCCCACCTTCCTCCGTCCTCCAGAACCCCTTCGCATCTCGACTCAACTCCTTCGTCTTCACGGCGGAGGAGACCCATGAGCCACCATCTTCTACGCCTTCGCCCGGCTCCCATCCCAGCTCATCTCACCTCGCACACACAACACTCAGCTTCGGCTACACATAATGATCGCATGTATCTTCAATGGCCGAGGTTCTCGTCGGAGCTTCTTCAAGCCTCGACCCTCCGGCGAAGCTCCACCGACTGCCCACGCCAACCAGCTCCGGAGCATCGCCGTAGCACCATCTTTTTCGTAAGGTCCCCATCTTGCTTCTCTGATAATCATGGGACCTCGCGAAGCTCGGAGGAGACCACAGGGGTTCACCGGAGCACAACCTCCTCCGGTGCCCCGCGGCGGAGGAAGAATTACAGTCACCGTCTGATCATCCGGATCGGACGATCGAGACGACGACACGTGGCATCCCCAGCTTCCACCCGAGCCTCCACGCTGAGCCTACCGGCTCGGGTGGCCCGAACGTCAACCCGAGCCAACCAGTGCAGCCACGTGTGCCCGAACCTGCAGGCGGACTCGAGCCTAGTCCTCACGTGCCATGCACGTGCGGTGCTGGGTAATTTGCATGCCAGACCCTAGAAGAATTGCTAATTACATTTTGGTCCCCAAACGCGTGTCTCACGTGCGTACCTGGGTTATTTACAGGGACACCCTCCAAGTTTTCTGAAATTACAAAAAGGCCTCCGCGCATATGGGAAAATTGCATCCAGGCCCACACAGTTTTTGGTATTTGCTTTTAGGTCCCTCCAGGGAACTAAATGCAATAATTATCCTTTATTTTTATTGCATTTTTATTACAATTATGCCCTTGCACTGTTTTTAGCATAACTTGAGCATCGTAGGTCCAAATTGCATGATTTTAGTGTCGTTTTGATCCTTGTTTTGTCCTCTACATTTTAGCATGCTTAATTGTCGCATTTACCCCTATCATAATTGAAGTGAGTTTTTATATGGTAATTGGGACCCTGCTCTCCTTGGCTTGCTTTCATTAGATGACCACTTTATTATTATGATTAAGTTGACACCGACTTCATTTTATATTGTGTTGCTCATCATTTTTGGGGTATAATTGTAATGTTTAATCTGTGCATAATTTCTCTTGCATATTTGCTCATGCATCTCCTTAACTTGCATAAAAATATCAAAAAAATGCATACAGCATGGCATTGCTTTGTAATTAGCATAAATTGCATGAGAATCTGAAATGGAAATTAATAAACATTGGACTTCATGAATCAAAATTCAATACTCACATTAGGCAAACGTGTCCCTGTGTTCGACCTTGGTAGACTTGCCAAGTATAAATAATCCACGACATTCAAAGATCGTGGTTTTTGCTGAACCAAATTCGCCTCCTGTACTACGACTTAATTCCACAATATTATAGAGGTGAATTTGATGTTCATCACCACCTAAGTAAGAATTCACATCTCTCTTCTTCACTTTTGCTTCTATTGTTGACATGAATGTGCAACTACCTTTTATCATCTCTACATTTATAGTTCTTCTTGTAATATAATGTCATCCGACCGTCTATTACGAATTCATGAAAATTTCTTATAAGTGGTCAATTTCATTCCTGGCATTTTCTGTTGTCATTAGACATGTTTGACTTATTGTAATTTTTGTCATGGGCAGCACAAAGCATGTATCAAGCAAGAAGAAGTCAGCGCGCCTTCTCAGTCATGTGTTCTTAAGACTGCGAGGGAGGAGAGACAAAGATGTGGATGTGGAAGAAAACTTCTTCTCAGAAGAAGAAACAGAAGGCTCCTATAAAGATATAGCTATAAAGAACTAGATCGCACCACTACAGGATTCTGCTTAAAAAATATTCTGGTGGGGGTGTTGGATTTTTGCAGATCAAACCCTGATTTGGGTTCCAAGGGCTGCTAGAATTCGTTCCTTATGATGGGACCCAAGTGTTATTTTTCCCATCAAGTTGCAGCCCTATTCGACTGCCCCAAAGATTCCATAACAACATCCCCATTCGTTCGATGTCCATCCCAGTTCGACAAGCCGAGAACAACACGGGTTTTGGACCCTTCACTTCCTCCACACAAGAGAGTGAGAGAGAGGTCGAGCTCGTGCTCGACAGGAGCAATGACTCTAGTTTGAGTGCAGCAGCAACCAGACTCGAGAGGACTCAGCGACTAGGAGCTTTGGAATCAAGACGAGTAGCATTTTGGGCGGGTTTGAGGAGCAGCAGCGAGGAGGTCGTTGTGGACGACCTCAAGGGAGCTAGGCATCGCGTTTTGGGTCTCAATCCAGGAGCCCACAAGGAAGCCACCTATTCCTTCCTGGATTTGAGCATTTGGTATTTTAGATACCTATGATAGTTAGTTGATTATTGAAGATTGGTATTTTAGGTACCTAGGACAGTTGGTTGATTATTGAAGAACTATCTGTCGTGCCTGTGGCTTTTATCTCAGTTTTTTTGGGCAACAAAATCGAAAGAACATTGACCCCATTTTGACGTAGTGGATTCGTTGCTGGTCTTGCCCCGTGGTTTTTCCCTAGCTCACATCGAGCAAGGGTTGCCATGTAAAAATCGTTGCCTTCTTTGGTTGCTTTTTGTGCTAGCTTGTTGTGATTGCTTATTGTCGTTGTCGTTTGGTTCTCGTTTAGGGAACCCATATTTGTGTCGTGCCATATTTGCTACGAGATAGAACTTGGGGTACTCATCACTATCCCTAACAAATGGTATCAGAGCAGAGGTTGTGCAAGATGGGCAAAGATGATGAGGGCACGATGATTAAGCTCACAAGTAGAAATTTGAAGATTTTGAAGCCAATATGGAAGACATATGATATTGCAAGGACCTCCACGATCTGGTGGAAGTAGAGAGCGTCGGGCCAGAGAACATGACCGCAGACGAATGGACAAAATTGAATCGGAACACCATTGGAACCATTCAGAAATGACTTGATATGTCAGTTTTCATCATGTGGTTTAAGAGACAAATACAAAGGAGTTGTGGGACAGGTTGTCAGGGCTCTATGACCAGAAGACTGCAACCAACAAGGCTTTCTTGATTTGAAAGTTTGTGAACTTGAAGTATAACCAATGTGGCAGAGCATTTGAATGACTTTCAAAGCATCATCAGCCAGTTGAGTTCCATGGGTCTGGCACTTGATGACAAGGTGCAGGCACTTCTCTTGCTGGATTTGTTTCCACCTGCGTCATGTTTTGCAGGTGGCCTAACCTTTCATGTCTATGTATGGAAGTGGCTAGTATTTTTTATAACGGTTGTGTTATTCTTTGTCGGCAGGGTCTATATGTTTTCAGTTTGTTCTTCTATTTGAGCTTATTTACTAGCTTAAGAGTAAAATTTACAAACTCATAAAAACAATCTCCATTACTGCTATCCAAATGTATCAATTAAGGTTTAGAAAAATTGTGGATGAAGAAGTGGGAGTGTCGCCAAAAAATGAAGAGGAGGGGAAAAATGAAAGGAAGGAAGAAAGAAAGTAAAAGAGGAAGCACAAGAGTAGGATACTACGACACATGCAGGGAAGGGAGTTGGCATTAATCAAAGCAGACCTTTTTCTGTTGTAAATGAGATTGCCAATGCATATATTAAACAGTAAAACATCGGATCCTAATGAATTAATAGAGAAACAATACCGAATAAGATTACATTAAATGTATGTTTCCCAATCATTATCCGATTATACAATGCAAATATGAACCGATTAAAAGAACAGAAACAACAATAAGTGCATGATCCAGAAAGGGTAAAGCAATAAACATATTGCGGCAACCAAAATAAAATGAAGATCAGTTTAGAAGTCACCGAAGCGTCCATGAAATGGACTGTCCTTAGAGAAGATATCGCCCCCACAATACCGGTGCGTAGGGTACTGGCGATCCGCTCCCAGGATACGAAGGCTCACGATCGTCGTCGGCGCACACCAACGGGATCGTCCTCGATTGTACCTCAGAGAACTGCAGCCAAGAGAGGAAGAAGAAAAACATTCGTCCGTGAGAGGAAGAACCAGAGAGAGAGAGACGGCGTGAGAGGTTTTTCTTGCGAGTGAAGAAAAACCGCGTCGGGTGAGGGATATATATAGAGGGGCTCGCGTGCGGTTACCTTTGGTTTCCGAAAACACGTCCCTAAAACGCAGCCTTTCGGATCCCAAAATCGCGCCCATAATGGCAAGTTGAATTCTCATTTAAGTCGGCTTACCAAATTAATCGTGTGATTAATTTAATCGACTTACCATATGAAAACCGCAGCAAAAGTATCAAGATCCGAATTGACTCTCCCGAGCCCGAGCCCGAGCCGGAGACGGAGCGGAGCGCGCGCGTGCGCGTGTGTGGTCCTCCAATCCTCTTCTCTACTATTGCTACAAAAGCTTGGGGTGTGGACTCATATATAAGTCCACCAAAAGTTTAGATCTCCAAGGTATGGTACTAAACTTCAACCCAAACTCAACCATGTTTCAAATTTGGGAATTCTCACTTTCCCTCCAAACCATTTGGTTTCCCAATTGAAACCAAATTAATACCAAATTATACTTAATAGGTTTTCCATTTAAAACCTATATATACAATTTTAATATAACATTTTCTACCTTAATTCCGCAGACGAAGCACACAGACTTTCATGAAAGCCTTAGACCTACATCACATCATACATGAAAAGCTTGAAATCCAAGTAATCTTACTTGTATTTGATGTTCCTACTCCAAACCCAATCCGAGTCGACTTTGCCATCACGGAAACCATCACTTATCTGATCTCAGTCTTCCACAATTTCGTAACCATCGGAATCACTATGTTTGTTTGGATCATTGAATATGCTTCGTCTTCATGATTTATTTACTTTGGTTTTTGGTTTTCATCTCCTCACATCTGTGGTGCTTTTGCAGGAAAATCTCACCAGTCTCATCAGGATTACATGGAGAAGGCAGACAGCGCGCAGCGAGAGACTTTCAGTTAAATGAACATTTCTGCGGACACCATTTTCTGTAATAAGCAGCAAACCGACTTTGCGAGGATGAAGCACAAGGGTGACATATTACCGTCATTTGTTGAGCTGAAACATTTTTTATTCCTTTTTTTGTAATCCTTGCTTACATTAAATTAAGGTGCTTGATTAGGAGTTAGTCATGAGCTTCGTAGCAAACATGAGGTTTAACCTGCAGCATTTGTTCCCTTGTCATTTTTATATAATTGAAGAGATTTTCACTTTTCCACCTGCAAAACATGTTTGATTTATTGTAATTTTTGTCATGGGCAGCACAAAGTCTGTATCAAGCAAGAAGAAGTCAGCGCGCCTTCTCAGTCAAGTGTTCTTAAGACTGCGAGGGAGGAGAGACAAAGATGTGGATGTGGAAGAAAACTTCTTCTTAGAAGAAGAAACATAAGGCTCCTATAAAGATATAGCTATCAAGAACTATATCGCACCGCTAAAGGATCTGCTCGAACAATATTCTGGTGGGGGTGTTGGATTTTTGCAGATCCAAACCCCAATTTGGGTTCCAAGGGCTGCTACAATTCGTTCCTTATGCTGGGACCCAAGTGATATTTTTCCCATCAAGCTGCAGCCCTATTCGATTGCCCCAAAGATTCCATAACCACAGCCCCATTCGTTCGATGTCCATCCCAGTTCAACAAGCCGAGAACAACACGGGGTTTGGACCCTTCACTTCCTCCACGCAAGAGAGTGAGAGAGAGGTCGAGCTCGTGCTCGACAGGAGCAACAACTCTAGTTTGAGTGCAGCAACAACTAGACTCGAGAGGACTCATCGACTAGGAACTTTGGATTCAAGACGAGTAGCATTTTGGGCGGGTTTGAGGAGCAGCAGCGAGGAGGTCGTTGTGGACGACCTCAAGGAAGTCGAGCATTGCGTTTTGGGACTCCATCCGGGAGCACACAAGGAAGCCATCTATTCCTTCCCGAATTTGAGCATTTGGTATTTTAGATACCTATGATAGTTAGTTGATTATTGAAGATTGGTATTTTAGATACCTAGGATAGTTGGTTGATTATTGAAGAATTATGTGCCGTGCTCGTGGCTTTTATCTCGGTTTTGTTGGGCAAAAAAATCGAAAGAACATTGACCCCATTTTGACCTAGTGGATTCGTTGCTGGTCTTGCCCCGTGGTTTTTCCCTAGCTCACATCGAGCAAGGGTTGCCACGTAAAAATCGTTGTCTTCTTTGGTTGCTTTTTGTGCTAGCTTGTTGTGATTGCTTATTGTCGTTGTCGTTTGGTTCTCGTGTAGGGAACCCATATTTGTGTCGTGCCATATTTTCTACAAGATAGAACTTGGGGTACTCATCACTATCCCTAACAAGTGGTATCAGAGCAGAGGTTGTGCAAGATGGGCAAAGATGTTGAGGGCACGATGATTAAGCTCACAAGTAGAAATTGGAAGATTTTGAAGCCAATATGGAAGACATATATTATTGCTAGGGCCTCCACGATTCGGTGGAGGTAGAGAGCGTCAGGCCAGAGAACATGACCGCAGACGAATGGACAGAATTGAATCGGATTGCCATTGGAACTATTCAGAAATGACTTGATATGTCAGTTTTCATCATGTGGTTTAAGAGACAAATACAAAGGAGTTGTGGGACAAGTTGTCCGGGCTCTATGAGCAGAAGATTGCAACTAACAAGGCTTTCTTGATTTGAAAGTTGGTGAACTTGAAGTATATGGACGGGACCAAAGTGGCAGAGCATTTGAATGACTTTCAAGGCATCATCAACCAGTTGAGTTCCATGGGTCTGGCGCTTGATGACAAGGGGCAGACACTTCTCTTGCTGGGTTCGTTTCCAGATAGTTGGTAGACCCTAGTTGTCACTATGAGCAATTATGTGGAGGATGGCAAGTTGGCCATGCCCATGGTAAGGGGTAGCCTCTTGAATGAGGAGACCATGCATTGCTCATCAAAAGAGACATCGTCCTCTTCACACATGTATTTAGTCGAGAGGAGAGGAAGATCCACTAGCAGAGGAAAGTCACAAGAGAGACCACAATCCAGGGACAGGTCCAAGGGCCACAATCAAGGAAACCCTGAGACAGTGGTACTTAAAGTTTGATGCTTGCATGATAAAGCAGAGCTTCAAGAGGACTACATTTGATCCATGTGTATACATTGATTGTCTTTCCAATGACAAGATCGTCATTCCTTTGATCTATGTGGTTGATATGTTGATTGTAGGTCATGATTTCCAACTTGATTGCGAAGACCAAGAGAGTACTCTCGAAGGAGTCTGAGATGGAGGATTTGGGCAAGGCAAGCCACAATGTTGGGATGTAGATTAGTCGAGACAAAAAGAAGCGCATGGTGTGGTTATCGTGGGAGAGCTATATTGAATGCATGTTGGAGCTATTCAACATGATGAGTGTGAAACCTGTCAGCACGCCCTTAAATTCTCATTTCAACATGACCAGAGAGTCATCTCCATCCACTTCTGTCGCGGCCCCGATTCCGGGCCGTCGGATCCTCCCATATCCGGATCTGATTACTCAGTAATAATTTATTCAGCAATCACAACTAACATTCAGAAATAAACTGTAAATAAAATACTCAGAAGAAAGTATTTCAACACTTTTACATTCACTAAATAAAGTTCACATGATACATTGTCCCACTATAACCATTTACATGTACATCAGCTCGAAACGAAATACACAAAAATATTACTACTACCTTACAGAGAAAAGCTACTGCGGCTCGTTGGATGACTATGTTAGCAGGCTGGATTATTAAAGTCCTTGTATGGCTCACCGACACATATTGGGTTTTTCATAAATCATAGGATAACAATTAGCGAGTGCTAAGTAACGGAGAAGAGAAAAGTAACCAATTGTATAGTTTTTCAAAACTTGTTATCACAAAAAGTTCCTTGCATTCGCATTAGTTTAAGTCACATTCCTTCTATTCCAAATCAAGGATTAGACCATGGGAACACCACCATTCTTGGACTCCGAAGCTGTAGATACTTCGGGATTGGAGATTTCGTTGATCTGGTGACCTTATGTTGACGCACGTTGCCTCAACCAATCCTCTAATACTACCCTGAAAAATTTCCTTTTCTTTTATTAATCATGGTCTCAAACCCTCAGTTTGGAAAACAAAGGAGCACACCGTCCTCGAGAACCCGGTTGCTTAAAACCTCAGGCTAACCGTTAATCACATAACCTAGTGGCTTTAAATACATGTTATTTGGATCCCGGTACCATGCGTTGCAAATCATTCATTTCGTGCGCATTTATCATAACAGGGCAACCGTGTACTACCTAGGTAGGGCAAAACCAATACGGGTTCCTTCCGACAAACCTACAGGTTGCATGCCCTACATGTAATTCTACTCCCAGTCATTATTAACGTAATACACAATCCTTTCCAAGATCCAACTCAAAATACATCAATTCCCATGATGTAATTTCTCTGTCAAGCCTTAGATTTGCATAAACATAGTACTATGTATAGACTTACACCTAAATTAATTTATATATTTATAACTCAAATTTATGCTCGATTTGACTTCCAAATACTAACTTTCCGAATTACTGCATCCATTCGATGCTTAGACCTTAATTTAGTTGAAATCACAAAGCAACTTTTTGTACTTTCTCGAAAATAACCAAATTAGAGTTCTTCTTAATGAAGAACATAAAGTCATGAATCTCAACGATCTCATATGAAACCTAACAGTAAAATGAAGGATTTCGTTACCTAATCAAGTTCTTTCTCTCGTATGCAGTGCTTTATCATGATTCTTTTTTTCAAAAGATGGTTACAACTCCTGAAACAATCGAATTTCATTTTCGTATAAAAAACGTTAAGAACGTGCCAATAACATGAAGAATGAATGAAGAACTCGAAGAACATGAAGAATACACGAAGAACGCGAAGAGCATGTTTTCTCTTAAAATTTCGGCAGAGTTTCCCCTTATACGGGGTGATACTTATAGGAAAATTTCTACAAAGTTTCCCTTATATCAAGACATATTTTTTAAAAACAGAAAGAATTTCCTTTATGAAATCACAGAAAGGAAACAACAAGAAAATTGAACATGAATCGAAAACCTAGCTCACGAAGCGACTAAGAGAGGATCGTACCTTCCTCCTCCTCGTTCTCCCGGTAGCGCTTCGTTAACACTCCTTCCTCGCCTCCCACTCATCCTCACGACCTGCCGATCCTAGCCCTTGGTTGGTGATGTTAGTGGAATCGTATAGAATGAATGGGTAGGGTGGGCTATTTATAGACTCCAGAAAACCGCTAACCATGGTTAGAAAACCATGGTTTAGACCTTAACCGCGGTTAGCGGTCCATGGTTTTGGCCCACGATTTTGGATAAAACTTATCCCAAACATAGGGCTTAAGTTAGAACATTCTAGAGGATTCTAGATTTGTTAATGATGCTTAATTGACTTTAATCGTGATTAACTTTCACTAATCGCGATTTAACTTTTGCGACTTACGCTTATCTTTTGCTAACTATTGATCAGTGTTCGCTAATGGTCATTAGTTTTTCAATCCATCATTAATTTCTTTAATCATGCTTAAGTAGTCTTAATGACTTTCATTACGGGTTAATGACGTCTTAATCCTCCTTACTTCTCTTTCTTCCAAAAATCATAACAAATCGAAACGAAGTTTGATTCACACGAAATAAATTCCGTTGGTTTTCTCTTGACGGGCCAAATCTTATGATATAGGATCCAAGAGATGCCGAGTTCAAGGCTTTACAATTATAACGACCTTAAAGGAAGTCTAGTCATCGAGAATAGAAATGCATCCATAACAACCTTGTAGAGGATTGAAACCATAACAACCTTAAAGAAAATGAACGTCATTTCATTTATAATGAACATATACATATACATAACGTTATCACTCAAACAAGTACGTGTATTTTTCTTTCATTTCTACCTCAGGTTCCTATGTAGCTTCTTCATACTCTTGGTTGCGCCACAACACTTTAACTATAGGTATCTCTTTGTTCCTCAACTTCTTGATATCCTAGTCCAGTATTTGCAAAGATATTTCTAGGCATGTCGAGTCTTACTCAATATGCAGATCATCATAGCTTTTCTTATGCTCAGGCCTTGATATACTTTCTCAGATTTGATATGTGAAAAATATTATGTATTGCCGAAATATGTGGAGGAAGTGCAAGTCTATAGGTGACTTTTCCAATCCTTTGAATAATTTCAAAGGAACCCACGAACCTGGGTGCCAACTTCCCACACAAACCAAACTTTTGAACTTCGTTCATAGGTGATACTTTGAGAAATACAAAATCACCTACCTTAAATTCAAGATCTCCTCGCATGATATCACTATAGCTTTTCTAGTGACTCTGGGCAGTTATTAGTCTTTTTCGAGCAAGCTCTACAGCTTCCCGTGTCTCCTGGAGTCTATATGAATCGTAAAGGATCTTTATCCCGACCTCTTGCCAACACAAAGGAGTAGTACAACGACATCCATATAGTGCTTCAAATGGTGCCATGCCAATACTTGTATGGTAACTATTGTTGTATGTGAATTCTGCAAGAGGCAAATGTTTCACCCGTGACCATTCCATTCTACAGCACATGCCCGCAGCTTATCCTCTAAAGTTTGAATCGTACGTTCTGGTTGACCATCAGTTTTATGGATGATATGATGTGCTCAAGCATAGTTATGTGCTTAAGGCTTTCATAAAGTTCTCCCAATAGTGTGAGGTGAATCGTGAATCTCGATCGAAAACTACCTCATTTGGGATACCATGGAGACGGATCATGTGTGTAGTATATAACACAGCAAGTTGGTCTGGAGTAAAAGACTAGCTCATTGGAATGAAGTGTGCTACTTTGGTCAGACGATCTATTACAACCCATATACTATCTTTCCCCCCAGTCGTTTGAGGTAAGCCATTAACGAAGTCCATGGAAATGATTTCCCATTTCCATTCAGGTATAGGGAGGGGTTGCAATAATCCTGATGGTTTTTGGTATGAAGCCTTTACATGCTGGCATGTAAAATATGAATTTACAAACGCAACAACATCTTTCTACATTCCCGGCCACTAGAATTTTGAAGAAGATCCTTATACATCTTTGTAGTTCCTGGATGAATGGATGATATGGAACAATACACCTCACGTAAGATTTCCTTCCTTAATTTGGGTGTGTTTGGTACACAAACTCTATGATGGTAATACAGTAACCCAACTTGTATCTGGAATCCCTATATCTCATTCTTCTAAGTTGTCTAAAGTCTTTAAGGACTAAATCATTCTCCTGTCCTTTCTTTATTCTATCACAGATCTCTAGTTTGTATCGTTGAGGAACAGTTATAGTAACGACACTATTATCAAATAGTTTCCATTCACTTAACGTTGATAGTAAACCTCTGAAGTGGATAACACTCACTGACCCAGGTGAATAAGTTCTTTAGCAAAGGGCATATGCTACGACGTTCCCCCTACCTGGGTAGTAGGACATAGTGCAATCATAATCATTCAACAACTTTAGACACCGTCTCTGTCTCATATTGATATCCTTTTGATCAAACAGATATTTTAAGCTTTTATGATCAGTGAAGATTCAAAAGTAATACCATACAAGTAGTGTCTCCATATCTTTAAAGTGAAAACTACAATAGCTAATTCAATATCATGTGTTGGGTATTTCTTCTTATGTGTCCTGAACTATCGTGATGCATATGCAACTACATTACCATGTTGCATAAGAATCACCCCAAGTCCTTCTCTAAATGCATCAATGTACACTGTAAACCCATCACTCCCAAAGGGTAGAGTAAGGATGGGTGCAGATGTCAGGCATTCTTTCAGTGTTTGGAAAGTAGTTTCGCATGCATTAGACCATATGAATGAACTTCCTTCCAAGTGATCCTAGTCATTGGTAATGTTATTCATGAAAAACCCTTCACAAATCTTATATAATATCCAGTTAATCACAGAAAAGATCGTATTTCTGTAATAGTATTTGGGTGTTCCCAACTCATTACCGCACTAACCTTTGTAGGAACAACTGATTTACCTTCCCCAGAAATAACATGACATAAGAAAGATACTTCATATAGCCAGAAGTCATATTTGCTAAATTTAGCATACAGTTTGTTCTTCCATAGAGTTTCAAGTGCATGCATGAGATGGTGTTCATGCAGATACTTATCCTTGGAGTAAATAAGCACATTGTCAATAAAGACTACTACAGAGTGATCTAAGAACTCCATTCATGAGATCCATGAAGGTCGTTGGGGCATTTGTCAGTTCAAAAGGTATATCTAAGAATAAATAATGCCCGTATCTACTTCGAAAAGCTGACTTGGGAATATATGTATCTTTAATTTTCAACTTAAGGTATCCAGATCTTAAATCAATCTTGGAATACACAGTTGAACCATGTAATTGATCAAAGAGATCATATATTCTTGGCAGAGGATACTTGTTCTTTACAGTCTTCTTGTTTAGTAATCTATAATTAATGTACAACCGCATTAGCCCGTCCTTTTCCTGACAAATAAGACAGGTGCACCCCATGGTTAAGTATTATGATGAATGAATCCTTTATCTAACAACTCTTGCAACTGTACCTTTAACTCTCGTAACTCAGCTGGTGCCGTCCTATACGGAGGGATAGAGATAGGCTGAGTATCAGATATGAGAAAGATTTCAAATTCAATCTCTCGCTCAGGTGTTAATCCATGTAGTTCTTCTGAAAATACATCAGGAAACTCGCACACTATAGGTATATCTTCCAATATTCTGTATGACCTTGATGTAGTGATTACATAGGCTAAATAACCATGGCACCCTTGTTTTAACAACTGTTGTGCCTTCAAAGTAGAGATATATTCTATATTTATCATCGGATGTCTTTCCAATGAACTGGAACTCTATCGAGTTAGGAAGGTGAAACATTACTGTCTTCTGAAAATAGTTAAGACATGCATAATGCCTTTCTAGCCAATCCATCCCTATGATAAGATCAAAGTCCTTCATTTCGATTAGTAGCAGTGAAACAGATAATTGATGTCCCACTATCAGTACTATACTATTATCCAGGATTTCTCGGATTATAAATACTTGTTCTCATGGTCCCTTTATCAGATAGGACTGTTGTACTTCTATTGGTATCTTATCCAAAGTGGGTACTAACCGTCGAGCAATAAGTGAAAACTACAACAACTAATTCAAGGTCATGTGTTGGGTAGTTTTTCTTATGTGTCCTGAACTATCGTGATGCATATGCAACTAACTTACCATGTTGCATAAGAATCACCCTAAGTCCTTCTTTAGATGCATTAGTGTACACTGTAAACCCTTTACTTCCGGAGGATGGAGTAAGGATGGGTGCAGACGTTAGGCATTCTTTTAGTGCGTGGAAACTAGTTTCGAATGCATTAGACCATATGAGTGTAACTTCCTTCTGAGTCAGCGTAGTCATTGGTAATGCTATTCGTGAAAAGTCCTTCACAAATCTTATATAATATCCAGCTAATCTCATAAAAGATCGTATTTATGTGATAGTCTTCGGGCATTCCCAACTCATCACCGCACTGACCTTTGTAGGATCAACTGATATACATTCTCCAAAAATAACATTACATAAGAAAGATACTTCAGATAGCCAGAAGTCACATTTGCTAAATTTAGCATACAGTTTGTTCTTCCATAGAGTTTCAAGTGCATGCATAAGATGGTGGTAATGCAGATACTTATCCTTGGAGTAAATATGCATATCGTCAATAAAGACTACTACATAGTGATATAAGAACTCCATTCATGAGATCCATGAAGGCCGTTGGGGCATTTATCAGTTCAAAAGGCATATCTAAGAATAAATAATGCCTGTATCTACTTCGAAAAGCTGACTTGGGAATATATGTATCTTTAATTTTCAACTGATGGTATCCAGATCTTAAATCAAATCTTGGAATACATAGTTGAACCCTATAACTGATCAAAGAGATCATATATTCTTGGGAGAGGATACTTGTTCTTTACAGTCTTCTTGTTTAGTTATCTATAGTTAATGTACAACCGCATTGACCCATCCTTTTTCTTAACAAATAAGACAGATGCATCCCATGGTTAAGTATTAGGACGAATGAATCCTTTATCTAACAGCTCTTGCAACTGTACCTTTAACTCTCGTAACTCAACTGGTGCCATCCTATACGGAGGGATAGAGATAGGCTGAGTATCAGGTATGAGAGAGATTTCAAATTCAATCTCTCTCTTAGTTGGTAATCCATGTAGTTGCACTGGAAATACATCAGGAAACTCGCACGCTATAGGTATATCTTCCATCATTCTGTATGACCATGATGTAGTGATTACATAGGCTAAATAACCATGGCACCATTGCTCTAACAACTGTTGTGCCTTCAAAGTAGAGATATATTCGATATTTATCATCGGATATCTTTCCAATGAACAGAAACTCTATCGAGTTAAGAAGGTGAAACGTTACTGTCTTCTGAAAACATTCAAGACATGCATGATACCTTTCTAGCCAACCCATCCCTTTGATAAGATCAAAGTCCTCCATTTCGATTAGTAGTAGTGAAACAGGTAATTGATGTCCCACTATCAGTACTAAACAATTATCCAGGATTTCTCGGATTATAAATATGTGTTATCATGGTCCCTTGATCAGATAGGACTGTTGTACTTCTATTGGTATCTTACCCAAGGTGGGTACTGACCGTCGAGCAATAAGTGAAAACTACATAAGCTAATTCAAGGTCATGTGTTGGGTAGTTCTTCTTATGTGTCCTGAACTGTCGTGATGCGTATGCAACTACCTTACCATGTTGTATAAGAATCGCCTCTATTCCTTCTTTAGATGCATCAGTGTACACTGTAAACCCTTCACTCCCGGAGGGTAGAGTAAGGATGGGTGCAGATGTTAGACATTCTTCCAGTGTTTGGAAACTAGTTTCACATGCATTAGACCATATGAATGGAACTCCTTCTGAGTCAGCCTAGTCATTGGTAATGCTATTCGTGAAAAGTCCTTCACAAATCTTATATAATATCCAGCTAATCGCAGAAAAGATCGTATTTCTGTGATAGTCTTTGGGCGTTCCCAAGTCATCACCACACTAACCTTTGTAGAATCAACTGATATACCTTCCCCAGAAATAACATGACATAAGAAAGATACTTCAGATAGCCAGAAGTCACATTTGCTAAATTTAGCATACAGTTTGTTCTTCCATAGAGTTTCAAGTGCAAGCATGAGATAGTGTTCATGCAGATACTTATACTTGGAGTAAATAAGCACATCATCAATAAAGACTACTACAAAGTGATCTAATAACTCTATTCATGAGATTCATGAAGGCCGTTGGGGCATTTGTCAGTCCAAAAGGCATATCTAAGAATTCATAATGCTCGTATCTACGTCGAAAAGTTGTCATGGGAATATATGTATCTTTAATTTTCAACTGATGGTATCCGAATCTTAAATCAATCTTGGAATACACATTTGAACCCTGTAACTGATCAAAGAGATCATTTATTCTTGGCAAAGGATACTTGTTCTTTATAGTCTTCTTATTAGTTATCTATAGTTAATATACAACCGCATTAACCCATCCTTTTTCTTGACAAATAAGACAGGTGCACCCCATGGTTAAGTATTAGGATGAATAAATCCTTTATATAACAACTCTTGCAACTATATCTTTAACTCTCGTAACTCAGCTGGTGCCATCCTATACTGAGGGATAGAGATAGGCTGAGTATCATGTATGAGAGAGATTTCAAATTCTATCTCTCGCTCAGATGGAAATCCAGGTAGTTCCTCTAGAAATGCAACAGGAAACTCGCACACTATAGGTATATCTTCCATCATTTTGTATGACCTTGATGTATTGATTACATAAGCTAAATAACCATGGCACCCTTGCTGTAACAACTCGTGCCTTCAAAGTAGAGATATATTCGATATTTATCATCAGATGTCTTTCCGATGAACTGGAACTCTATCAAGTTAGGAAGGTGAAACGTTACTGTCTTCTGAAAATAGTCAAGACATGCATGATGCCTTTCTAGCCAATCCATCCCTATGATAACATCAAACTCCTCCATTTCGATTAGTAGTAGTGAAACATGTAATTGATGTCCCGCTATCAGGACTATACAATTATCCATGATTTCTCGTATTATAAATACATGTTCTCATGGTCCCTTGATTAGATAGGACTGTTGTACTTCTATTGGTATCTTACCCAAGGTGGGTATTGACCGTCGAGCAATGAGTGAAAACTACAACATCTAATTCAAGGTCATGTGTTGGGTAGTTCTTCTTATTTGTTCTGAACTGTCGTGATGCGTATGCAACTACCTTACCATGTTGCATAAGAATCACCCCAATTCCTTCTTTATATGCATCAATGTACACTGTAAACCTTTCACTCCTGGAGGGTAGAGTGAGGATGGGTGCAGATGTTAGGCATTCTTTCAGTGCTTGGAAACTAGTTTCGCATGCATTAGACCATATGAATGAAACTTCATTCCGAGTCAGCCTAGTCACTGGTAATGCTATTCGTGAAAAATCCTTCACAAATCTTATATAATATCTAGCTAACACCATAAAAGATCGTATTTCTGTGATAGTCTTCGGGCGTTCCCAACTTATCACCGCACTAACCTTTATAGGATCAACTGATATACCTTCCCCAGAAATAACATGACATAAGAAAGATACTTCAGATATCTAGAAGTCATATTTGCTTAATTTAGCATACAGTTTGTTCTTCCATAGAGTTTCAAGTGCATGCATGAGATGGTGTTCATGCAGATACTTATCATTGGATAAATAAGCACATCGTCAATGAAGACTACTACAAAGTGATCTAAGAACTCTATTCATGAGATCCATGAAGGCCGTTGGGGCATTTATCAGTTCTAAAGGCATATCTAAGATTTTATAATGCCCGTATCTACTTCGAAAAGCTATCTTGGGAATACATGTATATTTAATTTTCAACCGATGGTATTCAGATCTTAAATTGATATTGGAATACACAGTTGAACCATGTAACCGATCAAAGAGATCATATATTTTTAGCAGAGGATACTTGATATTTACAGTCTTCTTGTTTAGTTATCTATAGTTAATGTACAACCGCATTGACCCATCCTTTTTCTTGACAAATAAGACTGGTGCACCCCATGATTAAGTATTAGGACGAATGAATCATTAATCTAACAGCTCTTGCAACTATACTTTTAACTCTCGTAACTCAGCTGGTGCCATCCTATACAGAGGGATAGAGATAGGTTGAGTATCAGGTATGATAGAGATTTCAAAATCAATCTCTCGCTCAGTTGGTAATCCAAGTAGTTGCTCTGGAAATACATTAGGAAACTCGCACACTATAGGTATATCTTCCATCATTCTGTATGACCCTGATGTAGTGATTACATAGACTAAATAACCATGGCACCCTTGCTCTAACAACTGTTGTGTCTTCAAAGTAGAGATATATTCGATATTTATCATCGGATGTCTTTCCAATGAACTGGAACTCTATCGAGTTAGGAAGGTGAAACGTTACTGTCTTCTGAAAACAATCAAGACATGCACGGTGCCTTTCTAGCCAATCCATCTCTGTGATAAGATCAAAGTCCTCCATTTCGATTAGTATTAGTGAAACAGGTAATTGATGTCCCGCTATCAGTACTATACAATTATCCAGTATTTCTCAGATTATAAATACTTGTTCTCATGGTCCCTCGATCATATAGGACTGTTGTACTTCTATTGGTATCTTACCCACGGTGGGTACTAACCGTCGAGCAATTAGTGAAAACTACAGCAGCTAATTAAAGGTCATGTGTTGGGTAGTTCTTCTTATGTGTCCTGAACTGTCGTGATGCATATGCAACTACTTACCATGTCTCATAACAATCACCCAAGTCCTTCTTTAGATGCATCAGTGTACACTATAAAATCCTTCACTCCCGGAGGGTAGAGTAAGGATGGGTGCAGATGTTAGGCATTCCTTCAGTGTTTGGAAACTAGTTTCGCTCGCATTAGACCATATGAATGGAACTTCCTTCTAAGTCAGCCTAGTTATTGGTAATGCTATTTGTGAGAAGTCCTTCACAAATCTTATATAAAATTCAGCTAATCTCAGAAAAGATCGTGTTTCTGTGATAGTCTTCGGGCTTTCTCAAGTCATCGTCACACTAACCTTTGTCGGATCAACTGATATACCTTCCCCAGAAATAACATGACATAAGAAAGATACTTCAGATAGTCAGAAGTCACATTTGCTAAATTTAGCATAAAGTTTGTTCTTCCACAGAGTTTCAAGTGCAAGAATGAGATGGTGTTCATGCAGATACTTATCCTTGGAGTAAATAAGCACATCGTCAATAAAGACTACTACAAAGTGATCTAAGAACTCTACTCATGAGATTCATGAAGGTCTTTGGGGCATTTGTCAGTCCAAAAGGCATATCTAAGAATTCATAATGCCCGTATCTACTTCGAAAAGCTGACTTGGAAATATATGTGTATTTAATTTTCAACTGATGGTATCCAGATCTTAAATCAATCTTGGAATACACAGTTGAACCCTATAACTGATCAAAGAGATCATATATTCTTGGGAGAGGATACTTGTTCTTTACAGTCTTCTTGTTTAGTTATCTATAGTTAATGTACAACCGCATTGACCCATCCTTTTTCTTAACAAATAAGACAGATGCATCCCATGGTTAAGTATTAGGACGAATGAATCCTTTATCTAATAGCTCTTGCAACTGTACCTTTAATTCTCGTAACTCAGCCGGTGCCATCCTATACGGAGGGATAGAGTTAGGCTGAGTATCGGGTATGAGAGAGATTTCAAATTCAATCTCTCGCTCAGGTGGTAATCCAGGTAGTTCCTCTGGAAATACATCAGAAAACTCGCACACTGTAGGTATATCTTCCATCACTCTATATGACCCTGATGTAGTGATTACATATGCTAAATAACCATGGCACCCTTGCTTTAACAACTGTTGTGCCTTCAAGGTAGAGATATATTCGATATTTATCATCGGATGTCTTTCCAGTGAACTGGAACTCTATCGAGTTAGGAAGGTGAAACGTTACTGTTTTCTGAAAACAGTCAAGACATGCATGATGCCTTTCTAGCCAATCCATCCCTTTGATAAGATCAAAGTCCTCCATTTCGATTAGTAGTAGTGAAACAGGTAATTGATGTCCCGCTATCAGTACTATACAATTATCCAGGATTTCTCGGATTATAAATACTTGTTCTCATGGTCCCTTGATCAGATAGGACTGTTGTACTTCTATTGGTATCTTACCCAAGGTGGGTACTGACCGTCGAGCAATAAGTGAAAACTACAACAACTAATTCAAGGTCATGTGTTGGGTAGTTCTTCTTATGTGTCCTAAACTGTCGTGATGCGTATGCAACTACCTTACCATGTTGTATAAGAATCACCCCAAGTCCTTCTTTAGATGCATCAGTGTACACTGTAAACCCTTTACTCCCGGAGGATAAAGTAAGGATGGGTGCATATGTTAGGCATTCTTTCAGTATTTGGAAACTAGTTTCGCATGCATTAGACCATATGAATGGAACTTTATTTGAGTCAACCTAGTCGTTGATAATGTTATTCGTGAAAAGTCTTTCACAAATCGTATATAATATCCAGCTAATCGCAGAAAAGATCGTATTTCTGTGATAGTCTTCGGGTGTTCTCAACTCATCACTGTACTAACCTTTGTAGGATCAACTGATATACCTTCCCCAAAAATAACATGACATAAGAGAGATACTTTAGATAACCAGAAGTTATATTTGCTAAATTTAGCATACAGTTTGTTCTTCCATAGAGTTTCCAATGCATGCATGAGATGGTGTTCATGCAGATACTTATCCTTGGAGTAAATAAGCACATCGTCAATAAAGACTACTACAAAGTGATCTAAGAGCTATATTCATGAGATCCATGAAGGCCGTTGGGGCATTTGTTAGTCCAAAAGGCATATCTAAGAATTCATAATGCACGTATTTACTTAGAAAAGCTGTCTTGGGAATATATGTATCTTTAATTTTCAATTGATGGTATCCAGATCTTAATTCAATCTTGGAATACACAGTTGAACCATGTAACTGATCAAAGAGATCATCTATTCTTTGTAGAGGATACTTGTTCTTTAGAGTCTTTTGTTTGGTTATATATAGTTAATGTACAACCGCATTGACCCATCCTTTTTCTTGACTAATAAGGCAGGTGCTCCCCATGGTTAAGTATTAGGACGAATGAATCATTTATCTAACAGCTCTTGCAACTATTCCTTTAACTCTCGTAACTCAGCTGGTGCCATCTTATACGGAGGGATAGAGATAGACTGAGTATCTGGTATGAGAGAGATTTCGAATTTAATCTCTCGCTCAGGTGGTAATCCAGGTAGTTCCTCTGGAAATACATCAGGAAACTCGCACACTATAGGTATATCTTCCATCATTCTGTATGACCCTGATATAGTGATTACATAGGCTAAATAACCATGGCACCCTTGGTCAAACAACTGTTGTGCCTTTAAAGTAGAGATACATTCGATATTTATCACCGAATGTCTTTTCCAATGAACTGAAACTCTATTGAGTTATGAAGGTGAAACGTTACCGTATTTTGAAAACAGTCAAGACATGCATGATGCCTTTCTAGCCAATCCATCCCTATGATAAGATCAAAGTCCTCCATTTCGATTAGTAGTAGTGAAACAGGTAATTGCTATCTTGCTATCAGTACTATACAATTATCCATGATTTCTCAGATTATAAATACGTGTTCTCATGGTCCCTTGATCAGATAGGACTGTTGTACTTCTATTAGTATCTTACCCAAAGTGGGTACTAACCGTCGAGCAATAAACGAATGTGAAGCACAAAAATCAAATAAGACATGTACTGAAAAGCCATGAATAGTAATAGTACCTCATACGACCGTACCTAAATTGTAGGCTTGTTCTTCAGTAATTACATTGAGCTGACCATTAGGAAAGGCAAGCTAGAACTCGCAATACTTTGTGGTGGTTTCTGTATAGGAGACGTTCCTTGTGAGCCAGGACGTCTACCCTATCTTCCTCTGTGTGTTGCTCCATTGCTCGAGGTGGATGTTATAATGTTAATTGGGGTTGGTTTAAACCCCGATCCTCTCTTCTTTGGACAATATTTCTTGATGTGGCCTTCCTGATGACAATAATAACATACACGTGTTCCTATTTAAGCCGATAACCCAGCCACAGAGGTACCAGCTCCTGCTGATGAGTCGTGAGGATATAGCGGAGGTCTAGAGAAACCCATTCTTCCATATAGTTCATGGCCCAAAGTCTATGGCGCAGACCCAACTTGATGATAACGTCTGTCTCTTCGGTTATAATTCGCCTTACGTTTGGATGGTCCACCAGTAAAGTGGAAGCTTCTTCTTTGGCAGTTTTCATCCCTCTCCATCTCAATACTAGAGGCGATGTCCATGTCTTCATCTACAATGGTGGCTCTAAAACCTACGAGCTTCTCTCTCAAATCTCCCTGAAGACCGCTAACAAATTTGGTAAGACACTCTTGTGGTGAAGCTTCTAGATATGGGGAGTAACGTAGCAGCTCCGTAAAGTGAATATGATAACCTCATAAATTCTTAGAACCTTGGATCAAAGAAGCCAACTCTCTCATCTTCAATTCTTCCCAATGGGAGAGACAGAAGTGAGCTCGGAACCTCTCTTCAAAAACATCCTATAGAACATGATCTACTAATTTCTTAGAAATGGTTCTCCACCATCGTCTTGTATAGTATGCCAAGGAGTAATCAACAAAGTGCACCCAAGTTTCTACTAGTGCGTGTATTATTCTCAACATCCTGCTGATATCATCAAGCCATAGTTCTGCCTCAACAGGTGTCTCTATGCCTTTAAATTGATGAATCTTTCCCTTTCGGTAATTGTCTAGTAATGTTTGGTGTCTATGAAGGGCCTTCTCCAATGCACCTTCAGCTGGGGTAGGAGCAGACTCAGTTGAAGGATGATAACTACATTCTTCCTCAGAAAGATGGACATAACCTTCAATCCTAGCATCCACAGGTATGGATGCCTCGATCTCTCAACCTGTGCATTGAGCCTCTCCTCTAACGCTTGCTGCTTTTACCCCATTTCTTGCAACATTGTCATCATAGCCGCTAATTTTCTAAACACATCTCTCTTCTGTCATGATCATGTGATGAGTTAAGCCAAAGGTCAGATCCTATACGTTTTAGCATGATGTACATAAGAGACAATGACTTGTGAATGGTACTGTAGTCACTAGAGATCAACGGATCTTAAGACCGCTTTAGTTTCTGAATACAGCTCATAGTTATTAATTACTAAATAAATTACCAGAATAACCTTGCTCTAATACCAATCCATCGTGACCCCGATTTCGGACCGTCGGATCCTCCCATATCCGGATCTTTAGCAATCAAAACTAACATTCAGAAACAAACTGCAAATAAAATACGCAGAAGGAAGTATTTCAACACTTTTCCATTTACTAAATAAAGTTCACATGATACATTGTCCCACTGTAACCATTTACATGTAAATAAGCTCGAAACGCAATACACAAAAGATTACTACTACCTTACAGAGAAAAATTACTGCAGCTCGTTGGATGACTATGTTAGCTGGCTGGATTATTAAAGTCCTTGTATGGCTCATCGACACATGTTGGATTTTCCATAAATCATAGGATAACAATTAGCGAGTGCTAAGTAACGAATAAGAGAAAAGTAAACAATTATGTAGTTTTTCAAAACTTGTTATCACAAAAAGTTCCTTCCATTCTCATTAGTTTAAGTCTTATTCTTCTATTCCAAATCCGGGATTAGTCCATAGGAACCCCGCCATTCTTGGACTCCGAAGCTGTGGATACTTCGGTATTGGAGATTGCGTTGATCTGGTGATCTTATACTGCCGCACGTCGCCTCAACCAATCCTCCAATATTACCCTGAAAATTTTCCTTTTCTTTTATTAATCAGGGTCTCAAACCCTCAACCTGGAAAACAAAGGAGCACACCGTCATCGAAAACCCGGTTGCTTAAAACCTCAGACTAACCGTTAATCACATAACCTAGCGGCTTTTAATACATGTTATAGTGGCCCAACCGCTATTGAACCACCCGTGCCTCCACACGGCACTACCACATCTTCCGTCGTTTGACCCGAATATTGGCTCCCGGTACCACGCGTTGCAAATCATTCATTTCATGCGCACTTATCATAACAAGGCAAATGTATACCACCTATGTAGGGCAAAACCAATACGGGTTCCTTCCGACAAACCTAAAGGTTGCATGTCCGACCTGTAGTTATACTCCCAGTCTTTCTTAACGTAATACACAGTCCTTTTTCTGGATCCAACTCAAAACACATCAATTCCCATGATGTAATTCCTCCGTTAAGCCTTAGATTTGCATAAACATAATATTGAGTATAGACTTATATATAAATTAATTTATATATTTATAATTCATATTTATGCTCATTTTAACTTCAAAATCCTAACTTTCCGAATTACAACATTTATTCGATGCTTAGACCTTAGTTTAGTTGAAATCACAAAGCAACTTTTCATACTTTCTAAAAAATAGCCAAATTAGGGTTCTTCGCAACGAAGAACATAAAGTCAGGAATCTCAACGATCTCATGTAAAACCCAACACCAAAAGGAAGGATTTTGTTACATAAACATATCTCTTTCTCTCGCATGGAGTGCTTTATCATGATTCTATTTTTTTCAAAAGATGATTTATAGCTCCTGAAATGATCAAATTTCATTTTCGTATCAAAAATTATAAGAACGTGCCAAGAACGCGAAGAACGAACGAAGACCACGAAGAACGTGAAGAACACACGAAGAACGCGAGGAACATATTTTCTCTTGAAATTTCAGCAGAGTTTCCCCTTATATGGGGTGATATTTCTAGGAAAAGTTCAGCAGAGTTTCCCCATATATTGGGACATATTTCTAAAAAATAGAAAGAGATTCCTCTATAAAATCACCGAAAGGAAACGACAAGGAAATTGAACATGAATCAAAAACCTAGCTCACGAAGTAACTAAGAGAGGATCGTACCTTCCTTCTTCTCGTTCTCCCAGCAACGCTTCGCTAGCGCTCCTTCCTCGCCTCCCACTCCTCCTCCCGACCTCTCAATCCTAGCCCTTGGGGTGGTGGTGTTAGTGGAAATCGTAGAGAATGAATGGGTAGGGGGCTATTTATAGGCTCTAGAAAAATGCTAACCATGGTTAGAAAACCATGGTTTAGACCTTAACCGCGGTTAGCGGCCCATGATTTTGGTCAAAACTTATGCCAAACTTAGGGCTTAAGTTAGAACATTCCAGAGGATTCTAGATTTGCTAATGATGCTTAATTAACACTAATCATGATTAACTTTCACTAATCGTGTTTTAACTTTCGCGGCTTACGCTTATCTTTTGCTAACTATTGATTAGTGTTTGCTAATGTTCATTAGCGGTTTCAACCCATCATTAGTTTCTTTAATCATACTTAATTGGTCTTAATGACAGTCACTACGATTTAATGACGTCTTAATTCTCCTTCTATTTCTTCCGAAAACCATAACAAATCGAAACGAAGTCCGATTCACACAAAACAAATTCCGTTGGTTTTCTCTTGATGAGTCAGATCTTATGATGTAGGATCCGAGAGATGCCAAGTTCAAGGCTTTACAACATTGGAGGAGAAAACAAAGATGGCCAAGATCACACAATAGTCTGCAGTTGGGAACCTCATGTACACCGTGGTTTGCACCAGACCCGACATAGTTCATGTTGTGGGTGCGGTGAGCATATTCATATCCAACATGGGGAAGGATCATTGGGAGGCAATGAAATGGATATTGAGATACTTGAGAGGGACCTCAAGTATGTGTCTTGTGTTTGTGAGGTCAGATCCCAAACTATGTCACTACACTGATGCAGATATGGCAGGAGACGTGGACCAGAGAGAAGTCTACTTCAGGCTACATTTTCACATTTACAAGGGGAGACATATCATGACAATCCAAGCTACAGAAATGAGTTGCTCTCTCGACTACCGAGGAAGGGTACATGGCAGCAACAGAGGCTGGGAAAGAGGTATCGTGGGTACAACGCTTTCTTGGTGAGTTTGGATTGGATGATAGTGAGCCGGTTGTGTTTTGTGATAACCAGAATGCTATAGACCTGAGCAAGAATACCATGCATCATGCTCGCACAAAACACGTTGATGTGGGATACAATTGGTTGAGGGATGAAATTGATCAGAAGCAGCTTATGTTGAAGAAGATTCACATTGATGATAATCCCTCAGACATATTGACCAAGGCAGTCACTTGTGATAAGCTTCAGCTCTGTAGAGAGCTGAGCGGTGTCACTTCTTCTTGATCTCCATCACTAGACCACACCTCCCTGTTAGGGCTGGTGGAGGAGGTTGTTGGACTTTTGCAGGTCCAGCCCCAACTTGGGTTCCAAGGGTTGCTACAGTTTGTTCCTTTTATTGGGACCCAAGTGTTATTTTTCCCATCAAGTTGCAACCCTATTCAGTTTCCCCAAAGATTCCAGAACCGTAGCCCCTTTCATTTACTCTCCATCCCAGTTCGACAAGCCGAGAATAACAAGGGTTTTGGACCCTTCATTTCCTCCATGCAAGAGAGCGAGAGAGAGGTCGAGCTTGTGCTCGACAGGAGCAGCAACTCGAGTTGGAGTGCGGCAGCAACCGAACTTGAGAGGATGCAACGACTAGGAAATTTGGGTTCAATATAAGCAGTGGTTTGGGAGGGTTTGAGGAGCAGCAACGAGGAGGTCGTTTTGGACAACCTCAAGGGAGTCGAGCATCGTGTTTTGGGTCTCCATCTGGGAGCCAACATGGAAGCCACCTATTCCTTTTTGAAATTGAGCATTTGGTATTTTAGATACCTAGGATAGTTAGATGATTAATTAAGAACTATTCATTGTGCTCATGAATGTATCTCAGTTTTGTTGGGCAACAAAGCCGAAAGAACATTTGGCCCTGTGTTTTTTCTCTATCTCACATCGAGCAAGGGTCTCCACGTAAAAATCGTTGTCTTCTTTGGTTGCTTGTTGTGCTAGCTTGTTGTGATTGCTTGTCGTCATTGCCATTTACTTCTCGTATGGGGTACCCATATTTGTGGTGTGCTGTCTTTAGCTGTGGGATAGAATTTGGGATGCTCATCACTATCCTCGGTGGGGGGGGGGGCATGTACCGCCATAGGGGTTTCTTGAAAAGGTCCAAATGGCCAATTCATGGATGTGGCCATAAATAATATTCCCATTGCATACGATAACTTATAAACAAGTCGGTGTCTCGTGGACATCAACTTCTTAGGTTCCCTGCACCACAGGAACATAGAAAAACTCCTCGATTGGTGCCACGAGACTGATCGCTTGCTCATCGTCTACGAGTTCGTGCTGAATAACACCCTTGCTTCCTACATACACACACCATATCCTGCAAGTTCTTTACCTTGGGATGTATGATATAGAAATTGTAGGAATTTCATATGTGTTGTTGTATCTCCAAATAGGATGGGAAAGAAGTATAGTGCACCAGGACATCAAGTCCATTAATGTGCTTGTGGACTAGGAATTCTACCTGAAGATTGTGGATTTCGAGGTCGCTAAGACTAGTTGGAGCGGAAGACCGAGATACTTCTGCGGTAATCAAAACTCAAGGGTACATCACCCTCGAATACTTGAAAACATGGATATGCGAAGAAAGTCGACATGTACTCATTTGGTGTCGTTGCTTTGGAAATCACATGTGGTAGGAAGTCAATGGAGCACGAGGGGGGGGGGGTGAGTTCATTTCATTGGTCAACTGGGTGAAGAGTCTTCATGGGAAAGGGGACATTCTGAAAGCAGATGATCCAAGGTTGGGGAATGAATTCGATATACGCGAGATGGAGCGATTGGATTAATTATACAGTTACTCGACTTTGAAGTCGCGGTTCCTAGCTTTCAAACTCATATTCTTCCCTAATAATGCATGGTAGATCATTTTCCGATAAGCAAGCTTTTATGATACCGGTGAACCAGGATCGTTTTCTTTGAAGTTTTCGAATCATGTGATGCGAGTTGCGAGGAGTCATACTGTACCACTCAGAGCTTTGACATCGGTATCCCTGCTCGCTATGAAGTTGGTCCTATGAAAGATTACCAAAAGCCAATCATGAACGGTCTTAATCCAGCCTTAAAGAAATGCTCAAAACTCACGATGAGCTGCTATATTTCAATGAAGTGCTCAATTCCATCAGAAGCTAAAGCCCTAGCGGAAGAAGGTGTTCCTCTTGAAGAATGGAACTTGCTTGCGCAGATTGTTATAAGAGTCTTAGGCATAAAGTCCGATCTAGACTTTGGTGATCAAGAAGCAACCATCACCAAGATGATGTCTTCCATTCACAGTGAGTTGGAGAACATCAACAAATGCTTAGCAAGCACACAAGAGGAGTGTGATTCCTTAAAGATAAAGTTTTCCTATATGTAGAAGCAAATCAAAGAAGCCTGAGAGGTATGCCATTCGATCCAAGAAAAGGTGAAGGTTGTAGAACATAGGAGGGCCAAATAACGATTAGTTACAGAGAAACAGAAGAGGCAGTATGCCAACATCGAATCGCTCAGGAAATTCCTTTTCTAACCATGTTTCTTTGATCCGAAAATTAAGTTCGAGCATATTAAGAATACCAGCAGCTGATTATAGGCTTCGAAAATTGCCTCTCTTCGATTCGTGCGATTTATTTATATATGCTTTAATGGACATTCTGTTATGATCCATGGTCGAATACCTGGAATACCTGCAAAAGGTCTAGTGTAACAATATAGACAACTTTTTTAATCAAAATAATTTTAATTTCAAAAGAAGTCTAGTGCAACAATATAGATAATCATGAAATCAATCATATTGGTTTCGCAATTTGCAATTTTATTGCAAGCATTCAAGTGTATAAATAATGAGATGAAATATGATATAAATAAAGACTTTCTAATTTATAACATATATCCAAAATAAACAAACAATGATTTCATATTCTAATTTGCAAGCTACGACGATTACACATCAAATTAGAAGGCATCATATAACTTGAACTTAAAATTCGTTGCGACCTCAAATATTTCCTAAAATATTAGGCTAACTCCTGATGTCAATATCAAATATATTCTATCAATTTTGAGCCCCAAAATATGAGAAAAATTCCAGTAAAATGATCGAGTCCTATTCCAACTCTACCTCTTGAGACATCCAATTTCTCGACATCGTAAAGTCAAAATCGCACGAAACTATTACACACTGATTGAAGACTTCATTTTGTGACTTATTAATCAGTATTTTACAATATTATATGACCCATATATATTTGCCAAACAAATCAATATTTCCTTGCTACAATCTTTGGTCAAAATCGGAGTCTACGATCATCTTTAACATCTGAATGTTCTCCCGAGTGTCATCAACAATTGGCGCATCTTTTAGGCACGAGTCTAGACAATATGTACCTCTCTCTCTCTTTCTCTCTCTCTCTCTCTCACACACACACACATATATCCCAAAGTAATGTTTAAAATAGGGTAGAACAACATAAACTTCGAAAGTCGCCAAAACAATCGAATATTTAAAACTGTCACAAGACGATGTACCCGATGATCAGGATGATCTAACCATTATTTATCAGACTTGGATGCAATACAAATCCTCAAAAATAAGGCTATGATACCAATTGAAGGAACCAGATAAAAAAATATATACTACATAAAAAAGGAGCAAACCTTTTGCCAAAATAATGTTAGTTCATCGTATGAACTAGCGAATGTAGCACATCAACTTTTGCATTTAAAAATCAAGAAAAAAGGAAACAAAATCCATTATGATTTATAATATTCACGATGAATATGAGAGATAAATCATGGTTACCTTTGAATCATGAGTTTTTACGAAAGTAACCTCCAAAAATCAAGTTTGATCTGCAGACTTCTCTCTCGTAAGCGAGGAGATGAGTCGCGTTGCTTCCCACGAACCCGTACGTTGACCATGTCAACAAGAAGAGAGTTGTGAGATATCAATACTCTCAAGACTCTCTCTCTCTCTCTCTCTCAAGGGAGCACGAGATCTAGATGGATGTTGCTCTTAGAATTGTGTTTAAAAGAGAGAGTGTTGCTCTCTTTTATAGTTACAATGCATGTCCCATGTGTATGATAGTGTCCCTTGGATTTTAAATCAAGGATTAAGAGCAAGTCCTGATTCAATAAGGACCAACTCTTTTTTATCTCCAATTAATATTAGTTAATAATAAAACAATAAACAACTTTAGAGTTTTAATTCAATCAGGATTCAACAACGTGGTGCATTGTACAGTAAGATTGTACATGCCCCATGCTTTCCATGTATGGATATCGTTGTTGCAAAATATATTTATCAATTAATTCACTTGATAATCATATTATCAATATTTGGGAAATTATAGAATTAATACTCAAATCTTATGAATCGTATTCATGATCCAAAAGATAAATGTAAATTCAATTTGCATCTACAAAAATTATTGTGAGCCAGATTCACGCAATCTAACACCTTGGAAAAAACATGTAAATCATATTTAGAAAAATATTTGTGGGAATCATATCTATAAAAATATTAAATGTTGTGAATTACTATTCATAGTAAGTAATGAAATATATTTGTCGATCGTATTCACAAAAATGCCTTGTTAATAAAATGCAATAATCATAATTATTACAATGTTGTCATCAACAGGTATGGGTCCTAATCCAATTAGGACTCATGAGAAAAATATGCAGATACTTAGAGATAATGTCGGTGAGATCATGTTATCCATGTTCAGTGACTTGAAATACGACTACGAATCCAATTTTACGGTTTATACCATTTTATCTCAAAATTGGCACACTCTTGAGTGGAACATTTTCACACTCTAAGTGAGCTTAACGAAACTCCAAGAACTTTATATGAACTCAAGAAAATATCGATGAGATGAATCCATCTTCTTTGGCATTTTCTAGTCATAGTCCAAACCATTTGGTGCTTAGAAATTAGCTGAATGAGCTTTTGTATACTTCCATTTCCATGACCATTATTGTGTCCAACAATTGGAGATTGAAATTGAAATTGCAAATTAAATATTAAATTCAAATGATATATGTTTAATCCAATTAGATCTCAAATCATCTAGCTAAATGGAGCCACTAAAATGGATCTTATTTTATCACTTCTTCATTGTGGGAAGTGTCGTGGTAGATGATCTGTTACAACAAGTATTC
This sequence comes from Ottelia alismoides, assembly GCA_037367405.1. Lineage (NCBI taxonomy): Eukaryota > Viridiplantae > Streptophyta > Magnoliopsida > Alismatales > Hydrocharitaceae > Ottelia > Ottelia alismoides. The sequence goes on along the minus strand of JAZKJV010007570.1, from coordinate 128,305 downwards.
CCAATACTCATTCATCCTTCACACTGAAAGACTTTGACGATTCCAAAGTTCAAACCTTGGTTTGATTGTCTCCTCTATAATATATCAATAGATATCTCATTTTGATAATTGGGTGACAATATTAATTATATACTCTCCAAAAGCATATATTAATATCTCTAACCCATGTCTTATTTTATAAACAAGACCACCATGCATGGAATTTATCTTGACTTTCAAAAACTATCATGAGTGAGCCCTGTCTTATGGTTCATCAACCATGAACTTGTATGCCTTTGATAGGTCATACATCTCATATGACTTCATATGCACACCAATGCATCAATATATGGACCTTCGTTAGGTCACGAACCTATTGGTATGGCAAATGTATACACTCAGGCTGCACATCTAACTTAGGTCGAAGGATGTATTCCTGATCGTGATAGTTACGATTCAGGTCTTAGTCTATCTCGACCTCATCAATTCAACTATTTGACTTGATTATTCCAACTATTCGAATTCTCTGTTCCTATGTAGATGACATTGTCACGACCCCAATTCTAGGTCATCGGATCTTCCCATATCTGGATCTGGTTATTCAGCAAGAATTTATTCAGCAATCACAACTAATATTCAGAAACAGACTGCAATTTAACATTGAGAAATAAGTATAACACTTTTCAATACACAACATAAAGTTTATGTGATGTATTATCCCATTGTATCATTTACATGTACATCATTTGAAAAGGAAATATACGAAAAGATTACCAACTACCTTATAAAACAATGCTAACGAGGTTGGCTGGATGGGTACTATCCCTGTGATGATTCTTTGATGTTTGTCGGGTTTTCAGAAAACATAAAGCAATATATTAAAAAGGTTCAACAAACTTAATTAAACAATTGTTCCTTCATTCCATTCCCCCATTCCATTCTAATCCACATCAGGGATCAGTCCTCTCCCCTCCACGGACCCCGAAGCTGTGGACACTCTAGTATTGGGGATTTCGTTGATCTGGTGAGCTTATACAATCGCATATCGCCTCAACCAGTCCTCCAATATTACCCTGACAATTTTCTTTTTATTTTATTATCCGTGATTCCAAACCCTAAGCATGACAAACAAAGAAGCACACCGTCCTCGAGGACTCGGTAGCCTAAAACCACATGCTAACCTTTAATTACATATAGTAGCAGATTAAATACCTCTTATCATAGCACATCAGCTATCAAACCACCTGTGCCTTCACATGGCACGGACCCATCTTCAGTCAGTCAACTCGCTTAGTGGCAGCCGAATAATTGATGACATGGATCTAACAAGGGTTTAAAAATATCCTCACTAAAGAGCGAAGATGAATTGTCGCTGAGGCGACCGCTCATGAAATCCAATATCAATTAACAAGTACCCACAACATATGAATAATCAAGGGCTGACAAAAATGTGAAGTACAAGTTATTTTACTCTACAAACAAAGGTGTATAGTGTGTAAGCATGTACATGTCGAATACATGGAGCAAAACATGGTAGCGGACTTACATTATTTGCAAATGAATAATGAATAAACAATATAGGAATTTGTAAATATGTATCTATACACAAAATTAACAAGAGAATGTGGGTTTTTTTCTATTTAATTAATTAGATATATATATATTACATATTTTTTGTTTTTTATTATATATTTTATTTACTTTAAAATTTTAATTTATTTTCAATTAAACATCATAATAATGAATGAATGTAAATGTAGGAGTATATATATACAAGTATAAGATAATATATATAGAATATAAGTAAGATATTTATATAATATACAATAACAAAACAAAAATCATAAAAATACTTAAAGCACAGTTCTTTTTATTTCTTAGGTATTTAAAAATATTGTTAGGTATTTATGATAGTTATAATAAATATAGATTATATATGATCATATATAGCTTCATAATACAATATAGGGTAATATAGATATAAAAAGGCTAAAATAATCAAAATCTACATAATGAAATATTTTTGGGTTTTCATATTTGTCTATTTTTTTATGATTTTCATGTAATTTTGCTATTTTTTAGGTATTTTTAAAGTCCAAAATATCCCAAAACATGGAATAGATAAATATGTTGAAGGTTTTAAGGTTTTAAAAATACCAGATGAATCCAAAATTCCGTAAAACTAATTTTAATATACAATACATAATATAAATAGAATCCAAACTTAGAAAGATTGTTTTTAGATTTTTAAAAGAGTTTTTATAAATTTTGTGAGGATTTTGGAGCTTTTTAATTGTTATTATTTTCTTTTTCTATTTTAGGGATTTTTGTTATGGGGTTCATATAGGTAATATCAGGCACACTATAATTTTTTATGATTTTTAGAGATGTTTTGTTATTTTTTTGATATTTTTAAAGTTAGATGGGGATAAAATGGGCTCCATTTGATTTTTAATAGGAAATGTGCATAAAATTCAAAACAAATTATAGCGTGAAAGCTCAAGCATCAGTGTACATTATCCCATTTTTGCTTAATTTATATGGAGCACGAATAATTTTTATAATAAAATAGATAATCAAGCACAAAAATACATCGAAATGATAGGGACACATTTGTAATTAAAATATAGAGATATATGCAAAATGTCCCAAAACATTACATGAATTTCACGTTTTATAAACTAATTTACAATTACAAAAACCAGCATGGGCATATATGCAAAATGTCCCCTCACCTCACGTGACAGTCCATGTGAGGTGGCATGGGAAGGACCTATATATAATATCCAATAAGTGGGAGGTCCTTTATGTAATTTATTCATAAATATTTATACTTATTTAATGTCTAAATACAAAATGAACTAGGAGTAGAGGTGTCGATGAAATTTGCCCCTTAATCTGTGGAAGGTAACAACTGTGGTGGCACCACATAGACGCCACTTAACTCGATCAACAGCTTGGAGCAAGGAACCGATTCGTCTGATGTAAACGACATGGATTGGATCTAGGACTCGTTGAAGATCCAACGGATATGGAGGGCGATGAACTCGAAATCTGCCTCTTTAGAATAAGAAATTGCCGTAGTATAGGAGGTAGATTTTGATCATGCAAAAACCACGCCTTCGAATATGTGGAAATTATTTTACTTGGCAAGCATACCAATGTCAAACACATGGACACAAGTCTCTTTGTCTATTTATCAAATTTTATTGTTTAATTATGCGTGGTTTTTTCGATCTTATGTCTTTATGCATATGTAGAATAATGCAAATACAATAATGCATGATCAGAATAAAATGATGCAACTTTTATTTTATTTTATGCAAGTTACAATGATGGAATGACATGCATGCACTAAATTAAGCGGGTGCAGATAAATGCATGCAAGATAAAATATACAGATGTACCCTATAAAATTAATGAGCACATATTATGGTTAGAAATCAGAGTCAAATTGTGCAATAATGGTGAATAATGGTAATTAGCATGTAAAGTAAGAGACATGGAGCACATAAAAATAGAGTTTACTTAAAATAATATCCAATAATGAAATCAATATTTCCATTCGGCAGAGGGTAAAATTAGCAACAAAATTAAATTGAATCATTCAATTTGGGTTGGGAATGCTCAATATACGACAAAAACAATGTAAGGTCCTAAATGTAATTAAAATGTGAGAGAAAATAAAGATAGTATGGTAAATAGGTCCTTGAAGGGACCCATTTGCAAATACCAAAACTCGGAGGGGTCCTTCTGTAATTTTTCTTGAAGTGCGAGGGCATTTTTGCATTTATGAACAATCGACTTGGCTTTATTATAAATTTCCAAGCGTGCTCGTGAGGCACGCATGCCTGGACCTATATGTAATTCCTGAGAAGCCCGGGTTCATCTCTGCAAACAACCCCACCCTCAGCATAAGGCACGTGCACGGGGCGAGCTTCGGGAGGCAGCAAGGCTCGGTGGCACGCGACCGTTGCTGCTTCGACCAATGGTTCGGGTTGTCTGACGCTGCAGGTCTGATTGTGGCTACGTGGCTTCATCTGGGTCGTTGGATGGCCAACGAGAGGCACCATCCAACATCACATGTGCTTCTTCTCCGCTGGGGAAGAGGTGACGTAAACGGGGCTCCGACGAGCTCGCCAAAGTTCCTCCAGGCTCCCCCGTTGTCGTAGAAGGGTGGCGAAGGTGGCTAACCAGAGAGGAAGCATCGAGGTTAGTTGTAGATGGTTGCCGGTGAAGCATCGCAAAAGACAAGGTACGAGATCGGAGAGGGATGCGAGGCTCCAGTCATTAAGATCCTGCAGGGTTAGAATAGCTGAGGTGTGCTATGTGGGGTGTGGTGAGGTGAATGGAGGTCTCGTGCGGGCGGAGGTGTGGGAGACCTGGACTCCGACCATAGCTAACCGAAGGGGAGTTGGGGCGAAGCGGAGGGAGATTATGGAGAAGAGGGATTGTGAGTGGGAGTGTCAGCGAAAGTGATGGATGTATTGCGGACGATGGAGGATGGTCAGGCGATGGTGAAATGGAGTGTAGGCAGTGGGGAAATTATGATAAAATTGAGGAAAAATCATGGGGAAGAAGTACCTGGTCGGGGGTGTAGCTACGGTGGAGGAGGATTCTTGTGCTGAGCTTCTTGTGAACTCAGGGTCGTCGCCCATCGTGCGCAATCGGTGCACGGAGCTCAGCGGGGCCAGGTGCTGTCGCAACATGGTCAAGTTGACCATGTGTCAACACTGACCTAAGGCACCATTGTGACCCCTCATATGACCTCCGTCTGTCACAGGGAGGCGGAGAGGGGCTAGGGTATTAGGCGAGGAATGGGGGATAGGGAGTAGAGGTGGCGGAGGTGGAGTATTTAAGGTGAAAGGCCGTGGTTGTTACTGGAGGTCACGATGAGGGTTTGCAGCGGTGGATTTGATGGCGTAGAGTGATGGATGGAGCATTGATAAGGTGCGCGAAGGAGGCGGAGGTAACAGCTATGCAGAAGAACCATTGGGTTATGAGGAGATGATCGAAGGAGATGGGTAAAATAGGAAGGGTTTGAGGTGGTGGCGAGTTGTAATGCCTGGGGGCGGAAGGCGTTGGAGGTTGATGACAAGTGGGGACCATTGGATCTCACGATCCAATGGTCCTGATGAAGGAACGGGAAGATGCTTTAGATCAAATCATATGATCTGATCTAGCGGCGAGGGTAAAGGCGGGAGCGAGCGATCTAGATTGGGAATGGAGTCCCATCCAACGGCAGAGATGAAGCGGGTGACGTGGTTTGATAGAATGAGTTGGATGGGGGGAAGATCAGACAGCTGGAATTTAGCCGTGGCGTGGTGAGCGGTCAGCCATGGGATCAGAAGGAGATCTGTGGCTGAGTTTGAGATGCGGAGGTGCGACGGAGATGCGATCTGGAGGAGAGGATCGAATGGTTGTGAGCGAAGGGGAGGGGAATGGGTCAGATGAAGGCGCTTGGAGGAGATCATACGGTTAAAAGAGAGGCATGTGGCACAAGAAGATGCCGTCGCGTAGCGGCTCCAGAGAGCGCCACGTGGCAGTTCCAGAAAATTCAAAAAATAGGAAAATAAATAAAATCCAAAAGAAATGCAGGGAGGATGAATTAGAAAAAAAGTCAAAACATGAAAGTTGTATATTTCGATGAGATATACAAGTTTCATTTGAACGAAAAGTCAAAAGAGGCCATTTGTATGAAAGTGTATTGGGGGGGGGGGGTTAATGGGTAAAAACACAGTTTTGTTGTTTTGAGATTTATTTTTATATTTTATTTCTTTTAAAGGACAAGATAAATACAAACAATAATTAATCTATTTTTATGGATTTTAAATACAATATAAAAATAAAGGAAAAAGGTCAGTAAGTAAATACAATAAATATTAGGCATAATTATATACACAATTTATACAATACAATACAAGTTAAGAATAATGAATTATTAGTGATTTTTTTTGAATTGTTCAAGCTTGGGGATTAATAATTGGATGTTAGCATGATGAATATGAGATTCATCAGAGGGATGAGGAGGAACATGGAAGAACACTTCCATCTATGTACTTCGATCATGTGTATCTCCTCATCCTAACCACCTGGGGGCCTGCTGATGATCTCTTGAGCTTCTTGGAAGCATCCCGCATCGATTGGCATCATAAAGAAAGTCTGGCCCTCGCTGAGAAGAGGCATGGAGCCTGATGAAACATGGGGTGCCTGAGAACCTCCTTTTGTTGTGGAATCAGACCTACAAGGGCCTTTAGCATCCGCATACCTGCATGGATGCTCAGGGGTTCGAGGTGAGTCGCCTCGAGTCAAAATGAAGCTGCAACGCAAAGGGGATGAGCAAGATGGAGGAGTTCTAGCAAAAGGCTAAGGGGAAATGATGAATATGTGATTCATCACTCTAAAAGTTGAAAATAGAGTCTTGTTCCCGAGTAAATAGCAGCATATTTCCCTTTGCCTTGCACAATTAGCATTCATACATGCATTCATAATACATGCATTTTAGCACTCACATTTGCATTAAATAAGAAGCCAAGATCACTTGTAAGATATCCACCTATTAAAATAACACCTTCCTTATAATTTATACACCTTTAGTTAATAATGTGAGGAAGAAAGTCAGAGATCTCCTTTGTAAAACACCCAATAAAGCCCTAGAACCTCTGGATCTTAGAAGGCCCATAACTCCTTCATACAGCCTCCAAAATAGGTCTACTCACTTTCAGATGAATACACATTCAAAGACCGTTAAATGAGACTAATTTCATCCAATTTGGAGCTCGTAGGAAGAAGTTGGGTTTTTGGGCCTCTTTGTATACTATATATGTGTATATTTGTATTCCTGTATTTTTGTATCATATTTGACCTCATCTCCATCTTTGGTCAACATGAAACTTGTAGATCTCATCAAGATCTACAACTTTCATGTTTTGAGTTTTTCCAAATTCAGCCTCTTTCTCTCTATAATTTCATTTCTTCTTGCAGCCACTCATAGCCGGCCATGTGGCGCCCTCTGATTGCGCCACGCAGCCCGCTCCCCTTGCCTTAGCCGCACGCGCCCATAGCCGTTGGATCTTCATTCCGATCCAACGGTTGCGCCACCTCCACGTGCACCATACTCCCCTGCCGTCAGATCACTTCCCATCTCAGATTTGATCCGCCTGTTCGCGCCTCTCCTACAGTTTGCCAAGTGGCGCATTGTGCGCCTTCCGATCACCTTAAAAGCCCTCCATCTCAGTCGTTATCTCCACACAGACCCTTAGCCATCCGATCAAACCCCTGGGCTCATCTCCACCGTTCGCCAGCGTCGCTCCCATATCGCACCACATGGCGCAATCGCACCCCTTAGATCGCTTCGCCTTGATTTAATCCATGCCGCCCGTTCGTGCTTCGTCTTTAACGCGACGCGTGGCGCAATCAGTGCCCTCGATCGCTTCACCTCAGATCGCATCCGAACCGCTACCTGGCGCTTTGATCCGGGCCGTTGGATTGCAAGATCCAACAGCCACGACTTCGTCTTCTACCTTTGGCTCCCCTCTCTCCCACGATCTCGATCTTGCGAGAGGGGCTACCCCTTTCTATTCTCGGCCCCACTCCAGCCACCCTCTCCGATCGCCAACACCACCACGATGGAGACCACTCTTCCCTCATCCTCGCCAGCTCCCTCACTCACCACAACTCCCACCATAGTCGCCCCACAACCCCTACGAACTCCACCTTCCAGCGACTCCGGCCAACACCTTCATCCTATAAATACTTGACCTCCGGCCACTGTCACGCCCATCTACCACCACAGAGAGAATCCTTCAGCTCAGAGCATTCGATTGGTGACAGCAATTGAGCGATTCTTCGAGCGACGACAAGCCTTCTTCTCCGGCGAGATCCACGACCGCCACCACCGTGCTGCAGCCTCCATCCGTGAGCTGCGTGAGCTCAGGCCCTCTACCGACCTTCGAGCGACGACCTGGAGCTCAAACCTGAGCTCCATTCCCCAGCCTCCATCCTCTTCTGATCTTCTTCTTATTTTTCTTTGTTTTTCTCCGATTTAATTCACCCTCCGCAGTCATCTTCTCGCTCCACCTTCATCCCTCCGAGCTCCGCGACGGAACTCCGATCTTCACGCACCCTTCCTTATCCTCAAACACCGTCGTCCACCTTTCTCCGACGACAGCTCCGCCACCTATTCGGAGCACCATCACCGGACACCCCCTAGTCATTCACTGGCCTCTCATTTCACCCAGCACGACTCCACGAGCACACGCACGCTTCGGCTATCTCCTCTAACCCCCTACAGGTACATCCATTTCACTGGCCGGAACTTCACCAGAACTCCCTTCGAGCTTCATCGCCACCGTGCTCCAGCGCTCCTCCTCCACTCCTGAGTCCACCGGACGCTTCGCCGACCATCCGTGCATCTTCCGATATACCTCCGACCCTCCATCGACCTTCATCGACGACGAGAGGGAAGGGCAGAGCAAACCCAGCTTCACCGGAGCCCCGCCTTCTCCTCCGCAGGGGGCGGAGGGCCGTTGGGGAAGACGTTCAGCCACCGTTCGATCATCTCGATTGAACGGTCAGAAGCCAGCCACGTCGCATTCATCCGGAGCAGCCTAAGGTCGTTGGATCCTCCTCGATCTGACGGTTATCGATTACGCCACGTCACCTCACTTCGCACCCGTTGGATTTCCATTGATCCAACGGCATCCGATCACGCCACATCACCCACGACCGGAGCAGCAGAGAGACGTTGGATCGATCAGTGATCCTACGGACAGAAGCACACCACGTCGCCCTCTTCATCGAGCTCCAAGCACCGTTGGATTCCTCTAGATCCAACGGTCACTGATCGGCAACACCTCAGCATCCAACAACCGTTGGATCATCCTTGATCCAACGGTCCAGATCGCCCCACATCGCCCGATCCGAGCCTCTTCCCCGACCTCTAGGCTCGGATCCCTGAAGCTTCTCCGAGCCTTCCTCCGAACCTCCAGAGCAGCCGAGCCAAAGCCCGAACCTCCGACGTCCACCGAGCCTAGGGTACCCCACGTGAGGAGGACGTGCGGCCTGGGCAAATTGTACAGAGGCCCCGGGAAGTTTTTGAAATTATAAATCGGTCCCTGCGAAGCGTACCCATGTGAGGTGCACGTGCGTCAGTGGAGAATTTGCATTCCACCCCCCTGCATTCTAGGTAATTGCATAAAGGTCCCTGTCAGCATATTTTAATTTAAGCAATTTTTAATTCCTGTATTGTAGTTATACCCTTGTCTTTGCACACATATTTAGGTGTCCATATTTCATAATTTTTAAATTTTAAAAATTGCATGTTGTAGTTTAACTTGTCATTTATCTTATGTGACACTTGGCATAATTTTGTGATATCAGTGGATTTTTTAATTAATCAATTGGTTCATCTGTGTCATATTTTGCCCAATTTCACCTTTTAATTAATAGTAAATTCTTTGTAACTCCAAAAATTCCCAAAAAATCACATTGGCTCTAGGATAATTAGATGCATCTTGCATATAAATTTCATCTCAATTGCACGCATTTCGAAATCTAAATAAATTAATTGGTGATTTCCTTGGTTTATTTTTAATAGGTCCATTTCACATCAAAATTAAGGTCTGATAATTTTCCTGGATTCGTCATCATTAGATCTATCTAGGATAATTTTTATTCCCAAAAATATTGTGATTTGATATTTATTAAAATTAAATTAGTCAAAATCACCCTGAATTCATTTTGAATTCACGGTTAATTCATTTAGTGTCTGAAAATTTCAAAAAAATTAGAGTAGCTTAATTTCATCTCATTTCATCATCTGGCCAAGTTTCATCATTTTTGGACTTCATTTGAGTACTTAACTGATTTAAGTTCTAAACTGGCCTGATCCAGCAAGTGTCTTGCATAAAAAAATTGAAAAAGACCAAAAAAATATTCCCTCTGAAAATCTAACACTTGGATTTCGCTAAAAATCAACCTAAGGAGACAGATGCCTCCCTAAGTTCGACCTTGGACTTCCACCAAGTAAAAAAATTACCGCTCGAAATTAACTTGCTTAAATTAAAAGTGGTTTTTGATTCCCTCTTGTTATCCGACTGCAACGAACATTAGTATTAATTTGGACATTAATCTGCCTGAATTAACAAGGGTAGCGGGAGCGATATCAGGAACTCTGATTCCCTAATCCATGAAGTTGGTTTGAAGCGGGGAAAAGATGCAGTAGGCGATGGAGAACAAAATGAGTGTGATAAGTGGGTCGAAACGTGGTGGATTCACGGTATAACATGGCCAGAGCAGTGAGCTCCGACGATCTTAATTTTGAGATTTAAACTAAACTAGTGATCTGCATGTGAAATAAATGACATGAACACTCTAACTAAGACTAGATCTACCTAAAATTAAGGAAAATGCGTAGCTCAAACCTTGTTCTCATCAAGGAGCATATACCTCGTCGAGCGGCACCTTGGACCGCCTCTCCTCCTTAACTCGCTCCAATGCCTCAGGGGTATCCTTGCTGTCACGGGAACACACTCACGCACAAGGTAGGGGGATTAAGGGTTCAAAGAGGGATCAAATGGAGAAGGGAGTGAAGATGTTTATTTATAAATATGGGTGATGGTCCTTATTGGCTGACGATTTCTAAAGAATCAAAGATACGTGCAAAAGATTTAGGGTAGCGGTGTGTATTATAGTTGATCAAAGAATGATTTGCGTGAAGAATCATGTCAATGGGAGTTGTTAGCCACCCGAGAAAATGGAGTAAAATCGAAGAGGAGACATGTCTGACATCGCAGAGGTGCCAAGGGAGCAGTTGACATGAGGTCAACAAAAACTGACCTCCCATTGGTCCACATTGACTACAAAGAAGACAAAATATATTAAAAATAAGAATATTAAGAAATAAAATAATAAACAAATTAATTAAATAAAAGTTGTAAAATAAAAAATGATTATTATTTTCCGTAGTATTTAGTTGTGATTTTTACTTATTTTTATAGATTAATTTATGATGAGTTATTATTTACAAGTATAGTTTATAGGTATATTTACCTATATATAACTTATTTTATTTTTTATTTTGTATCTTGAATTTTATTATTTAGCATACTAATTTATATTTATAACTTATTTATATACACATAAATATATTTTTATTTTATTTTTCTGGTATAATATGTATACTTGAATAATTATTTGTATATAATGTATATGTATATGTATAGTATATTTACTTGTGTATTTTTGTATACTTATTTATTTTAGATTTTTAATGGTTTTATTTTATTTTATATTTTGAATGGAATATAAAAAATATTTGCAGGGGTATAAAAATATAAAATAAAATAAAGAATAAAGAATGGGTCCCCTCTTTATTTGTATACATGTATGTGTGTAGAGGATTTATCTATGTATTTTATTCACAAAAATGTTCTATCATATTTTTAATTGTTTTCTTTTATTATTTTCTTGTACAAGTATTATAAACACTATTTCATGATTTATAAAAATATAAAAACACAAAGAACACAAAGAATAGCTAAAATGATTATTTTATTCAAATGTATTGTACAATAATGGTTCAAAACCTAACTTTTGCATCTTAACTCCAAATTAAATGAAACCACCTTTATTAAATAACTAGTTAAAAGTTACATACAATTTTTTGGTGTATTTTGAGTTAATGTGGTGAAGATATGGGTCTTTAAAGTTTGGGTTTCATAATTCTATTTTGAGTGTAGAATGTTTGATGTGTATTATTTTAGGCGAAATAAATTATGTATTTTTATCTACAAGTTATATCGAGAGATTATTGATTTGATGTATAAATGATAAATAAGATAGGTGTCAAAATTTAATTATCGATGAATAAAGAATGAGATTTTTGATGTGATTTATGTACCATTTATTTGCCATATCTCATACTTTATTCCTTGTCGACTAAGTCATCATGATGATTAGGTCTGGGGAGGGGGGGCTAGGTCATTCAATGTCCTTGACTCTTCATTCTTTTTCTTTTTATTTCTTTATTATTTTATTTCAGTAATAAATATAATGTTTATATAATAATTAATATAGTATTTTGTACAATTTATATAGTGTTTATTTTACAAATTAAATGTATATACATGTATTTAGCTGGGGTTTAAAGGCCAAAATGAAAGTATAAATATGATGAAATGGTGATTCATCACCCCCTATACTTGCCTTTGCTAGTCCCTATCAAACACTTATGCAATAATCACATAAAATAATATAAAGAAGAGAAAAAGACACTAAGTTTGATTGATTTTAATTCTTAAACTTATCTTCACAAAATCAAAGTTTGGAGCTCAGTCAGACCCTTGAAAATTTAGGTTTGGTTGGAACCTTAACGGGAAGCAGTTTTGAAACTCCATAACCTCTAGAATCCATACGACTCCACTCAAGTCTCCTCGGTAGCTAGGTCAGAGCAAATCAACTCATACGTAGACTCTTATGACTATGAAGCTATCTTGTACAGTGTAAGTGATATGTAGTTCTCCTCGGTTGCAGTAGTAAAAGTCAATCTTCTCAAACAAGGTGAACCTAATTCCAATCCAGCAACTCTTTCCTCGAGAAGCGGGGTATTCCCTTCCAAGTTCAAGTACAACCAACACAAGAAGAGGGGGTGGAGAGAAGAATGGACGGTAGCCAGTGTAGCTACCTATCATAGGTTGCTTGATCAGTGTAACCAAGTTATCTGCCTGCAGGCTCACATGAATATGACTTTGAAGCTCAAGCTTGCTTATTTGACTATATACATACTCCGGCAGCCATTTATTTTCAAAGAGACATGTCCTCTTTTTCGAGTCTTTATTGCATTTTTTAAATACTATATACACCAACATTTACATATGGACATTTTCCTCTTGTGCCAGTAGACTGTCCCTCTTTTGAAATGTTATTGAAACCCATAGCATTCCGTCACTGGACCTTGTGGCTATTGGATCAGGTTGGGGTACAATGGCCACGGATATGTGACTTTTGATGTTTCCACTAGCTTGTGTCTCGTGCATGCAAATACAACCCTCTACCACTTCAATTGAAGTGAGCAAAGTGTAAGGTGCATGTGTCCAAGTTAGGTTACTGTCTCCAAGAGTCATGTTTGCATTCCAAAGAATTCTACTTTGGCAGTCAATATGATATTTAACTATCTTGTGGTTCCCAAAGAATTAAGCCAAGTAGACCTGAAGAATCTCAATTCCAGTTCCTATAAGATTCATGTGATTGAGTAGATTAAGGTCCAACCAAGCTACAAGCTAAGGATTTTATTTAGACTAGTTCAATTACCAATTTCAATCCAAAAAATGCAAATGCTATGCACAATGCAAGAAAATATTCTGGTGATGCATTTTTTCTTGTTCTGAACTTTTTATAAATTTTGAAAAAGTTCTGCATTTTTTTCAAGTTTGAAAAAGAGTTTGCAAATGTTTTTGGACTTTTTGATTTTGCAGTTTCTTAATGATTTTTTCAAAAACACAAAGTTTTGTCAAATAAATGTGTACAGATATTTACACGGGAGTGCATTTTATTTTATAAGAATTGAGGTGAAGGATTTACACGAGTTAGTTACACATTTTATTTTTAGGATTTGTATTGATTTATTTGCTTGACTTATATGCAGGGTTCTCAAATATTCGAAAATATTTTCACAGACATTTTGAAAACTTTATTTTGAAAAATAATTTGTCAAGTAATTTTTTCAATCATTTACAAAATTTGAAACCATTTTGCACATATTTTTCAAACAATATGTATAGATTTTTCAAACTTTTTTTTTGCAATCATTTTTCGAACCATTTGCAAATAGATCTTCAAAACCTTTTATTCACGGAAAGAAAAGAAATTTTTACAAACAATCCATTTTTACAAATGTTAAAAATATTTACAAAAAAGTGTTCCAACCAATTTTCAATAATTTTTTCAAAGAATTTTCCAAACCTTTTCTCAAAACATTTTACAAAACTATTTCTCTTGATTTATTAATCAATATATAAACAAGGAATTTTTGAAGAATTTTATATAAATTTCATACAAGTACGTTCTTCACGGTTAATTTTTGTGTTTTAGTTATATTATTACTTAAAAATATAAAAGTACGAGTTATGGCTAAAGTATATACAATGTATATACGCCCCCTTAGCGCGAACTATGTCCTCATAGTGATCAGAGAGAGAAAAAGGAACACATAACTCGCCTTGAGTATAAAAGAGCCTATACTACAACGACTAGAATAATAAATAATGAATGAACGAATGAGAAGTCAACGTCCACCCTGTACTTAGGATCAAATAATCCTAAATATAACGGACTCCATACAACATGCAGAAAGGATTGAGGGTGGGAATGAACAAGTCACAACTCGGTCTATCCCCCCTATACTTAGGGTAAGATATCCCTAAGTACAGTCAGAATTATCGACAGGAGAGGAGATAGATGAGAGGATTAAAGATGAACATATGAACTTACTCATCCAACCTATACTTAGGAGGAAGCGTATCCTAAGTATAGAATTGATGATTAAGACGTATGAAAGAAAGAGAAGAAGAGAAGAAGAAAACTAAAGAAAGGGTTTTAAAAGAGCATTATCTGAATCTGCTGATGCTGTTGTGGTTGTGGAGGGTTCATTGTTGAAGACCACTTGAACTAAGTCGATAATGGCTAGGAAAGTGTCATACTCAAGGTACGGCTTCAGTAACTGCCCATTGATGATGAACGGTTGTACGCCAGATGATAATTCTGATATCATAATTCTGTGATATGTGGTTATTTAATATTTAGTATTATTATGGAAAAGTGCTTTTTTCGCCCAATTTCAAGGTCTCAAATTATCAATTAATTAACCCATGTTTTAAAAATTGCTAAAAATTCATGATTGCTATAATTAGTTGTATTATACTTTACGCCCAAAAATCGTTGCATTTGTAAGCATATTTTGTTCTGTGAAAATCATTTTGTGACTTTGAGCCATTTTTTATATGTATAAATTTTCACATTTTTAGGGTTTAGATTTTTTTGAGATATAACACATAATGATGTATCTTAAATAATTTTACCCCCTGAAAATCATTAGGTTTTATATTAACTAGAATTAATTATTGAGAATCACATTATGCACATCATTTAATTCATTAAATATTCATCTTGCACCAGAAAATTCCAAAAAGAATACAGTGCACTCATTTCATCCTTATTCACATCCCGACTAAGTTTTGTAATTTTTGGACTCCCTTTAATTGAAAATCACATTTTAATCCTTAAAATCGACCACATCTGCATATGCATCCATTAACTGCATAAAAAATACCAAAAATCGCCTAAAAATCGTCCATTAATTTTAATAGACTTTAGATTAGGTTGCTCCTTTGCCTTCTTGAGTTCAACCCTAGGACATTCCCATATTAAATAAAGATAAAAATCACCTCATCTTAATCTAATTCATCGAATTGTGTGGTTATTTTTTATTTAGTCCTAAGTGCCCAACCACAACATAAAAATATAAGTTGAACATGGTGTTTAGCTATTCGTCGCTACGAGTTAGGTTATTTGCATGATTATTGATGAGGAACATGTTCTTGGTTGGAGAACATAGGACTAAATTGCTACGAAGTTTCGATTAACGACGTAAACAAACCGAACCTGAGCAAACCTAAACATGTTCGCTTCGGCTTGTTTGCCGTTTTTAGAGGTTCGGGTTCGATTTGGTTTGATAAGAAGAAAGTAGTATTCAGGTTTGGTTCAGCACCACCCTGATACATGAATGTTTGGTTCGATTCGTTTAAGGTTCAATTAGTAGTGAAACCCCTTGAAATATATGTATTTTGGGAATGTGGAATGATCACAGCCCTTCGGTACGTCGTGATCAAGGGCCGTAAACTTTTAGGCATATACCTTATTTGCATCATGGTGAAAATTCCTCATTCCTCGTATAATTTTTAAGGGAAAATACATATGTGTAAATAAAAAAATAAATATAAATATAAAATATATACTGTATATCGAACTTTTAATGAACCGAACTTGAGCGCACCTACCATTTCAAGGTTCAGTTCCTTTAAATAAACGAGCCCAAAAATATATCAAGGCTCATATCATTTATTTTCCAACTGAATATGAATCGAACCTAAGCGAATATCAAACTCAAGATTTTACTAAAACCCCTAGTGCTGATGGCATGCATCGACGGTGCAATATGATAGTGTAAGATGTTCAACACATTTTCTTTGATTCTGATGTATCGAATGATGTTTGGAGCTGACCGAGAAGGCGTAAAAATTTGGGATACCTGTCGCGACTGCATCCCACTGGCCCTATTTACCAAGTACATCATGTCCATGAGTAGCTGATGTTAGGGCCACCTCAATCTTGGGTTCAAGACCAGTCCTACACCCAATAATTATAGCAGTCTCATCCACCACCAACCGAGATCGTCGAGGAAGTGTCTCCTCCGGTGGTTGAAGTAATCGGTATATGGTACACTCAGGACCTTGCCACATAGGGAAATACTAGGGACCGTTCCCCCAACCTTCTACAATATCCATTCCCTCCCGCCCCGCAACACAGTCAGAACACTGCCTTGTCCCAACATCAGAGACCACAATAGTCATATGGCTGACAGGGCCAATACCAAGTAAACCAGCAGGGTTCGTAGTACCAACAGGCAACCCAACATTATCGCCAGCAGTACCAGGCCCCACAGGGCCAACCTTCGAAGCAACCCTCACACTTGTCTAGCTTTCAGACTGAATCCGTTGATATCCAACAACAGATGCTCGAGGAGATCCACATATTTTCGGAATGAACTTCATGATCTAGGGGTTGATGTGAATCCCTTATTCCGTTGGAGAGATGAACATACGTCTCCTACTACAACCATTCCCGCCCAAGTTCAAGTTAACTCTAACAGCTTGAACACATCTCAATCTCATCAATATGGTGGTCAGGTATTATTCAGACCCGTCTAGATCTGAACATGAGATCCTTTTCAGTTGACAATATCAATGTTATTTTGCTTAGGAATGGAAGGATCGTGGTCGTGCCAGACTGGGCAAGGGAAATGGAGCAAAACGACTCAGGAGTTCAACCGGATGAAACTTCCCAAGATGAAGAAGAACGAAATCTGGATTCATTGTCATATCCATGGTGTTGGACATGCGAGCCCACGGCGAGCCATTATGCAATAAATGTTATTGCAATTCACTCCTTAATCTGAAATAAAGAGTACATAGTTTGCATAATAGGTCCCTTAGTGCAATTAGGGTTATGTACCATGGCCATCTTAATGATCATACAGCTGTTGATTCAATTATTGAATCATAGAGGCTGGTGCTTAGATGAATATCTAATGAGTTGGATTGAGGACTCATCAAGCACCGTCAAATGATTATTAAGAGATGATCTCCAGCCTGAGTAGGAGATGGCAATCCTTTCTCAGTTAGGCTGATATCTGACCGACTTCTTGATGCATGTCCTCTGCATAGGAATAGAGATTCGGAGGTGTCAGATTAGTTAGGTCAAAGAGTTGACTTAACGAGATCGAGATAACCAAAGTCCTATATCATATGCTGTCATGGTATAGGCACACATCCTCTGACCGGAGACAGATGTGTTACTATATGTCTGAGTATGTACATTTGGCAGACCAATAGGTTGATGATCTAATCAAGGTCTATACATCGGCGCGCTGGTGTGCATATAAGGGCATATGAGTAATACGATCTCTCAAAGGGATCATACAGGTTCACTACTGAACCGGAAGACATGAGCTCACTCATGAGATATTGGGAAGAATCAAATTCCGTGCGCACGGTCGTCTCGCTTTGGAAGCTTGACTGAATTTGTTGGTTTGATATATGCTTTTGGAAAGTATATGATCAAGACCTAGGTATGATATATGCTTTTGGAAAGTATATGATCAATACCGACTCCCAATGATCGAATGAGAAACTTATTGATAAAACCCTGAAGTATACAGTATAAAGTTGATCTAATACTTCGGGTTTATTCTGAGTCTTCCAGTATGCAGGATGTACAGGTATTGGGAATACCTGAGGGTGATATGATCATAAACGGTTGTATAACCATGACGCTTCCATTCCTAGGGAGTGATGAAACGGGTCTGGATTTTAGTGACTCCTCTCAGTAGAGAAGTAATCTGATCTTAATCCAAATGTTGGACATTAATCTGAATGTGATTCAGATTCAATGAGAAGATTAGATTTGCGGTCTTGATTTAATCAAGCATCTATGGGAGGCCCGAGATCTGGATTTGAGATGTGATCTCAATATCCATGTCACTATACGTGGAACAATACAATCGCCCTGTCCTTATCTCCAAGTATTCGCGGAGAAAGCGCATTATCCTTGAAAGAGTTCATGGATAATTCTATTGTTGATATATGTATCCGAGCATTGAGAAAAAGGATGATTAAATGTGATTTAATTATCATGAATAATATGAATTTGATTCATATTATAAGGAGAGTTGTCTTAGATAATTAAATGTGATTTGATTATCAAAGATGTAAATAATATGAATGTGATTCATATTATTTGAGCACATGAGAATAAGTTATCCAATATAATTAAATGTGATTTAATTATTGTGGATAAGAATAATGTGGATAGTAATATCCAATTATTCATAATATATTATAAATGTGATTTATAATGTATTAGAGAGAGCTAATTATAATTTATATGTGTTGATTAATTATTATGTGTATTAGATACACATTGTGTAATTAATTGACAATGTAAATTATATGTTGTTTTGGGTTGTGAATATGATTCACAATTTTTTCATGGCAAGATTGCAATATTCTCAAATATAATTGTGAATTATTTTTGAAGAATAAAACCCAACAAAAGTTGTTGGAAATAAATAAAGAGAGAATTTCCATGGAGATATGCAATCTCATGAATTATCATGAGATTGCCCTCCATTAGGAAAGGGGTGGGCGGCACCCATGTCCTATTTGGAATGGGTGGCCGTCCACCATGTTATACATGGAATTGTAATCTCCATGTATGTATTCTCTCCTTATTTATTGTTTTGATTTAGGACTAATTTATATTTGATTTTGTCAAATATATTTTAACCTAAATTTGTTGGTTTTACCAACAACAATCTTGACCATTGGATTAATATAAATCAATCTCATCCATTGATTTTATATGTCCCATGGATTGAGATTCATGGATCCCAAAACCCTATAAATAGAGAGACATACCCATGCTCTCTCTTTACACATATAATGCTTGAGAAGCATCTCTCTCTCTCTCTTTCTCTCTAGAGGTCGGCCCTCTCTCTCCCTCTCATGGCCGTCCACCATGGATGCCATGGAGAGGTTCTCCATCGCCGCGGCATCGTCGTTATGCTGCCCGTTCTTCTGCTCGTGGATCTCCGTCTCCTTCGGTGCGCCTCGCTCGTGAAGAAGACGTCGGATCTCGTGTGTCGAGATCAGGAGATCCGCCGCTTGGATCATCAACATGGATTGCGAGAAGCACACGGTTCATCCCCGCGCTCGCAAGCGTCTCCTCCGTCGGATCGGACTTGAGACAGGAGGTCTCTTCGTTTAGAGACTCGATCGCAACCACGCTTCAAGAGGTAATCCTATTACTTGTTTGTGGTTTAGACGAAACGATCCGAGAAGTGTTCTTGGATCATGTGGTTTCGTCGTAAGAAAATTTTTTGAATTCCGTTGCATCGAGCAACTAGTGCGACTAGTCGCTCCTCGTCGTATTCGATATGACGCTCACGCTTCCGTGATGCGCTTGAGGATCTAACCATATCCTTCAAGTGGTATCAGAGCCTTAGGTCGACGGTTTCGAATATGATTCGCTAACCGAGGATGATTTGGGTTCGTTAAGGTTGCGAAAGTTTTATCGCATTTCATTTTCACAGATCTGTCTAGTGTAATTTTTCGGCCCTGTTTAAATTGTTTAAACACGAAAATAGCACATGGATTTTATTCCCCATTAAATAAGGAAACCATAGGATCTGAGTTTGCGTAAATCGGATTTCGTATGCTCTAGATATGGTCATTTTAATGAACATGTATGCACTGTTACGGGAATTGCGAATCTTAACGTAATTAAAGAGTTAATTACTGATTAGAGATTCCTCGAAATGCGTGAAACATCACTTGGTTTCTATTATAAATCAAATTAGCAAACTTTAGAAATTGACTTTGCTTAATTTGGATTTAAATTGATTGAGATATGCTAATTTTAGTAAGTAGGGGTCACTGCTGAAATTACTTTCCTAATCAAGAACCATGTGATTGTCAATTAATGAAATTAATTGTTAATTTCGAGAAATAATTATGCAAAATATTTGTGAAATATTAGAGAATGATTATTTCCTTAATTGACTTGGCCCCAATCAATTAGTTGATTAGATTTGATCTAAATCATAATTGAAATCACAATCATCAAACTTGTTGCTTGAATAGGATTGGGAATTTGTCTAGCAAATTTCCTTATAATCAAAATTATTTTGATTACTATATGGTATAATTTCGGTTGAAAAACCGATGATCATCTCAAGTACAAATTAATCAATTTGGCATTATCCTTTCCCGAGGTGGATATGGTGTCTAGTCGGGGATCGCTGGGGTAGCGGGTTGCAACGTATGCGGTCCGTCCCACTCCCGCCGGTACTGGCCATGACAGCGGGTAGGGCCGGGATAATGTCCGAGGGATTAAGATGTATTTTTCTAATTATTAAAATACGAATTAATACGTACTTTGAGAATAATACCATATATATTCAAGCATAAAATTAAGTTTGATTGATTGAATTGGATTGATAATTAATTTAATATGATTAAGTTAATTATGTCCAATTAAAATACTCTAATATGATTAGAGTTAATAATTCCCTTGGAAGAATTAATTATATGAATATGATTCATAGTAATTAATTTAATTTGAATAAGAGATGGAGGATCACATAAGTGACATCCATGGTCTCCCGTCAAGGCGAAGGGTTTCGTCGCCAGATATTATATGTGGGAGACGCCTGTCCGAAGTGACAGCTCATGCATATGATCCATTTGGATCGGGCTCGTCGCTTCTCGAAAGAGTAAGGACGTATGCGTAGTGACCCCAATATCGGGTCCTCATATTATTGGGGAGATATTGGATTGCGCATAGCGAGTTGTATTCCTGTTGACGGTTGGTTCAATTAATGACGGGTCAACATCACCTTAGGGGTGGTGGGCCCGGGTATTAAAGACCAAATTGGGAGATGCAAGTTGGACTTGCAAGGCGGAATGTGTTCCCGCTTCTTTTTATCCGAGTTGTAGGTTCTCATATTATTGGGATGCAACAAAGATAAGGAAGGAGATCCCATATCTTGCTTGAGATATAATGGTAAGTATATCTCTTACATTGAAAGTGATTAAGGGAATGAACTTTCATTGTTGACATGGCAAGACAACTTTGATATAAAAATTCCTAAATCAAAGTAAATTATATATATATATATATATGCAAATTTCTTATTTCAGATAAATCCTTCATTAAACCCACTCAATGCTATACTCAATGATAACCAGTAAAATATCATGGATAGACTCTTGATCCAGATATTGTACTTGCAGTTGGACACATAATGTATGTGGTTACAATATGCAAGTTTCCTCATAATAATGAGGAATGATAATTAAATAAGACAATAGGACTAAAACCCTAGGGTTTGTATGTCTCTATAGTCTTGATCTGTCATCGAATGTACTTTGGAAGTGACATGTCGATGATGATCGTAGTTATCAAATAATCCTTATAAAATCAATAAAGATATTCTGGCATACATATGTGCTCTGGACATTTAATCATGAATGACATGGTTCTCTGCATCATGTAGAATGGTAGCTCTATAAGAGATGATGTATTCAAATTATTTGAATACCTACCTGAACCTATATTCTAAGAGTTTAGATGGATGTAATTGATGAGTGTCATCATTCAACTGTCTATACTCTAGTCATTCATGTGGCTTCATAATATTCATATTGTATGAATTAGGTGAAGCATGTATAAATGTCGAAATGCTCTTACATTAAATTCTTTTGAATTTAACATAGGAGATCCTTAGTCTTAAGCAATGGTTGCTTATAGATAAAGGGAGCGCAGTGGAAGCATGGGTTGGACCCAAGTAAGAAATATAGTCAAAAGGTTGACTGTATTTCTGTAACTTCCATATGACATTCAAAGAGTTGAATGAATGCCAATACTGCAATAAGTTGATGTGTTGATAGTATGACTATCAAATCTGTCTAGAATCCTTAGAGAAGGAATCGGATAGTGCATCAGATTAATCTACATATAATCATTGATATTGACTTACTTATTTGATAAGATAAAGTCTAAAAATTGTATCTCAATCTTCTAAAGACACTTGCAATTGGTTGCATATGTATTAGAAATTTGATCTTAAGGTTTATTGGTCATCCATGTTAAAAGTGATGCAATTGTTGCAACAATTTCCGTGAGATCAATAGACTTCATATTTTCAGTGGGAGCCCTTTGTCTTAGAGAATGTCTCTATGACCTAGATATTAGAATACACTCTCTGTTTATTTCTAATTGTTGGATATAAACATGAATTCTGTAATAAATCTATCATAAAGTGTTATGATGGAGATGTTTCAGATAGTAGTCTAAAATCTAGTGGACTCTAATAAATTAAAAATTAATGAATGGTTCATTAATATTTCTAATACTGAAAATTAAACCTTTAAAGATCAATAGGAGGATTAAGATCATTTGACAATAATCTGGCATCATGTTTTGGACATATGTCTGTTGATGAGATTAATGGACCAGTAAGACATGAAACTTTAGATTGTCTAAAGATTCAAATCTCACATACTTGTGAATATTGTATTCAAAGTAAAATGTCCAATACACCCTTCTTTGTGATAGGTGTAAGATGTTAAGGTATTCAAGATCTTATACATATTGATGTATGTAAATCATCCATATCAGAATAAACATTATGGATATGTGATATCTATTAGTGATTATTTGTGATATCAGATTTATTCTCTTCACTTAGAAAACTTTGAAATGTTCAAAGATTTCACAATTTTGGTTTAGAACCAAAGTTTGAAGGAAGATGAAATGAATTTGATCTAACCAAGGTAGCATGTACCTATTAGATGAATTCAAGAAATACCTTATGGAGATATGAATATCATTCATATCTCAATCCTCCTAATGAACCTTAACTCAATGGAGTTGTAGGGAGATACAATTGATCATATGTGACATGATTTAATCAATGATTAATCCTGGCATAATTATCTCTTAGTTTTCAAGGTATATATGTAGTAGAGACTGCATTATATACTTAATAAGCTTCCATGCATGTATGCTGGAATCTAGCACTAGAGAGTGCTACTTCATTAGAAAATTAAAGGATGGTATTGTATACCTACTTTATGACCTTGAGATTCTTAAAGGATCTCATCTCTGAGAATATGATTCTTAGATGATGACTCTCTTAAGAATCAAGATGAAAATGAAGTAAAGGGACTCATTTAATCTTGAAAAGATAATGAGGCTCCTGAAATCGGAAACTAAAAGAATAATTGAAGATGAAACACCAATACTTCTTCAAATAAGTTTGAGGATGTATTCCATGTGAAAATGATAGGACTTCATGTGATGAAGCTCCTGAGGATCATGACATGGATAGATGGATGTTAGCAATAAAAGCCTAATGTAGACTTCATATGCAAGTGTTGTATATGGACCCTTGAGGATCCACCTATATGGGTAAGACCCATTAAGGTCTAAATGGATCTTCAATAGAAAGAGGAAACCTGATGAGAAGGTAGAGACCTTCAAAGCGCGGTTCGTAGCCATGAGTTACACACCGAAGAGAAGACATCGCTTGCGATGAGACTTGCTCTTCAGTGACCTTGCTTTGACCCATCAGAATATTGCTAACTATAGCCACACAACTTGACTATGACATCTTCATGATGTGAGTCAAGATTGCATTCCTCTATGAATACCTCTCTGAGGATATTCATATGAACTAGCCCCAGGGCTTCGTGGTTGAGGAAAGCAAGGTGTGCAAACTAAACAACTCCATCTTTGGACTCAAATAAGCTTCTTGCAGTTGGATCATAAGATTTGATGAAATTATAAATGTTATGATTTCAGATAGAATCTTGATGAACCATGTGAAGCTTAGTGGGAGTGCCATTGTGTTCATTATGCTAAATGTAGATAATATCCTAATCATTTGGAATGATACGAGGATAATAATAAGTGTTTTATAATTTGGTTGTTCCATACCTTGAGATATGATCTCAAGGATACCTCTTAGATCTTAGTTCTGAAATTATTCAGAAGCAAAAAGAAGAGGATATTGGGACTGTCACATTAGTAGTGCACCTTGGACATATTCTATTCTTAGATATTCCAAGAAAGGCTCCCATCCCTTAAGATATGGTACTGACCTATCTAAAGGGACAGCACCTCAAAGAGTTGAGGAAGTGAATGCTAGAACTGCTTGCACTTGTGCATCAGTTACGCGAAGATGAAGTGTATGCTAGATGTGTACAAAAGCCATATGTCTGCCATACAGTGGGAGTAGTAAACTATTACTAATCCTACTCTAGAAATAAAACACTTAGTTGCAGTAATAACAATATCTTCAAAGATGATGAAACTTAGAGATAGTGATCTCAAAGTCTTATCTTCAAAGGTTTAAGACCTTGTAGATAGTGATCTATAAGGATCTTAACTATGGATACCTTAGGAGATAGAGATTTCCAGGAATGAAGGTATTCTAATAAGGATTATGGGAATACTGGTTATGATAATTAATAAGATGTAGTGTCAAGGACACTATAACCAACAAAATTGAGTATCGGTTGCATGAGATGCAACATTCGCATTGGATGCGAGCACTGTTACTAGGAGATATGCAAGTGCCGTAAAAGGACTTGGCGTAGTCTCTTGGGAACAGAGTGACTGATCAGCTTACCTAGCTATTTTCTAAATAGCCTATGATTGTCACATGAGTGTGGGTTTAAATGATTAGCCCAGTAATGGCTCTTTGGGCTAGTGGGAGATTGTTGGACATGCGAGCCCACGGCGAGCCATTATGCAATAAATGTTATTGCAATTCACTCCTTAATCTGAAATAAAGAGTACATAGTTTGCATAACAGGTCCCTTAGTGCAATTAGGGTTATGTACCATGGCCATCTTAATGATCATACAGCTGTTGATTCAATTATTGAATCATAGAGGCTGGTGCTTAGATGAATATCTAATGAGTTGGATTGAGGACTCATCAAGCACCGTCAAATGATTATTAAGAGATGATCTCCAGCCTGAGTAGGAGATGGCAATCCTTTCTCAGTTAGGCTGATATCTGACCGACTTCTTGATGCAGGTCCTCTGCATAGGAATAGAGATTAGGAGGTGTCAGATTAGTTAGGTCAAAGAGTTGACTTAACGAGATCGAGATAACCAAAGTCCTATATCATATGCTGTCATGGTATAGGCACACATCCTCTGACCGGAGACAGATGTGTTACTATATGTCTGAGTATGTACATTTGGCAGACCAATAGGTTGATGATCTAATCAAGGTCTATACACCGGCGCGCTGGTGTGCATATAAGGGCATATGAGTAATACGATCTCTCAAAGGGGTCATACAGGTTCACTACTGAACCGGAAGACATGAGCTCACTCATGAGATATTGGGAAGAATCAAATTCCGTGTGCACGGTCGTCTCACTTTGGAAGCTTGACTGAATTTGTTGGTTTGATATATACTTTTGGAAAGTATATGATCAAGACCTAGGTATGATATATGCTTTTGGAAAGTATATGATCAATACCGACTCCCAATGATCGAATGAGAAACTTATTGATAAAACCCTGAAGTAGACAGTATAAAGTTGATCTAATACTTCGGGTTTATTCTGAGTCTTCCAGTATGCATGATGTACAGGTATTGGGAATACCTGAGGGTGATATGATCATAAACGATTGTATAACCATAACGCTTCCATTCCTAGGGAGTGATGAAACGGGTCTGGATTTTAGTGACTCCTCTCAGTAGAGAAGTAATCTGATCTTAATCCAAATGTTGGACATTAATCTGAATGTGATTCAGATTCAATGAGAAGATTAGATTTGCGGTCTTGATTTAATCAAGCATCTATGGGAGGCCCGAGATCTGGATTTGAGATGTGATCTCAATATCCATGTCACTATACGTGGAACAATACAATCGCCTTGTCCTTATCTCCAAGTATTCACGGAGAAAGCACATTATCCTTGAAAGAGTTCATGGATAATTCTATTGTTGATATATGTATCCGAGCATTGAGAAAAAGGATGATTAAATGTGATTTAATTATCATGAATAATATGAATTTGATTCATATTATAAGGAGAGTTGTCTTAGATAATTAAATGTGATTTGATTATCAAAGATGTAAATAATATGAATGTGATTCATATTATTTGAGCACATGAGAATAAGTTATCCAATATAATTAAATGTGAATCAATTATTATGGATAAGAATAATGTGGATAGTAATATCCAATTATTCATAATATATTATAAATGTGATTTATAATGTATTAGAGAGAGCTAATTATAATTTATATGTGTTGATTAATTATTATGTCTATTAGATACACATTGTGTAATTAATTGACAATGTAAATTATATGTTGTTTTGGGTTGTGAATATGATTCACAATTTTTCCATGGCAAGATTGCAATATTCTCAAATATAATTGTGAATTATTTTTGAAGAATAAAACCCAACAAAAGTTGTTGGAAATAAATAAAGAGAGAATTTCCATGGAGATATGCAATCTCATGAATTATCATGAGATTGCCCTCCATTAGGAAAGGGGTGGGCGGCACCCATGTCCTATTTGGAATGGGTGGCCGTCCACCATGTTATACATGGAATTGTAATCTCCATGTATGTATTCTCTCCTTATTTATTGGTTTGATTTAGGACTAATTTATATTTGATTTTGTCAAATATATTTTATCCTAAATTTGTTGGTTTTACCAACAACAATCTTGACCATTGGATTAACATAAATCAATCTCATCCATTGATTTTATATGTCCCATGGATTGAGATTCATGGATCCCAAAACCCTATAAATAGAGAGGCATACCCATGCTCTCTCTTTACACATATAATGCTTGAGAAGCATCTCTCTCTCTCTTTCTCTCTAGAGGTCAGCCCTCTCTCTCCCTCTCATGGCCGTCCACCATGGATGCCATGGAGAGGTTCTCCATCGCCGCGGCATCGTCGTTATGCTGCCCGTTCTTCTGCTCGTGGATCTCCGTCTCCTTCGGTGCGCCTCGCTCGTGAAGAAGACGTCGGATCTCGTGTGTCGAGATCAGGAGATCCGCCGCTTGGATCATCAACATGGATTGCGAGAAGCACGCGGTTCATCCCCGCGCTCGCAAGCGTCTCCTCCGTCGGATCGGACTTGAGACAGGAGGTCTCTTCGTTTAGAGACTCGATCGCAACCACGCTTCAAGAGGTAATCCTATTACTTGTTTGTGGTTTAGACGAAACGATCCGAGAAGTGTTCTTGGATCATGTGGTTTCGTCGTAAGAAAATTTTTTGAATTCCATTGCATCGAGCAACTAGTGCGACTAGTCGCTCCTCGTCGTATTCGATATGACGCTCACGCTTCCGTGATGCGCTTGAGGATCTAACCATATCCTTCACTTCGAAACAGAGCATTCCCGCTCAGGATAAGGGAAAAGAACCAATGAATTCTACAGAGGACATTGCACCTCCAATCGCAGTTGATTCATCTTTGTCGTCTATTTCGCAACATAATGTGGACGATTTCGATTTTTATGATCAGTTGAAGAATAACGATCAATGCAATAAGAACTCTACTTCTAATAAATCAAAGCACGGTGTTCTTGTTTATGAAGGCTATTAATTGGACAATGTCGGATCTCGTGGGGATCAACCCCACTCTCTGCTCACTCCAAATATATGTTGAGAATAACGCGAGACCTTCCCATGAACTTCATAGAAGACAATCCTAATATCTGGGAAGTAGTTAAGAAAGAGATTGAGAAATGATGTAGAGCATGGTTTATATACCCTATCTCTGACTCCAAGTGGGCGACCCTGTTTCATGTTGTTCCGAACAAGTCAAGAATCCAGATGGTCACCGATGAAGAGGGGGTATAGATCGCGATACGAATGCCCATGTCGTGGCACGTCTGTGTCGACTACATGCGCCTGAATGTTTTGACATCACTCTCCTCATCCATTCATTGATATGATCTTAGAGAGACTTGCAAGGAAAGCATTCTTCTATTTTCTTAATGGGTACTAAGGATAAAATCAGGTAGCCATCACTCTCAAGGATCAGGAAAAGACCACATTTACATGTCCATTCGGCACTTACGCATCCAGGCGCCTGCTATTCAGGCTCTACAATGCCCTTGACACATTTCAGCGGTGTATGATCGTCATATTTTCTGAGATGGTGGGTGACTTTCTGGAAGTCTTCATGGATGACTTCTCGGTCCATAGTGATTCTTTTGATACATGTTTAGCGAACTCGTACCGGGTCCTCAAGAGGTGTAGGGGGGTCAAATTGGTACTCTCCTAAGAAAAAAGTCATTTCATGGTAATGGAGGGTATCATGTTGGTGCACGCCATCTCCAAAAAAAGAATGGAGGTTGACCCTTCCAAGGTAGATGCGATCAAGAAACTTGAGCCACCAACCAACGTCAAGTCAGTGCGGTCATTCTTTAGGCATGTCGGATTTTATCATAGATTTATTCATGATTTTTCAAAGATTGCCCGCCCACTGATTGAGCTCTTAGGAAATGACATCGAGTTCATTGTCGATCACACGCATCTAGAATCCTTTTAGCCCACGAAAAAGAAAATATTTGAATCGCCAATTTTACACGTGACTAGAATCGACTGGTCTGTTACCTTTGAGATCATGACTGATGCATCTGAATTTGTCATCAAAATTGTACTTGGATAAAGGCAAGAAGGGATAACGTGTGTGATTCACTACACGAGCAAAGTTCTGGATCCTACACTGAGAAATTATATGGTGACTGAAGGAAATGCTCGTGGTAGTTTGGGCCCTGGAGAAATTCAGATCATATATATTGGGCTTCAAGGTGACAATTTTTACCGATTACACGATAATTAGGTACCGAACGGAAAAGAGGGATGTAAAGGCGAGTCTTCTGGGATGGATCTTATTAATCCATGATTTTGATTCGGTAATTGAGGATAGATCTGGAATAAAGAATGTTATGGTTGATCACCTTTCTCAAATTCAGCGGAATGATAATCCTGATATTGAACCAATTCGAGAGGCCTTCCCAGACGAGTCAGTTAGTGCTACTAACTCACTCATGTGGTACGCCAACATGGTGAACTATCTTGTCTCCAAGAAATTTCATTAAGGTTGGCCTAAGAGTAGTATTGACCAACTGAAGTCGAATGTGAGGAAATACCACTGGGATGATCCGCTCCTTTTCTTTGAGGGTCGGATTGCGTAGGGAGAAGGTGATTCCTCAGGAGGAATATCAGGGTGTCCTCACACATTGTCATACACTTAAGGTTGGAGGACACCATTCAGGAAAGAGAACCACACACAAGGTATTCCAATATGGATTTTACCGGCCGACCTTATTTAGAGATGCCAACGATTATGTACGGTCGTGCTCAATTTCTCAGATAATGAGAGGGACTAATGGATATAGAGATGAAACGCTCATGCAATCGATGAATTTCTGTGATGTTTTCAACGCATGGGGAATTGATTTTATGGGCCCCTGAACATGAGTACATCTTGTTAGCGGTTGATTATTGGTCAAGGTGGGTGGAGGCTATCCCGACCTGAACCGTAGACAACAAGATGGTTTGTAAGTTCATCAAGGATCATATTATTGCAAGGTTCAGGGTTTCAAAAGTTTTAAAATCTGATGTGAGTAGCCATTTTGTGAAAAGAGAAATGAGATCGTTAGCTAAGGACTATAAATTCGAGCATAGAGTAGTCGATCCTTACCACCCACATTCTAATGACATGGTAGAGGTTTCTAACAGAGAGGTGACAAGTATTCTTCATAAATTGGTTTGTCTCGATAGGAAAAACTGGTTTTATCTTTTGGACCAGGTTATGTGGGCCTATACGACAGCCTACAAAACTCCACTCGGTACTTCCCCTTTTTGGTTGATCTACGACAATCCATGCCATTTTCCTGCAGAGCTAATTCACAAATGAGGATGGGCGATCAAGAAGATTAATTAGAATTGTCACATTGGTAAGTTGTGTTGTGACTTGAATATGAACGAGCTAATAGAAATCCAGAAGCGGGCATATGACAACAATGCGATCATTAAGGACATGATCAAGAGACGACATGATAGACACATTAGTCATAAGACCTTTGTCCGTGGGTAGAATGTGCAGTTATTCTATGCACGGTTGAAGATTTTTCGTGGGAAACACAAATCAAAATGGACGAGTCCCTAGATTGTCATTGACATGCACAACAATGGAAGTGTTGATATTGCTGAGATCAAAGATGGGGCATAGCATTTTCAGTGAATGGGCAACTGTTGAAGCTGTATGTCGATTCTAAAGAATGGTTAGCACAAGTCGAGGTCATCAGCTTCATGCAGTTGATGAATCTGTGATTCATCACTCTAAAAGTTGAAAATAGAAGCTTGTTCCCAAGGATATAGATGCATATTTTCCTTTATAATGTATAAATAGCATTCATATATGCATTCATAGAACATGCATTTTAGCACTCCATTTGCATTAAATAAGAAGCCAAAAATCATTTGTAAAATATCCACTCCTATAAATAACATCTCCCTTATAATATGTACACCTTAGTTAAATAATATAAGGAAGAAAGCCAGAAATCTCCTGTGTAAAATATCCAATAAAGCCCCAGAATCCCTGATTCATAAAAAGCCTACAAACTCCCTCATACAACCTACAAAACAGGTCTACCCACTTTCAGATTAATACACAATAAAAGACCTTTAAAATGAGACTAATTTCATCCAATTTGGAGCTCGTATGAAGAAGTTGGGTTTTTGGGCCTCTATGTATACCATATATGTGTATATTTGTATCCCTATATTTTTGTATCATATTTGACCGCATCTCCGTCTTTGATCAACATAAAACTTGTAGACCTCATCAAGATCTACAACTTTCATGTTTTGAGTTTTTCCAAATTCGACCTCCTTCTCTCCCTACACTCATTTCTTTTCGCAGCCAATCATAGCTGGCCACGTGGCTCCCTCTGGTTGCGCCACGCGGCCCGCTCCCCTTGCCCAAGCCGCCTGTGCCTCAGACCGTTGGATTTCCCTTTGAATCTAACGGCCCAGCTCATTCCACGTGTGCCTTAAATCTCCACCGTCAGATAATTTTCTCCTTCTCATCTGATCCGTCCATTTGTGCCTTCACCACAGCGCGCCACGCGTCGCACGCTGTGCCCTTCGATCATGCACGACGCTCCTCCATCGCAACCGCTCATCCCGCCTTGCACCTCAGCCCTCCGATCCAAGCCCTAATCGCATCTCAGCCGCCCGCTCGTGCTTCACCCCCATCGCGCCACGTGTTGGCCTCATGACCCTTAGATCGCGTCGCCTTGACCTGATCTCAGCCGCCCGCTCGCACTTCGCCCTATCGTACCACGTGGTGCCATCACGTCCATCGATCGCTGTGGCCC
The DNA here is from genome assembly GCA_037367405.1 of Ottelia alismoides. Lineage (NCBI taxonomy): Eukaryota > Viridiplantae > Streptophyta > Magnoliopsida > Alismatales > Hydrocharitaceae > Ottelia > Ottelia alismoides. The sequence goes on along the minus strand of JAZKJV010007570.1, from coordinate 96,535 downwards.
AGATCTAATCCTACCCACTCCATCCCGCCTTCTTCTCCGCCGTTGGATCACAAGATCCAACGGTGAGGACTTCGTCTCCTACCTCCGGTACCCCTCTCTCCCACGATCTCAACCGTACGCGAGGGGCTAGCCCCTTCCTATTCTTGGCCGCACTCCAGCCACCCTCTCCGACCACCATCGCCTCCACGTTCATCGCCACTCTCCCCTCATCCTCGCCAGCTACCCCACTCACCATGACTTCCACCAGAAACGCTCCACGACCCCACGAACATCACCTCGTCACCAGCCCAGCCGTCGACTTCATCCTATAAATACACCCTCTCCGGCCAACTTCACGCCCATCCGCCACCCCAGAGAGCTTCCCGGTGCTCAGAGCTTCCGTTTGGTGACATCAAGCGAGTGATTCTTCGAGCGACGAAGGGTTTCTTCTCCGGCGAGATCCGCGGCGCCTCCACCGTGTCGCAGCCCCTTCTCCGCGAAGCTGCTTGAGCTCGGGACCTTACCGATCTCTCGAGCGACGACCCTGGAACTCCAATCCGAGCTCCAATCCCCAGGTAAACTCCTCCATCTTCTTTGATATTCTTCTGATTTTTCTTTGACTTTTCTCCGATTTAATTCCACCTCCACCGTGATCTTCTCGCCCCGCATCCATTCCTCTGAGCTTCGCGACGGAGCTCCGACCTTCGCGCACTAGCCCTTAGCTTCAAACATAGCACTTCACCTTCCATCAGCTCCATCTCTGCCACCTGGGCGGAGCACCATTGCCGGACACTCTTCGCACCGCCTTAGGCCTCGCCGTCTACCCTCTGCATCTCCACGCACTGCCTCGTGCTTCGGCTATATCCTTAACACCTGCAGGTACTCGCATCCTTCATCGGCCGGAAGCTCATCGGAGCTACTTTCGCGCTTCATCGTCACGGTGCTCCAGCACCCCTCTTCCGCTCCTGAGACCTCCCGGAGCTTCACCGCACCGCCGCGCGTCTTCTGAGCTACATCAGACCCGCCATCGAGCGTTACCGACGCTAGGAGGATCGGGCGGAGCCAAGGCCGCCTCGTCGGAGCCCCGCCAACTCCTCCACAGGTGGTGGAGGACCGTTGAAGACGAAGCACAACCACCATTCGATCATCTTGATCGAACGATCCCTAGCCATCTACGTCGCCAGTCAACCGGAGCGTCACAGAGCCGTTGGATCCTTCTAGATCCAACGGTGTTCAGCGCACCACGTCGTCCACATCTGGAGCAGCACAGGAGCCGTAGGATCATCTGTGATCCCACGGACAGGAACGAGCAACGTATTCATCACCGGAGCAGCACATCACCGTTGGATCGATCAGTGATCCAACGGTCCCCAGCCAGCCACGTCGCCCCCCTTCCTCGGTTTCCAAGCACCGTTGGATCGATCCAGATCCGACGATCTCTGATCATCCACGCGCCAGCCACCAACAACCGTTGGATCGACCATGATCCAACGGTCGCCATCACGCCACGAATACGAGTCCGAGCCTCTTCCCCGACCTCTAGGCTCAGACCACCCGAAGCTTAGCCGAGCCTTAGCCGAACCTCCAGAAGCCGCCGAGCCTCTTCCTGAGCTGCGACGCCACCCGAGCCTAGGCCGCCCCACGTGAGGAGCACGTGCGGCCTGGGTTAATTGCACGGAGGCCCTGGGAACTTTTAGAAATTACAAATTGGTCCTTGTGAAGCGCCCCACGTGAGGAGCACGTGTAGCCGTGGAGAAATTGCATTCCACCCCCAGCATTATAGGTAATTGCATTTAAGTCCCTGTCAGCATGTTTATTTTTATGTAATTTTTATTTTCTGTATTACAATTACACCCCTGTCTTTGCACGCATCCCTAGGTGCCATTTTGCATCATTTTTGAATTCCAAAAATTGCATGTTGTAGTGTAACTAGTCCTTTATCTGTTGCGACACTTGTCAAATTTTTATGATAGCTGTTGAATTTTTAATTAATTAATTGGCTTAATTTTTTGATATTTTGCCCATTTGGACCTTTTAATTAATAATTAATTCTCTGTAACTCCAAAAATTCTCAAAAAATCACAGTAGCTTAGAACAATTAACTTAACATTGCATAAAAATTTCATCTCATTTGCACACATTTCAAGGCCTAAATAAATTAATTGGTGATTTCCTTAGTTTATTTTTAATAGGTTCATTTCACATTAAAATTAAGGTTTGGTAATTTTCCTAGATTCCTCATCATTAGATCTATCTAGGATAATTTTATTTCCCTAAAATTTTGTGAATTGATATTTATTAAAATTAAATTAGTGAAAATCACCCCAGATTCATATTTAATTCATAGTAAATTCATTTAGTGTCGAAAAATTCCAAAAAAATTAGGGTAGCTTAATTTCACCATACATCATCATCTGGCCAATTTTTATAATTTTTGGACTTCATTTTATACTTTAATTGATTTAACTTTAAATTGGCTTGATTTTTGCATTTGTCTGCATAGAAATTAAAAAAGACAAAAAAAAATATTCCCCGAAAATCACACACTTGGACTTTGCTAAAAATTCACCTAAGGAGATAGATGCCTCCCTGAGTTCGACCTTGAACTTCACCAAGTAAAAAAATTTTACCGCTTGAAATTAACTTGAATCTAATTAAAAGTGGTTTTTGATCTGCTCTCGTTATCCGACTGCAACGAAAATATCAATTAGTTTGGACATTAATCTGACCGAATTAACTAAGGATAGCGGGAGCGATATCAAAATGGCTCCGTTGCCAGGGAGGCACGGCTTAGGTTAATTTGTAGTGAAATTCTGATTGTTTGATTTTCTTTATCCCCGGGTAGTCTGGCCTCTGGTTTTCTTGTGATTATTTTTTTCTCTTTTATTTCTTTGCATTATTTTTCTGTGTCACTCTCTGACATCAATCTGTTTCTGTGCGAGGAACGCGAGGAGTCGAAGATGCTTCGAGGATCTAGCATTTAAATTTATTGAGTGAATAGAGAGGATTTGTAATTTTCATTTTATTTCTTTATTTCTTTTTCGCATTATTTCCCGTGGTTCCCGTTTGGGTTCTCGCACGTGTAAGTATAGTGAAACTGTGTCCCCATGTGCTGTGTGGGTGAATGGTAATTTAGCTTGCACTAGCGGCTCCCCGAGCCAATCTAGGAATTGCTTGTGCTCGTAATCTTTAGGATCACACAAATCACTTAAAAGACACACTTAGACCGCAAGACTTAGCCAAATCAACCTGTTCTTCACGTTAATAGAACTGCTTGTCTAGGAGCGGCTTTTATCGCTTGCATTTGCATATTAGTGTAAAAGTTTTCAATTCTGTTTTGCATCCTGCATAAAAAGCGAAGGGATCACTGTAAGTCTCCTGAACTCAGCATATCATCATCGTTTTTTATCTTGCATCGGCTTTTCTCGATTTCCCCCTCTGATTTGCACATTTAATTAAAAAGGAAATTGGGACTGGACGATAGGTGTGCTGCGTGGTTGGACTTAATCAATGAAAACTTAACTTAAAACCGGGACTGCTAAACACTATTGACCAAAAAAGAATAAAATTGGAAAATTGTTTGCGGGAGATTAATCCCCGACCTTGTTTTCAGGCTGAGTGAGGGTACTTGAGTGCGTGTGAACACCTTAAGGCAGAGCCCAAATCCCCGCCTTCTATATCACGTTCCGACTAATCCTAGCAAGTATCACAAGTCGGATAATTCCAGATTCACTGACTAGTACCAAGTAGCCTCCGCCTGTCTCAGGCAGATAGGTGCGAAATTGCGGTACTTTGCGACAAGCTGCCGGTAACCCCCCGGGATGAAGTTCCGGCCTTGTCAGCCTCTGCCTGCTTGCAGGTAGATAGCGGTGTGGTCTTTGAATCCATCGACTTGGGATAGGAGCGAAGAAAGGAAGGACCGACGGTATCTTAGGCGACAGGTTAAACAGGGAAAATGCATCCGACTCCGAGCCGACTTCCCTATAGGTCACATAATCCTTGCTATTTTGCTTGAAAATCACACTTAAAATATACAAGATTAATTGGACTCAGTTTCGAGTCCTTCATTGTGTTGAGTGTGAACCCAGGGTTTTGGATTGATTTGTTTATTTCAAGCAGGAGTAAAATCCTATCTTCTTCTCGCCAAATCAAGATGAGTGACTGGGGGGATCTCGACTCTCTATTCACCGATCTCTCTATGATCCCCCCACGAAACTCCTCTTCATCGGCCCAAGCACACCTTGGACCACCCAGGACTCATGACCCTCTTGAGTCCTGGTTCCCTCATACCCAGGGTGGTTACTCTCAAACCAACCCTTTCCTCTCCTCCGAGCTTACCGAGGAAGACATCGCCTCGGTAATCCCTTCCTTGATTTGTCCTCTGACACCGATCTTATTTCACACCCAGGAATAGAGGACAAGATGCCGCCTAAGCAGCCACCACCGGATGAGGAGCAAATACGTCAGATTCGTAATCACCTTGCTGAAGCCGACAAAGAAATGCAGATCTCACGGCTAGGATGGGACAAATCATAGTATCAGGAGGAATCGACCGACCAATGGTCGATGCCTACAACCCAGCGGAAAATGAGATTCATAATTTGTTGACCCCATCGATTCCTGCCGAAGCATTTGAGCTGAAGCCCCACTTCCTTAGCCTGCTACCGAAGTTCAACGGGAATGCCCATGAAGAATCATATACCTTCCTCCGAGACTTCGAGCTGGTTTGCAACAATCTTAGCCATCCCAATGTTGGCCACGATTACATTTGACTGAAGGCCACCCCATTTGCCTTAGGAGATAAGGCAACACATTGGCTGAAAAGCCTAGGGGTGATCTGTACAACATGGATGCAGTTCAAGGACCTCTTTCTGAAAAAGTTCTACCCTCTCAGTAGGACTAACCAAATGAGAACGAAGATTGCCAGCTTCTCCCAAGGCCCTAGTGAACCCTTCCATGATGCCTAGGATAGGTTCAATGACTTAGTGCAGAAATGCCCCTGCCATGACATTTCTAAGGCGATCTTAGTCCAGACCTTGGTCTGTAGTCTAACCTCGGAGATGCAGGGGTTAGTCAGTGCCGCATGTGGAGGAAGCTATCTGAACAAGAACGAGCACGCCGTATGGAAAATTCTGGAGCAGATGGAGGAAACCGGTAGGTCGCAGGCCACCAGGGCCTATACGTTGTCTCCCTCAATCCTATCCAACGAGACAACCCGAAGGATTGTAGCGGATCTGACTGGGGACCTCATCCCAAACATAGGGATGATTGCTGACAAGTTAACCATAGTCGAGTAGATCCACAAGAGGGTGACTGACCTTGAGTCTCTCTCACGTCTACCGAAGCAAGTGGAGGAACTTACTGAGAAGGTAGCTAAGATGAAGCTACCTGCCCCTTCTGCATCACCTACACATGTACATCGTGTCCATCTTGTACAGGAGCAGGCACCGGTGCCTCAGAGTGGCTGGGTGGAGGATCAGACTTACACCCAGCAGGACCAGCATGCGCCCCCACAAGTGGAGACCGGATATGAGGAGCCTCCGCAGGTGTTCGAGATCAATGGGTTGTGGTACAGCCGTGACCCCGTCAGTAGACAGTCGGGGACGGGGAACGGTCAGCCTCACCGACCTTCCCTAGCTTACCAAGGAACCAGCTCCGTCCCCGCACCGCGCTTTCAGTCCAGGCCAAAACAAGGGTACCAGCCTCAGCAGCACCAACAGCAGCAGCGCAAATATCAGCAGGGCCCAGCATCGTCCCACCAGCAACGGCAGTATCGGCATGGCCAACAGGGCCAATATAGAACCTCGTCCGCACATCAGCCAGCCCAACCCACTGATTGGAGTCCCTCACCTTGGCGATCCAGACCCTGTCTGATAGGGTCCAACAAATGCAGAACGACTATCTGGATATGAGAACCGACATTAATCGTGTCTCTCGTAACCGGGACCAACAGATGGCGTCAAAGACCCCAATTCCAGCACAGGTTCAGGCCAACCCAAATAACATAATCTATAGCCAGAACCGACCTCGAGATCAGGTATATTATTCAGATAATTATTTATCTGAACATGAGATCCTTTTGTATGATAATGTAAATCATATGTCCCTCAGGAGCGGAAGGACCGTGACCATGCCTGATCGGGCACATGCAACGAATGAAGGAGCCGCCAAGTCTCTACCTGAGGAGAACTTGGAGGAAGAAGAGGAGCACCACCACCACCATCACCGGCAAAAGAAGAAGACATCTGAGTCCTCGAAGCAGCAGTCCCGCATCAACATGGAGTCCAACGAAACCGATGAAGAGCCCGCACCTCCATCTGAGGAGGATCGTCCAGAAGTCGCGGAAGAAGCATCACCTGTTTCACCTCAGCATTTTCTTTTCAGTCAGAGTTAGAGTCCGAGTCATGTACAGAACTCAGTTCCAGATCTTAATGAAAATCTTTCAGTTTCTGAACATGAGTTGGAGTCAATAATCCCTTTCCCCTGAGCTCTAAAGGGTGGAAAGAAGAAAACTAAAAAAATCCAAAAAGATGACCCTGAGATGGCAGAGTTCTGCAACAAACACATCAAGGTCACAATCCCCTTTGACAAGTACATAGATATGACCCTTGCATTCCAAAAATACCTTAAGGTGAGATGCACACCTGCTAGGGTTAGCAGGAAGACCAAAAGCCGTGTTGAGAAACACGTTCTATCAGTAGCCACGACTTGTGTAATAAAGAATTCGTGTGCAATAAAGAATTCGTTTCCCCGGAAATGAAGAGACATGGGTGCACACTATGTAGTGAGTAATGTTGATGACATCACGTTTACATGCACTCTCCTGGACAATGGTTCCTCAATCAACTTAATGCCTACATCCCTCTATGAGCGGCTTAATCTCGGACCTCTTAGGAAATCTAGAGCCCTTCTACAGTTTGCTGATAAATCAACCAAGAGGTCCTAAGGAGAATTGAGGAACATTGTGATCAAAGTCGAGGGGTAGGAATACATGGTGGACTTCACTGTCCTAGATATGGAAACCCCTCGTAATTGGAGAGACTCCCAGATCATCTTAGGCAGGCCCTTCCTCAGAACATCGAGGGCCTTGTTTGATTATTAGATCGGGAAGATCCAGTTCCAAACTCCAGGTGGAGGTGAGGAACTTGAGATGAAGCAGACAAGATGGCAGAGACCGGATTCCGAATCCAGCACCGAGTACTCTTCAACCGAAGCAGACTGCGAGCATGTAGACACAGTTGGGCCATGGAGACAGAACCCAACCAGCACCGATGAGTCCAACCCCTCCGGAGATGATCCAGTGCATGAGTCAGTTTGCGAGGTCCTCAGGAACGAGTACAGCTCAGAACCTGCATCGCCCTACATCTTCGATGACATAGAGGCCCAGTTGGGCATCTCAGTCCTTCCCTCTTTAGGATAATCGAAAGATGAGGATGACGAGTCCGACGAGGCTTTTGCCGATTGCATGGAGACTTTTGACGATCTGACTCCTGAGCCAAATAACTTGGTGGCAGCTATCACAGAGAAAGATCCAGCCACTTCCAACACCAAACCAGATCAGATTGAGCCAGACTTCTTAGACGATCACATTATTCCTGAGCTCAAACCTTTACCCACAATATTAAAATATGCCTTCCCTGTGGGTCAGGAGAAGAAATATCCGGTCATCATCAGTTAGCGATTGATCGAGGAGCAGGAATCTCGTTTGCTAGAGATCCTGGAGAAAAACCGCAAAGCGATAGGCTGGAGCATTTCCGATCTTCATGGGATAAATCATGCTCTGTGTTCATACCATATCTACTTGGAGAATGAAGCCAAACCCTCTCGTGAATTCCAACGTCGTTTGAATCCAAATTTACGAGAGGTCGTGAAGAAGGAGATAGAGAAATGGTGCAACGCGGGTTTTATTTACCCAATCTCCGACTCTAAATGCGTAGCCCCAATCCATGTTGTCCCGAAAAAGTCGGGAATTCAAACGATCACCAATGAGGATGGAGAGGAGATCGTGACACGAGTGCCCGCGTCATGGCGCGTCTGTGTGGATTACAGATGCTTGAATGCCGCGACGAAGAAGGATCATTTCCCCCTACCGTTCATTGATCAGATCTTAGAGAGACTAGCGGGGAAAGAGTTCTTCTATTTCTTGGATGGGTTCTCGGGCTACAATCAAGTAGCCATAGCTCCAGAGGATCAGGAAAAGACCACATTCACATGCCCCTTTGGTACCTATGCTTTCAGGCGCATGCCCTTTGGGTTATGCAATGCTCCAGGTACTTTCTAAAGGTGCATGATTGCTGTATTCGCCGAAATGGTCGGCAAATTCCTGGAAGTCTTCATGGATGACTTCTTGGTCCACGACGATTCCTTCGACTCCTGTCTTAGGAATCTGGACCGAGTCCTCAAAAGATGTTGTGAGGTTAATCTGGTGCTCTCCTGGGAGAAAAGTCACTTCATGGTGATGGAGGGCATAGTGTTGGGGCACGTCATCTCCAAGAGAGGAATGGAGGTTGACCCTGCCAAGGTGGATGTGATCAGACGACTCCAGCCACCAACCAACGTCAAGCAGTTGTGGTCGTTCCTCGGGCATGTTGGATTTTATCGGAGATTCATTAAGGGTTCTTCTAAGATTGCCCGACCGCTAACTGAGCTTTTAGGTAAAGACATGGAGTTTATTGTTGATCACAAATGTCTTGAGGCCTTTAAGCTATTGCAAGGAATGATTATGGACGCACCTGTCCTACAAGCCCCAGATTGGTCTCTACCTTTTGAGATCATGACGGATGCCTCATACTTTGCTGTTGGGGTTGTGTTAGGACATAGAAGGGATGGCGTCCCGTTCGCAATTCACTACGAAAGCAAAGTGCTTGACACCGCTCAGCGTAACTATACAGTTACGGAAAAGGAAATGCTTACGGTAGTGTTTGCCTTGGACAAGTTCAGATCTCACTTAATTGGATCCAAGGTAATTGTGTTCACTGACCACACGACACTACGATATTTGATGGAGAAGAAGGACGCGAAGGCGCATCTTCTTCGGTGGATTTTACTTATCTATGAGTTTGATTTGGATATCCGTGATAAACCTGGAAAGAAGAACGTAGTGGCCGATCATCTTTCTCATCTCGAAGATCTTAATACTTCCGAGGATTCACCAATTCGAGACTCCTTCCCTGATGAGTCGATTTTTGTTGTCGATTCACTCCCATGGTACGCCAATATCGTGAACTATCGTGTCTCCAAGAAGGTTCCCGAAGATTGGCCCAAGAGCCACATCGATCGACTGAAGTCGGACACTAGACACTACCAATGGGAGGATCTGATCCTTTTCTTCGAAGGACCGGATTGTGTCTGGAGACGGTGTATTCCTCAGGAGGAATACCAGTGTCCTCTCTTTATGCCACAGCTTAGAGGCAGGAGGACACCACTCTGGGAAGAGGACCGCATGGAAGGTACTTCAGTGTGGCTTTTACTGGCCGACTCTGTTTCGTGATGCCATCGCCTTCGCGAAGTCGTGCCTGGTATGCCAGAGGATGGGAGGAACAATTGGTTCCAAGGATGAGATGCCAATGCAGCCGGTCATCATTTGTGATGTCTTTGACGCCTGGGGCATCGATTTCATGGGCCCATTCCCTGTTAGCCATGGATTTGAATATATCCTTCTTGCGGTGGATTATCTATCCAGATGGGTGGAGGCTATCCCGACCCGAGCTGCAGACAGCAGAACTGTCTGTAAATTCATCAGAGATCACATAATCTCTAGGTTCGGGATCCCCAAAATGATGATATCAAACGGGGGTAGCAACTTTGTGAATCGGGAGGTGAAGAAACTCCTGAAGGACTACAGCATCGAACACCGTGTCGCGAGCCCTTACCACCCACAGACCAATGGTATGGCTGAGGTGTCGAATCGGGAGGTGAAGACTATATTGCAAAAGCTTGTCCGCCCGGACAGGAAGGACTGGTCTCAGATCTTGGATCAAGTCCTCTAGGCGTACAGGACATCTTACAAGACACCGTTAGGAACCTCCCCATTCCGAATGGTATTCGGAAAGCCGTGCCATTTGCCCGCAGAGTTAGTGCACAAATCAGAATGGGCAATCAAGAAGGTCAATTGGAACACACACCTTGTGCAGAAGCAGAGAGACATGGATCTGGATGAGCTTGTGGAAGTCAGAAACCGCGCATATGACAACAGTTTGGTGTACAAGGACAAGGTGAAGCGTTGGCATGATAGATATATCAGACGAAAGACCTTTGTTCCTGGACAGAAGGTATGGTTGTTCAATGCTAGGCTGAAGATCTTCCAAAGCAAGTTGAAGTCCAAGTGGACATGCCCATTTGTCGTCCGTACGGTGCATGATAGTGGATGTGTCGAGATCTCAGATCTTGCAGATGACACACCGACATTCCTGGTGAATGGACAACTGTTGAAGCACTTCGTCGAATCCAATGAGTAGTTAGTCCATATTGAGGAGATTGTATTCATGTGCGAGACAAATTCAGCAGATACACCTCGAGCCGCGTATGAGACCTTGCAACAGTGAGTTCTAGCCATCGGCAGCATCTTGAAAGATTCAGACCGACTCATTTGTATATATCATCATTCATGTACATTCTGTCCTTTCTCCCCCGTGACTCGAGTAACCCATTCCCATCTCATCAAATCACTATCTTGGACTATACTTAGGATGATCAAATCCTAAGTATAGGGGGATGAGTCACCTGAGTCAGTTCACCGTACATTCTCCAGATCACATTGGTCCTCATACTCACTTCCGTCCTATACTTAGGCTGACCTGAGCCTAAGTATAGGGGGGACCGATGCCGGCATTGTATATTCATCCACTTCTCTTCTTGACCTCGTCCGCCCCACTTTTTGACTTTCTTCTACACTTAGGCTGCAAGAGCCTAAGTATAGGGGGGCCGGTCGATTTCTATACATTTTATCTTCTCTTTAGCTCTCTTACGCTTATCACGAGCTATGTCTTTTTCCTCGCTCTTCGTGCTCTGAGGACATAGAACACGCTAAGTATGGGGGGGGGGCTTGTATATATTACATATATACTTTACCCATAGCTCGTACTTTCGCGTATTTTCACGTACTTCTTGTATGTATTTTACAATAATTACGGGTGGGTAAAAATTGAAAAAAAAAAACATGTATACTTGTATACTTTATAACACTTGTATAATACTTATACAACTCTTGTAAATTGTTGTAAAATAGGAGGTATACCAAAAAAAGAAAAAATGTATACTTGTATACTTTATAACACTTGTATAATACTTATACAACTCTTGTAAATTGTTGTAAAATAGGAGGTATACCAAAAAATGAAAATAAAAAAATAGGCTTCTTATTTACTCTTGCATATCATTTGAAAAGAAAAGAAAAAGAGTCTTGCATTTTCATTCATCTTCATAGCATGACATCTGCATCTCATCTGCATATCTTGCATATGCAAGGTGGAAAGCTAGTGGATTCTGAACCAAGTTATGAGTAGATGGACTTGATTTGACCTTAATCCACCTAATTTCAGAGGAACCTTATAGGAACTGGAGTTAAGATTTCTCAGGTCAAGTGACTTAATTCTTTGAGTTCGCAAGTCTATGTTCACATGTCATCTTGATTAGTCTAAGTAGAATATCTCGTGCATACGCATAATTCTTTTAGACAGTGACCTAACTTGGACAAGCACAATGCACGTAGCTCTTAATTGATGAGGTGGTGAGGAGGTAGAATCCTTTAGCTTGGAGTAGCACACGGGTGGAAACATCCGTCCTCCTCTAGGGAGGGTAGTGCATCTCAACCTAGTCTGGTGGTGTTGACATCTAAGGACAGGATGTTGTGGGTTGCAATAAAAAAGAGGGATAGTCCACCGGCTCAAGAGGAAAAACTCCTGATGTACATGCTGCACCTTGTATGAGTTTGAAAAAAACAAAAAAAAATACAAAAACTCGAAAAAAAAATCAGACAGGCCCAAGTCAAAATAAAATACCTGTCGGAGTCTGTATATTAGCAAAGAAATGCAGCTGGATGACTTGGCTACACTCGTCAGGCATCTCAGTATAGGTAGCTACACTGGCTACCGTCCATTCTTTTTTCTACCCCCTCCTCTTGAGTTGGTCGCACTTGAACTTAGAAGGGAATACCCCGCTCCTCGAGGAAAGAGTTACTGGACCGAGTTATTGAGTTACCTTGTTAGAGGAGGTTGGTTCCGAGTCATTTCTGATGTGAAGAGTTACATTTCACTTACACCGTACAAGTAAGAATCATAGTCATCAGAAATTTGCGTTTGAGGATTTGTTCTGACCTGACTATTGAGGAGTCTTGAATAGAAGACTTGTGGAACTTGAAGGCTGTTAGGTCTTAAGTTCAGGTCCCAATAAGGTTCTGCCACACAATTAATCCAAAGGTTGAGTCAAGCTCCATTTTCAACTTTTGTTCATGACCTTGGTATGATACCCAAAATCATTTCACTCTTGCATTTCATTTAGTTGCTCGGGGACGAGCAAGGTTTAAGTATAGGGGTTGATGAATATGTGATTCATCACTCTAAAAGTTGAAAATAGAAGCTTGTTCCCAAGGAAATAGATGCATATTTCCCTTTATAATGCATAAATAGCATTCATACATGCATTCATAGAACATGCATTTTAGCACTCCATCTGCATTCAATAAGAAGCCAAAAATCATTTGTAAAATATCCACTCCTATAAATAACATCTCCCTTATAATATGTACACCTTAGTTAAATAATATAAGGAAGAAAGCCAGAAATTTCCTGTGTAAAATATCCAATAAAGCCCCAGAATCCCTGATTCATAAAAAGCCTACAAACTCCCTCATACAACCTCCAAAATAGGTCTACTCACTTTCAGATTAATATACATTAAAAGACCTTTAAAATGAGACTAATTTCATCCAATTTGGAGCTCGTATGAAGAAGTTGGGTTTTTGGGCCTCTATGTATACCGTGTATGTGTATAATTGTATCCCTGTATTTTTGTATCATATTTGACCTCATCTCCGTCTTTGGTCAACATGAAACTTGTAGATCTCATCAAGATCTACAACTTTCATGTTTTGAGTTTTTCCAAATTCGGCCTCCTTCTCTCCCTACACTCATTTCTTTTCGCAGTCAATCATAGCTGGCCACGTGGCGTCCTCTGATTGCGCCACACAACCCGCTCCCCTTGCCCAAGCCTCCTGCGCCTCATACCGTTGGATTTCCCTGTGAATCCAACGGCCCAGCTCACTCCACGTGCGCCTTAAATCTCCACCGTCAGATCATTTCCCCCTTCTCATCTGATCCGCCCATCAGCGCCTTCACCACAGCGCGCCACGCGTCGCACGCTGCGCCCTTCGATCATGCACGCCGCTCCTCCATCGCAACCGCTCATCCCGCCTTGCACCTCAGCCCTCCGATCTAATCCCTAATCGCATCTCAGCCAACCGCTCGCGCTTCACGCCCAGCACGCCACGTGTTGGCCTCCTAACCCTTAGATCGCGTCGCCTTGACCTGATCTTAGCCGCCCGCTCGCGCTTCACCCTATCGCACCATGTGGCGCCATCACGTCCATCGATCGCTGCGGCCCAGATCTAATCCTACCCGCTCCATCCCGCCTTCTTCTCCGTCGTTGGATCACAAGATCCAACGGTGAGGGCTTCGTCTCCTACCTCCGGCACCCCTCTCTAACACGATCTCAGCCGTGCGCGAGGGGCTAGCCCCTTCCTATTCTTGGCTGCACTCCAGCCACCCTCTCCGACCACCATCGCCTCCACATTCATCGCCACTCTCCCCTCATCCTCGCCAGCTACCCCACTCACCATGACTTCCACCAGAAACGCTCCACGAACATCACCTCGTCACCAGCCCAACCGTCGACTTCATCCTATAAATACACCCTCTCCGGCCAACTTCACGCCCATCCGCCACCCAGAGAGCTTCCCTGAGCTCAGAGCTTCCGTTTGGTGACAACAAGCAAGTGATTTTTCGAGCGACGAAGGGTTTCTTCTCCGACGAGATCTGCGGCACTCCGCCGTGTCGCAACCCCTCCTCCGCGAAGCTGCTTGAGCTCGGGACCTTACCGATCCCTCGAGCGACGACCCTGGAACTTCAATCCGAGCTCCAATCCCCAGGTAAACTCCTCCATCTTCTTTGATCTTCTTCTGATTTTTCTTTGACTTTTCTCCGATTTAATTCCACCTCCACCGTGATCTTCTCGACCCGCATCCATTCCTCTGAGCTCTGCGACGGAGCTCCGACCTTCGCGCACTAGCCCTTAGCTTCAAACATAGCACTTAACCTTCCATCAGCTCCAGCTCCACCACCTTGGCAGAGCACCATCGACGGACACTCTTCGCACCGCCTTAGGCCTCGCCGTCCACCCTCCGCATCTCCACGTACTGCCTCGTGCTTCGGCTATATCCTTAACACCTGCAGGTACTCGCATCCTTCATCGGCTGGAAGCTCATCGGAGCTACTTTCGCGCTTCATCACCACAGTGCTCCAGCACCCCTCTTCCGCTCCTGAGACCTCATGGAGCTTTGCCGCACCGCCGCGCGTCTTCCGAGCTACATCAGACCCGCCATCGAGCTTCACCGACGCCAGGAGGATCGGGCGGGGCCAAGGCCGCCTCGTCGGAGCCCCGCCTACTCCTCCGCAGGTGGTGGAGGACCGTTGAGGACGAAGCACATCCACCGTTCGATCATCTTGATCGAACAGTCCCTAGCCATCCATGTCGCCAGTCAACCGGAGCGTCACAGAGCCGTTGGATCCTTCCAGATCCAACGGTGTTCAGCACACCACGTCGTCCACATCTGGAGCAGCACAGGAGCCGTAGGATCATCTGTGATCCCACGGACAGGAGCGAGCCACGTATTCATCACCGGAGCAGCACATCACCGTTGGATCGATCAGTGATCCAACGGTCCCCAGCCAGCCACGTCGCCCCCCTTCCTCAGTTTCCATGCACCGTTGGATCGATCCAGATCTGACGGTCTCTGATCATCCACGCGCCAGCCACCAACAGCCGTTGGATCGACCTTGATCCAACGGTCGCCATCGCGCCACGAAGACGGGTCCGAGCCTCTTCCCCGACCTCTAGGCTCGGACCACCCGAAGCTTAGCCGAGCCTCAGCCGAACCTCCAGATGCTGTCGAGCCTCTTCCCGAGCCGCGATGCCACCCGAGCCTAGGCCGCCCCACATGGGGAGCACGTGCGGCATGGGTTAATTGCACAGAGGCCCTGGGAACTTTTAGAAATTACAAATTGGTCCCTGTGAAGCGCCCCACGTGAGGAGCACGTGTAGCCATGGAGAAATTGCATTCCACCCCTAGCATTATAGGTAATTGCATTTAAGTCCATGTTAGCATGTTCATTTTTATGTAATTTTTATTTTTTGTATTGCAATTACACCCATGTCTTTACACGCATCCCTAGGTATCATTTTCAACATTTTTGAATTCCAAAAATTGCATGTGTAACTAGTCCTTTATCTGTTGTGACACTTGTCAAATTTTTGTGATAGCAGTTGAATTTTTAATTAATTAATTGGCTTATTTCTATGATATTTTGCCCATTTGGACCTTTTAATTAATAATTAATTCTCTGTAACTCTAAAATTTCCCAAAAAATCACAATAGATCTAGGACAATTAACTTAACATTGCATAAAAATTTCATCTCATTTGCACACATTTCGTGGCCTAAATAAATTAATTGGTGATTTCCTTAGTTTATTTTTAATAGGTTCATTTCACATTAAACTTAAGGTTTGACAATTTTCCTATATTCCTCATCATTAGATCTATCTAGGATAATTTTATTTCCCTAAAATTTTGTGATTTGATATTTATTAAAATTAAATTAGTGAAAATCACCCTGCATTCATATTTAATTCATAGTAAATTCATTTAGTGTCGAAAAATTCCAAAAAAAATAGGGTAGCTTAATTTCATCATACTTCATCATCTGGCCAATTTTTATAATTTTTGGACTTCATTTGATACCTTAACTGATTTAACTTTAAATTGGCTTGATTTTTGCATGTGTCTGCATAGAAATTTAAAAAAGACCAAAAAAATATTCCCCGAAAATCACACACTTGGACTTTGCTAAAAATTCACCTAAGGAGACAGATGCCTCCCTGAGTTCGACCTTGGACTTCACCAAGTAAACAAATTTTTGCCGCTTGAAATTAACTTGAATCTAATTAAAAGTGGGTTTTGATATTCTCTCGTTATCCGACTGCAACGAAAATATCAATTAATTTGGACATTAATCTGACCGAATTAACTAAGGACAGTGGGAGCGATATCAGCAGGGCAATCACATTGAAGAGTCATCAGACCACCCTCGTGAAGAGAAGCAGTCAGACACAAGTTGTACAGATCATCTTTATTTTTCACAATTTTCAAAATTACATTCTCCTTATTTATTATCTAGATCTCATCGATCCCTACCCTTCTTCGATACTTAGGCCGACCTGATCCGAAGTATAGGGGGACCCAATGTCCACTATATATACTCTCCTCATTCACTTCTCCCCTTGTCCGTCTCATTTTTGCCTTTCTTCTATACTTATATTATTCACATGCTAAGTACACGAGGGTAGACCGCCTTCTATTTTTCCTTTATTTTCACTCTATTACGCTTAGCGCAAGCTATGTCTTCTCTGCGCTTCTTGTGCTCTGAGGACACAACACTCGCTAAGTATAGGGGAGTGTGTATACAATCTGTATGTATTTTACCCATAGCTCGTACTTTCACATAAATCTATATTTTATTCACATGGTGGGTAACTTACTTCTTATATAAAAACATTTTGCACTCTTGCATTTCACCACTCAGCATTTCGTTCATCCATGAATTCTTTAGTTGGATGTATCCCTGGCACTTACACACTCACACAAGACTAGCGAATTTCAACGACACTTGGTTTATGGGGTTCTAAGATTCAAAGTTAATTAGCCATAGTCATAAGGGTTTACGACTTAATTATTTGCACTTCTCTAGTTCGTAAGATGTGTATTCTATATTGCATACTTAGTCTTTACCTTCAAGAATATGATCGACACCTCACTAGCATGACTGCAGTTATGATGAGATGAGTTGAGATTCCACTTGAGGAACTGGTGCGAGGGATTTGAGTTTGGACCCTATTTTACGATGCTTGAGGATGAGATAAAATCGATGACGGCTTCTTGAAACCCGAGTGCCGGCACTTTAAGCCAGTATAAAAACAAGGTTCCTGTACTAATCTCTTATTATAAACCTACGTGCCCGAGTGCGATGAAACTAAATAAGATGTTGATCAATGTGCACCAACTTGGTAAAAGCAGTGGAGCTAGCCAACCATCAATGAAATAAATTTTGAGAGAAGTTCTCTTATTCAAATATAAAGAAAACTCTCTCTTTACAAATACAAATTCAAAGAGCTTCCGCCAAAGGAAGGTGTCCCAACCTTTTCAAAGTGTCAACTTGGGCCAAAGCTATTAGGACCAGGAGTCGGGCTTGCGTCCAAAAAGGGCTCTGCATCGTATCGTGATACAAGTCTAGGAGTCAATGGTACGATAAGTACTTAAAAGGGACACATCCTGGTGCACTCCCAGGAAAACAAGTGCAGACGATTCCGAACTCTCTTGACGGACGTACTGATCAACAACTTAAATTAGATGTGTTGTGTTAATAAGTTACTCGAGTGGATACTTGTTCCAATGAGAGGGAGAGAAGAAATTACACAATCTTATAACCTCCACCAACTAGCCTTCCATCAACACTTTTAAGACTGACAACTAAAGAGATGGTTGATTATAAGCAATAATTGATTTATTCCCTATGTCTTGAGAGCTGGGTTCTTAGGAGAGTCTCTTGGACTAGGACCATGGGTGACTTTTTAACTCTACTCATGTGACTACAGTCCACACTAAATGTCATATCCTTAGTATATATGTATACAAAGAGAGTCTCATGACTAGAGAAGTTGGACTTTTGACTAGAGCTTGGTTCAACTTGGATTTTTGGTACCACTAAAAATAAGAGTTCTTCAACTGATCAAGTCTTATATTTCACATGTACAGTCAGGGATTAATCCGATTAAATCATTCATTCTCAAGTTGCTCGAGGACGAGCAAGGTTTAGGTACAAGGGTTGATGAATTTATTAATCATCACTCTAAAAGAGATTAATTAAGCTCGGTTCCCCAAAATTCTTTGGTATTTCATCATTTAAATTGCATTATTAACATTCATGCATGGATAAATAATACTTGCATTTTATCATGCATAATTGCATAAAATAAGAAGCCAAAAAAATCCCAGCCCAATTAACATAGAAAATGAGATAACTTCTCTGATTTTTAATTAACTCATGCTAACTCCAAATCACATGAAACTACCTTCATTGTGTACACATTACTAACAACAATAGTGGAAAATTACAAGAAAACACAAAGAGAAATAATTGACAAATAAACCCAAATCCTAATTTCAGATCCGTTGGACTAAAACACTTATTCTCCTTCATACAATGTTTGATTTGATCCTACTCACTTTGGAACTAATGTACGTTCAATTATATTCGAAACAAGATCAAGTTCGAAAGAATTAAAACTCATATGTGAAAGTTGTGTTTTGAGCCTCTTTTCTACATTGTGTATTTTACCCTATTTGGACCTATTATTTTATGTGCATATTTGACTCCTTTTCATTTATTTATTTTTCATTTATTTTCTTGGACAAATTTTTTTTATCAAAATACGCAAAAATACAAATTTAAAATATGACTAGAATCAAAATAGTTGTCAGAGTATGAGTCTTCACTGACATTCTGTATAATAAGTCCTACATATTTTATTTTCCTATTTTCCTAATTATTAAAAATCCAAAAAATAGAGTAATTTGTTAATATTTGTCTTCTATTTTTATCTTATTTAAATATATCAAAACACTTCAAAACCCAAAGAATCAAGGTATTCTATGTACGTAGAGTACCACCCAAAATATCACTTCATGCAAAATGACATGTTTTGGTCTCTTCATGAAAGTTGGATATCTCATCGAGATGGGCAACATTCGTGAAGAATTTTTTTTAATCCGAGATCGTTTGCAATTCCTTTTTTATTTTTATTTTGATTTTATTTTTTGAAATTTCTGGGAGTGCCACGTGGCAGCTGCTAAAGTCGCCACATGTTACCCATTTTTAGTCTTTTTATATTTCATTTTTTTAATTTCAAAAAAAAAGAAAAAAGAAAGAAATTGCCACATCATGCTTCATGGGCCGTCTGATCTTGGTCGATCGGACGACCCTCATCCTTTCTCCTTCATCCGTTCAATATCGGTCTTCGCCTTCCCCTTTTGCTCCAGCATCGCCGCCATAACCAACCCGTTGAATCCCCATTAAATCACCTCCATACGAATCTCTCCCTCACCTATCTCTGGCCACCTTCCAAACACAACAACCATCATCACCCGTATCTCATCAGATCTCCAATCAATCTCTAATCCCCTTCCTCAATCAAAGCTCATCTCCGATCGCTCTCTCTCTCTCTCTCCAGATCGAGCACCACCCTCCTATGCTATTTAAAACCCTACGCCGCACATTTCCCAATCACCCACCGATACACATCAGCCAAAGGAGATCCATGAAGTATCCGAGAGTGACAACGCCCCCTCCGACGACCTTTCACAGACGTGGTGTGATCCGAGGTGCACTTCTCCCTCGTCGTAACCTCCTCCTCCGAGGCTAACTCCTACTCCATCCGCACGTCATTGACAAAACTATATTTAACCTAGTTAATAATGTTGAATTGTTACAGTCGTGCAATCAATAGATCAAACACAAATGGCTATTTTATTTATTTATTGATTAGTGTGAGCGGTCAATCTATATTTTTACTTGGGTAAGCCCAAGGTCGAACTCAGGGAGGCAACTGTCTCCTTAGGCTGATTATTAGGCGATCTATAAGCTGGGTTTCCGAAAGGCATTTTTTTGTATTTTCAAATTGAAATAATAAATGCAATGTAATTTTGGCAAAGTTCACGGGCTAAATTGCAATTTTGATCTAATGAACTCCAAACCCAGTGAAACTTAACCAGAATGTGTATGAATGCAAAGTGAACTACTATTTTTTTTGGAATTTTTGGATGTTATATGAATTAATTATGAATTAAATATAAATGCAGGATGATTTCGAGAAAATAATTGTATATATAGCAAACCAACTTAAATTCAAGAACTAAAATTACATTAGATGTATCTAATGAGGATATATATAGAAAGATTAATAAATTCTTAAAATGATTGATGTATGCCCTAGTAAAAAATCAATTTCTAAAATGACAACTTAATTTATTGTAACCTCGATATGCATGCAAATACAACAATTTTTGGGCATATTATAGACCACAATCGAATCTATGTATTGTGAGTTTTTGAGAATTTTTAGAGCAACAAATAATTTAATAGGAATTTCAGAGCATAAAATGGGTAAACTATGCAAGTTTTTACCAAACTAATTATATTAAATAAATCACAGCTCATGAAAATCTAATCAACGTACATAATGATAGAAACTAAATTGTTCCACAAAATGTAATTTTTAGAATGCTAAAATGTTGACAAATGATATTATATATAGAAATTCAAACACATGGGTCATAGGCAAAATAAATAATGAAATAACATGAGACAAATACAAAGAAGACTATTATGCAATTACCTATACCCGCTAGGATGATTATGCAAATTATCCCAGCTTGTGCGTGAGTAGCGCGTGATGATGACGTTAGCGGGGGCGGAGGGGCTCTTCGTAAATGTTCCAAGGGGCACGTGCAAAGCACTTGCCCTGGTTGGGTGTGTTAAGTTGTTATGGAGAATGGAGGGGGTGCTCTATAAATGATCCATTTCCCCACGTGTCGTGCATGTGGGGAGGGATAATGACGAGGGGGTTGAGGTGCATAGCCTGAGGAGCGGGTGGAGGGGAGCGCAGGCCAAGTACGAACGCTGCTCCAAGCAGTAGGCGAGTGGGCTTGGTCGAGGCACGTTGCCATCTGGAGGCGTTCAATCGGTAGAGGTGCGGTTGTCAGTGGCACGTCGCGATAGAGATGTGGGCATCTACTGAGACGGAGGGGTAGTTGGTGGCAGAGAATCGCCCGAGGCGGGGGGGGGGGGGGGGGGGGGCGAACTCGTGTGCTCAGTCGGAGGAAGGCGACGAAGCAAGTATCCACCTCTGTCGACACACGACTAGAGGTGATGAAGCCATTGGGCAGTGAAGAGGTGCATGCAGTCCTGACGGAGTTCCTCACATACAAGCGGAGGCGCGGAGGAGTCGAAGCAAGTTGATATGCGAAAGTCTAAGTAAGTGAGGCGACGATGTGCACGATGCGTTGGGGAGGTGACACGTTCAGTGGGTTGGAGTTTGTGAAGGGTCTCACGTTTGCAGCAGGGGGGTCGTGCGAGTGGGTAGGAGGTGGCGAGTTGCTGCGGTGGTGCGGACAGACTAGTTGAGGTGGTGGTGGCGGACGATCCTCGATGGAAGGTTGAAGGCGATGCGGTGTGGTCGCTGATGAGGGAAGATGAAGGAGCAGGCGATGAGGTGAATGGGGATTTGATCGGAGCAAAGAAGAAGATGAAGGAGACACAAATGGTTTGGGGGCGAAGAATGAGTCAGAGAAAGAAGGAGCAAGGAAAGGGGAGAGGAGATTTACCTAGTGGGTTCTTCGCCGGAGACTTGGGGGAGATCTAAGCTCGACCCTAATCTTCGCCTCAAGGAGCTCTGGCGATGAGCTCCGAAGCTTAGCAACCGCGATAGTAATTGCAATGGCGAGGATCACTGGATCTTGCTCGGAATGGAGGGATGGGTTGTCGTCGCTCGACCTCGACGTGTTTCAGTTGTCACCTGAAGTAGAAGGGGGTTTGGGCCCTCTCTCTCCTTGATGGCGGATAAGGATTGATGAGGGGCGGTCTGACGTAATTTTAAGGGTGGTTGGCATCGTTCGCAGGTGGTTGGGATAGGGAGATTGTGAGCGAGGAAGGACCAGATTGAGTGCGGCAATTGTTGTCGAGGGAGAGGTCAGGAGAGAGAAGAGGGAGCAAATGTTAGTGGGGAGAGGTAAACGAGGATGTGGGTGGTTGCACCCCACCACGAGGCACGGAGGTGTGGGCGCGCGGCTGCGCAACCACGCGAGTGGGGGAGGGGGGGCTGGGGTAGGCGCGGGAGGAGAGAAGGAGAGGCGGCAATAAATACAAGATAATAATAATTAAAATAATAAATAGGAAAACAATAAAATGCATAATAAATAATAATATTAATAATAATAAATAAACTAAACTAAATAATAATTAAAACAATAGGAAAATAAATAAATAAATAATCGAAATAAATAAAATATAAATAAATAAATAAAGATAAAATAGAAAGTAAAAATAATTAAATAAACTAAAAATAAAATAAAATAAACTAAAAGGGGGTGATACGTGGCGGCTCCAGGAGCAACCACGTGGAACTCCTCGAAAAATAAAAAATTAAATATAAGCAAAAACAAAAAAAAGATCAAAACAAAAAGTGGTTGACATGAAAGTTCCCCGTATCAATGAGATATACAACTTTTGTGAAGGATCTGAAACCGAAATAAATCATATGTACAAAAAGTATTTTTGGGTGGTATCCTATAGATATAAAATGCCATATTTTTTTGTGTTTTGACATTTTTATCATTTTTTAAAGACAAAAGTCAACATAAAATTAGAGAAAATATGAAATGAATATTTACAACTTAATCTATTTTTTGAATTTTTAATAATTAATAAAATAGAAAAAATAAATAAAATAAAATACAAGCCATAAGTATAATATACAGTGTGGGGCCGAAAACCCAAGTTTCACGTATGAACTCCGATTCTTTTGAATTTGGTCTTGTTTTGAAGGTAATTGAACGTACATTAATTCAAAAGTGAGTAACGGTCCATATGAGACAGTATAAGAGATATTCATTTGTTAAGATACTTAGTCTCAATCTAGGGTTTGGGGTTTATTGGTCAATTTTTCAAGTTCGTATTTTTTGATATTTTTTATTTATTAGTGCTAACAGTATATACACTGTAGGATTGATTTTATTTAATTCCGAGTTAGTGGAAAATAAATAAAAAAGTAAAAATATGATGAATATACCGGTGATATATACAAGCGAATTTGGCTTCTTATTTTAATGCAAAAATGTATGCTAAAATGCAAATATTAATTTTTAGTGCATGAACAGTAATAACACAAAATAATTGGAGAAATGCAGCTAATTACTTGGGATCAGAGCTATATTTTAACTTTTAGAGTGATGAATCACATATTCATTAGTTGTCGAGCCTCCTCCTCCAGATACCCCCTTTCCACCTGTTCAAGTTCCTCCACCTCCTATCTCGATGCTCTGCCTCTCCCATTCATCCATCCTTTGCCACTATTCATCTCCTACCACCTACCTCCACCATGTTGTTGTTCGTCCTCCGCCCAGACATCACCTCTACGCTCCAATCCACCGCATACTATCTGCGTCGCCGCGACGTGTTCTTCGTCTCTGCCCTTATCCATCTCAAGGCCGAACCCATCTACTCCCTTCACACGTTCTTCATCGACAACCATCACCAAAGGCAAAACCCCTTGGAACTTCACCGACTCCATCACCAAGAGCTCTGATCCTCAGCATCTTCATCGAGCCAGGACTCCACCTCGCCTTCAACAACAAGCAGCACCGCGACCGCCTGAAGCGACATCCACCCTCGACCATCGGAGCAATCATCAACTTCAGTCGTTCTCTGTTGTTGCTCCATCTTTAGATCGCAAACCATCGGGCGTGTGGCCTGAGGCCCTCCCCACATGAGGCGTACGTGCGGGGAGGGAACAATTGTAGAGGACACCCCGACATTCTGCTGATTTCCAAAGCCACCTTGCAGGGATAGTATTCAATTACGATATAGGAATGATGAAGTTCCATTCTCCAAGTTGAGAAGTGGACTTAGAGATGAAGTAGACAAAATGGCATAGAACCGACTCCAAATCTAGTATCGAGTATGTTGAATCTTCAGAGGCAGAGTGCAAGTTGATTAACACAAATGGACTTTGGCAATAGACCCCAACAAGACAGAGTGAGACCCTCTCATTTGGAGAGAATTCAATGCATAGTGCAGTTTATCAGGTGTTGCCTGATTTACTTAGAGACACATGTGCCTATACCCTCGACGACTCAAAGATCCCTTTGGATATGTCAGTCCCATCTTATTTAGGACAACCAAGGGATATAGATGATGAGTCGGACGTGACTTTTAGTCGAACTACCACACTACTTTTGTGATCTGGCTCACCTTTCATCAGAGTTGGTAGCCAGCACATTTGTCGACCTTGTTTAGAGATTCCAAAGATTTTGTTCGATCGTGCCTGATTTGTCAGAGATGGGAGGGATTGTTGGATATAGAGATGAAATGCCCATGCAACCGATGAATTTCTATGATGAATTCGATGCATGGGAAACTGATTTTCTGGGTTCCTTTACCAACAGTAATGGGCATGGGTACATCTTGTTAGTGTCGATTATTTGTCAAGGTGGGTGGAGGCTATCCCGACCCGAACTGCAAATAGCAAGATTGTTTGTAAGTTTATCAAGGATCATATCATTGCAAGGTTCAGGGTTCTAAAAGTTTTGATTTCTGATAGGAGTAGCCATTTTGAGAACAGAGAAATGAGATCGTTACCTAAATACTATAAATTCAAGGATGTAGTAGCCAATCCTTACAACCCACAATCTAATGGCATGGTGGAGGTTTCTAACAGATAAGGGACAAGTATTCTTCAGAAATTGGTTCATCTCGATGGGAAGATATGATCTTTGCTTTTGGACTAGGTTCTGTGGGCCTATATGACATCCTACAAGACTCCACTTGATACTTCCCCTTTTAGGATGATCTATGGTAAGCCATGCCATTTGCTCGCAGAGCTAATTCACAAATCAGAATGGGTGTTCAAGAAGATTAATTAGAGTTGTCACCTTGGGAAGCTGTGTCGTGACTTGAATATGAATGAGCTAATAGAAAACCAAAATTGGGCATATGACAACAGTGCGATCTTTAAGGACAAGGTCAAGAGACGTCATGATAGACACATTATGCAAAATACCTTTGTCCCTGGGCAGAAAGTGTGGTTATTCAATGGCTGGTTGAAGATTTTTCATGGGAAACTCAATTCAAAATGGGCGAGTCCCTACATTGACATTGACGTGCACAACAATGGAAGTGTTGGTATTGTTGAGATCAAAGATGGTGCACACCATTTTTTAGTGAATGAGAAAGATGGTGCACACCATTTTTTAGTGAATGAGCACCAGTTGAAGCTATATGTCGATTCTAAAGAATAGTTAGCCCATGTCGAGGTCATCAGCTTCATGCAGGGCGAGCACATTGAAGAGTCATCAAACCACCCTACATGAAGAGAAACAATCAAACACAAGTTGTGCAGATCATCTTTATTCTTCACACCTTTTAAATGTACATTCTCCTTGTACATCGGTCCCCACCCTTCTTCCATACTTAGGTCGATCTGTGCCTAAGTATAGGGGGACCCGATGCCCACTATATATACTCTCCTCATTCACTTCCCCCTTGTCCGCCTCATTTTCGCCATTCTTCTATACTTAGACTGTCCACATGCTAAGTATAGGGGGCTGGCCACTATCTAATTTTCCTTTCTTTTTCACTCTCTTACGCTTGCCCGAGCTATGTCTTCTTTGTGCTTCTTGTGCTATGAGGACATAACACTCGCCATGTATAGGGGAGTGTGTATACACTCTGTATATATTTTCCATATAGCTCGTATTTTCACGTAAATCTACATTTTATTTACGGGGCGGGTATCTTAGTTCTTACATAAAAAACATTTTGCATGCTTGCATTTCACTCAACATTTCGTTCATCCATGCATTCTTTAGTTGGGTGTATCCCTGACACTTACACAATCACACAAGACTTGTGAAGTTCAAGGACACTTGGTTTATGATGTTCTAAGATTCAAAGTTAACTAGCCATAGTCATTAGGGTTTACGACTTAATTATTCACACTCCCCTAGTTTGAAAGATGTCTGTGCTATATTGCACACTTAGTCTCTACCTTCAAGAATATGATTAGCACCTCACTTGCATAGCTGCAATTATGATGAGATGAGATGAGATTTCACTCGAGGAACTGGGATGAGGGATTTGAGTTTGGACCTAATTTTATGATGCTTGAGGATGAGATAAAATCAATGACGGATTCATGAAACCCGAGTGTCGGCACTTTAAGCCAGTAGAAGAACAAGGTTCTTGTACCGATCTATTGCTATAAACCTATGTGCCAGGGTGTGATGAAACTAAATAAGATGTTGATCATTGTGCGCCAACTTGCTAAAAACAGTGGAGTTAGCCAACCATTAATGAAATAATTTCGAGAGAGGTTCTCTCATTCAAATATAAAGAAAACTCTCTCGTTACAAATACAGATTCAAAGAGCTTCTACCAAAGGAAGGCATCTCAACCTTTTCAAAGTGTCCACTCGGACCGAAGCTATTAGGACCAGGAGTCAGGCTAGCACCCAAAAAGGGCTCTGCAACGTATAGTGATACAATAGCCGATGATTAAGGCGGTTTACGGCTGATCTTTGCGATGCAATAGCCGATGATTAAGGCGGTTTACGGCTGATCTTCTTGTGAGCCTGCGGTGGGAGATCGTAATGAGTTGGAGATGAGACATGTGATTCCCAACTATTATCAGTGTCATCCTCAGAAGTATCATGATGGATAGTAGATGAAATATTTGAGTCAGATAAAAGGTAGCCATCATCAGAGTTATCCTCAGAAGAATAGTATTTGAAAGTGGACACACTCCAGATATTCATGTCTTTTTGTTTCTTCAATTGTTTCCTCAAAATTCGTTCCTTTTTAAGATCGATCAGTTTGTCCTCAGATGAATATTCAGATGCTCCAGTCTCAGTCAGCTCATAAGAAATAATTCCAGTGTACTTGTGAAAGGTAGGAGCATCATCTTTGGATGAGTAATAATTAGGAACGGGAGTTGTCCAACGAGAATCAAATTTTGGATCCTTGCGAAGATATGGCTTTAGAGTTGCCGAACAGACTTCACTCATGTAGACCACCTTTTCCTGACCTGATGAGGGATCATCAACCGATTCCTCTTCCGAAAGATCAAAGGTGACTTTCTTTTTCTTGTTTCGTGAAGATGTCGGTTCACTTGAGTACCCGGATGAATAGTCATTAAAATTCTTCTCCTTGGTCGGTGTTCGGGCTACGTGTTCGTTCTTTGTTTCCTGAATGTTGGTGCACTCTTGATTTGGGAGGATTTGGTCAAGATAATCAGAGTATGTTGCTCTAGGGTGCGACCATGCAAATGTCTCAGGATCGTAGTAGAAGGATTTGTCTATTTTGAAATCTGCGGGATTTGAGATATCGGGGAGAGTCTCTAAACCAATAGTCTCATTAACAAACGCAATCTCAGGTGTAGCAGCGGGGTAGGGCTCTTCTACCGTTTCATGGTTGCGGTTGTTGGGGACTTCATGGGTTACCTCAGAAAATCGTGCTTCCTCAAAGACTATATCCGATCGTAGTGATTCCAATTCCGTAAAATTTATTTCCCGAGTCTTACAATCGATACTCGCCTTGGCCAATGCCAAGAATGGTTTTCCGAGAATGATTGGAGACTGGGTGAATTCTCCTTGATGCTCAATATCAATGATCGTGAATTCTACCTTGAGCGGAGCGCCTTGGAATTTCATGATGACAGAAATGGTTCCTCTCGGCCTTTTTATCGATCGGTCTGCTAATTGCACAATCTCTCGTATCTTCCGAATCGGTCCGAGTTTGAGTACCTGAAATACAGAGGTCGGGAGGATATTGATCGGTGAATCGTCATCAATACGAGCATGTGTGAAAATTGTGTCTTTGATTTCACAGTCAAATCTGGGCAACCGCTTCACTATGCGGCTCTTGGTTTTTCTCCTCAACACCAAGGAGGAGGCCATTGACAAGATATGTCTTTCAGTTTTTGTTCTAATCCTTCCTGACTTTTTGATGATTAATCTGTCCATTAGAAATTTCTTAAGGTCGGGGAAGTGTTCAATGGCTTTTATGATGGGAAGTTCAAAAATCAAGTATTTTTCCAGTGCTTCCCGTAAAGCAGGATCCAAATTCCTCAGATCTTCTTCAGATTCAATTTTTATGAGATTTTCTGGAATTTCAAATTTTTTTGTATTTTCTGTGTGGTGTGGCGATGTGGTGTCTTCCTTAGATGAGAAGGGGCCTTGATATTCAGAGTTTGGGTCAGAGGCATAGTCATTCATAGGGGAATAATGAGCAGAAGTTTTGATATTAGAGTCATCCCTAGGTCTTTGAATATCCTCAAAATTTTCATCATGGAATCCAATCATTTCCTCATTTAGTTTTACACCCGATCCACCGTAGAATGAGATTACTCGATCGGCAAATTTTTGAAATCTATCCTCCATCAATTCAAATCTTGTTTTTATCCTCGAAACATTATCCTCACAATTTTGCTCATGATCAATCATGGGAGCACTCGGATTTTGTTCAATGATTCCGTCTTCCATTTTTCTGCACGTTCGGAGAGGAGAATTTTTTGGAATATCCATTGTACGATCATTTCTTGAAAATTTCTCCTCCAAAATTATGGAAGGAGGCTGCTCATATGATCCAGGCATGTGTATTTGATCTGAGTAGAGTTCATTCCTTTGATCATGATTAGTCAGATCTTGATATTGTGGAGTCAGCATACAGGGTTTATATGTGTCTAGGAGGTCAGTCCAGTCCTCTGTATGAGTATCATGTCTGACAAGGGGTCTGTCGTGGTCAATCCAACGATGATGATCATTAAGCTTATGTCTTTCCATCTGGTTTTGGTTTCTCTGCCAGTCATGGGATTTAAAGATATTTTGATCTTGAAATGTTTCATTGGCGAGAAAGTGAGAGTAAGACGGTTCAGTCCAAGATGGTATGTGGTCATGTGTGGTTGGATGCCTTGAGAAAGGATTTAATGAGGTCGAAGTTATCTGCGGTTGAAAGCTTCCCGCAAATGTTGGAGGATTAGAAGAAGAGGAAGTAGTGGATTTGGGCCAAACCGACATAGATTTGTTTTCATAGTGATGTTCGGTCATTTTTGAAGGAGTTGAGAGAAATGATGGGTTGGATCTAAAATTTAGAAAAATTTCCATGATGAGATTAAAATCAAGAGATGAGAGAGATGATTGTATGGGACAAAAAACTTATCAAATGTGCGGCTATTGATCTTCGATATCGGTTCACGCACACCAATACAAACACAAATCAACCCTGGATTCACCAACTCACACAATGAAGCCGTAAGATTTCGGCTATTATCTTTTCAATTTTAGTTGGTGATAATTCAATCTTGGCAAAAATTTAGTGAGCTGAGGTTTTGGATTTGGGCTCTATCCTTAAGTGTCGTCTCTCGCTCACTCAGAAAAATAAAATCATCCAAGATCGGGGTTGCTCTCCCGCAGAAATTCTTGATTTTATGGGTTATTAAGATCGGCTATATTTAGCAGTCCCAATTTTAATGAGGTGATCACTAAAAATTAGATGAGCAAAAATACACGTCTACCGTCCAGTCCCAATTTTCCTTTAAAATTATATGATAAAACAAGAGAAAGGAGTTCGGGAAAAGCCGATGCACGCGGAAAACTATGATGAATGCTCAGTTAGAAGACTTACAGTGAATCCTCGCAATCTCCATGTGGGATGCTAGACAGAATTTAAAAATTATTCTAAATAAAATGCAAGCCGATGGAAAACCGCACCTAAGCAGAAAGTTCTATTAGCGGGGAGAATTGATTTAAATTTGGCTAAGTTGAACGATCTATATGCGTCTCAATTAAAGTGCAGTGTGGCTTAAGATCTTACGAGCACAAGCAAAATATGAATGCTCTGAGAGCCGTATGTGCAGGTCTATCCTAATCGCCACTCAAGTCGGGCCCCACCCTCGCCGGAGAGTGAAACAGGCCACGACACACCACGGAATAAAGTTTAGATGTCTTTCTACACACGCGAGAGTCCAAACGGACACCGCTATAAATGAGCAGAAATTAAAAGTGCAGAAATTAAAAACCTAGACTCTACTCTCTCTCACGACTCAACTCGATCTTAAATTAATTGCGGTTTTTGGTGAAGTTGCGTCGGTTATTGAAAACCGCTCCACGTACAAGGTACCTCGCAAAAAAAATAAGAGAGAAAATGTAAGAGAGTGACTCAAAATAATATGAAAAATAAATGCTGAAAATAAATTGCAGAAAAAAAATGGAATTTACAATGAAAAATTCGGGGGTCAGACTACCTGAATGCGGAAAACCGAACAAAAATTTTTAGACAAAAATCTAAGCCGTTTGCGTCCCGGCAACGGCGCCATCTGACGTGTCCGATGATGCAGCGTTTAAGAAGTTGTTTTTATCGTGTCGTGCGTTGTAGGCGGCAATCGGAAACGATCAAGAAATTAACCACAAATAAATTATGCAAGTTTCAATCTCGTGGTTTTTTGTTTATTTTACTTGGGCAAGTCCCAAGGTCGATCACAAGGAGGCAAAGGAACAACCTAGCATTAAGTCTGTCAAAGTTCGTGTTCGGTTTTCGAGGCGGTCTTTTTTTTGGAATTTTAAATGCAATAAAGGATGCAAAATGCAAATTTGGCCTTATTTTAGGGACTAAAATGTAAATTACGTTCAAATGATGTCCGAAAAATACGAAACTTGGCCACAATGTAAACTATAATGAAATGGATGCACTGTAATTTTTTGGAATTTTTGGATGCAATATAAATTTTTTATGGATTTTAAAATGCAAACAAAATGATTTTTAATATTTAATTTTAATAAATATCAAACCTACTTTTTATCGAGAATCAAAATTATCTGAGATCTATCACTAGGTGACGGATCTCAGAAAAATCCTAAACCTCGAAAATGTGGGGTTTAATACCTAATAAAAATTAAATACTAAAATGTGCACAATGATTTTTACAGGACAAAATATGCATGCAAATGCAAATCTTTTTGGGCACAATGTTAAGAATAATTAACCCTACAAGATGTGATTTTTCGAGAATTTTTAGAGCAACGGTTAGTCAATTATCAATTTCAGAGCAGAAAATGGGTAAAATATGCAAACTTCCACAAAATAATTATTTATTAATTAACCATCAATCAGATAAAAAATACCCACCATATGTCAAAGTGTAGAGAGTCAATTAACAAACATCATGCAATTTTTGGATTAATAAAATAATGTAGATAAGATGTTCAAAACAAAATGGGAATGTAGGGGTACAGATGCAAATAAATAAATAAAATATAAAAGCAGAGGGGGGGGCTTTTGTGTAATTACCAATTAGTAGTGGGGTTCTGATGCAAAATTTCCAAGGGGCACGTGCTGCGTACGTGCCCTTGGATGGCGGGGTTGCTGTGCGAATAGGGGAAACTCCGGGGGGTTCTTCGCAATTTGCCCAGAGGTCACGTGCTACGCACGTGACCCTTGAAGATGGCTGGGACGTCCCCCCACGCACGTGCGAGGGGCGTGCGAGGGGGCCTCGGGCTGACGGGCCCGGTTCTGGCGCAGAGGAGGCGGAGGTTGCCGAGGGGTGGCTTGCGACCGGTGACGTGGGGCTGGCGCGTCGGCGATGGCCAGCGGAGTCGGTGAAGATGCGCCCGGCTGGCGGAGCTCCGGAGGTGCGGCGGAGTCGAGGAGGGCGGAGCAGATGGTGGTCGTTGGCGTATGCTGCCCAGGCGGAGGAGATCGCCGGTGCTCGTGGCCGACAAACGGCCGAGGAGGATGGCGACGGTGGCTTGGCCTGGTGGAGTTGGTCGTCGTCCTCCCTCTGGCCGACACACGGCCTAGAGGGCGGCGTATCGGTGGCGCGACGATGAAGGCGCTGACGGTGAAGGAGACGAAGGCGCAGTCGTCGAGGCAGAGCGGAGTTGCGGTGGTGGCGAAGATGCACGGAGGACGGCGGTGTTCGGCGAAGAAGAATAGAGAGAGAGAGGTAGAGAGAGAGAGAGAGGGAAGGAGAGAGAGAGAGAGAGTATACCTGAAGAGGCTCGACGGCGTTGGGCGGCCGGAGCTGCAGCAGAAGCGTCGGAGAAGATCTCGCCGTAGGCTGCGACGAGGTACAAGACCTCGGATCTCGCCGCTCGAAGAAGTCGATGGGGCGCTGTCACCGCCGCGGTGACCCTTGCGATGCAATCGGCGGATGAAGTGGAGGAGGGCCGGCGGTGCTCTTAAATAAGAGAGGGGAGTCGGCCGGAGATGGAAGGGGATCGGGGTATTCGATTGGCGGTGGAGATATTCGGCGCGGCGAGATTTGAGGGCGCCGGAGATACGCGGGGAATCATAGAGGGATTCGCGGTGGTGCGAGATTCGCGGGATCTCCGGCGATACGAGGCGGCGGCGGAGATGCAAAAGAGGAAAGGGGGGGCTGGAGGAAGATGAGCAGTGGCCGTCCGATCGGGCGAGATCGGACGGCCACGATTGCAACACGTGGCGCAAAAGGGAGGCAGAGGCGGAGGCACGTGCGGAGCACGTGCCTGGAGAGGCACGTGCGACGCACGTGCGGCCTTATTATTATTTTTTTAATAATTTTTTTATTTTTTTTAATTTTTTTAAAAAAACGTTAATAATAATGCCAAAAATGACTGACACGTGGCGGCACCAGGTGTTGCCACGTGTCAGCACCAGAAAATTCGAGACTAAAAGATTTTGTAAATTCGATAAAAAATAGTAAACGACCTCGGATCGAAAAAGTTTCTTCACAAAAGTTGCTCGTCTCGATGAGATCTACAACTTTCATTAAGACATCAAAATCAAAATCGATCATTTGTACAAAGTGAATTTTTGGGGTATCTTATGTACATAAATACCTTGATTTTTGGGTTTTATAATTTTTTTGTCATTTTTAAACAAGATAAAAATCCGGAAAAATATGGAAAGATCAAAGATAAATAAAAGACACTTAATTCTAATTTTTTTGGATTTTTATTGGTTAAGAAAATATATACATAAAATACAAAGTCAAAAACCGCGAAAATATACAATGTACAAAAGAGGCCCAAAACCTAACTTTAACATACGAGCTCCGATTCACTTGAACTTGGTCTTGTTTTGAAGGTAATTTGAATGCTCATTAGTTCAAAAGTGAGTAAGATTAAAACGGACACTGGATGGAGAAGATATGTGGCTTTTAGTCCGAAAATCCTGAAATTAGGGTTTGGGTTTTTGGTCCACTTATTTGGGTTAGTTATTTTTTTGTATTTTTCTTTTATTCTTGTTAGTGATATGTACACAGTGAAAGTGGTTTTGAGTCATTCGGAGTTAGCATGAATGGGTTAAAAATTAGGGAAGTTAGGCTATTTACAGGTCATTTTGGCTTGGATTTCTTATTTTATGCAGATTTTTGTGCTAAAATGCCATTCTTATGGAAACATGCATGAATGATAATTATGCATAATAGAAGCTAAAATGTTGTTAATTTTGAGGGTTTTGAGCTTAATAAATGAGATTTAGAGTGATGAATACGAGATTCATCAATAGTGATACAAGTCCGGGTGTCGAAAGTATGATAAGTACTCAAAAGAGACACACCCCGGTGTACTCCCAGGAAAACAAGTGCAGACGACTCCGAACTCTCTTGACGGACGCACTGATCAACAGAATGCACGTGTTGCATTAATAGGGCGCTCGAGTGGATCCTTGTTCCAATGAGAGGGAGAGAAGAAATTACACAATACTATGCCCTCCACTAACTGGCCTTCCATCTACACTTTTAAGACTGACATCTAAAGAAACGGTGTATTGTAAGCAAGAACTGATTTATGCCCTATGTTTTGAGGAATGGGTTCTTAGGAGAGTCTCATGGACTAGGAACTTGGGTGACATTTAGACTCTACTCTTGTGATTGCATTCCACACTAAATGTCCTATCCTTACTATGTATGTATGTAAAAAGAGTCTCGGGACTAGAGAAGTTGGGCTTTTGACTAGAGCTTGGTTCAACTTGGAATTTTGGGATCACTAAAAATAAGAGTTCTTCAATTTATCATGTCTTGTATTTCACATGTACAGTCAGGGATTAATCTGACTAAATCATTCATTCTCAAGTTGCTCGGGGATGAGCAAGGTTTAAGTACAAGGGTTGATGAATATATGAATCATCACTCTAAAAGAGATTAATTAAGCTTGGTTCCCCAAAATTCTTTGGTATATCGTCATTTAAATTGCATTATTGACATTCATGCATGAATGAATAATACTTGTATTTTATCACGCATAATTGCATAAAATAAGAAGCCAAAAAATCCCATCCTAATTAACATGTAAAATTAGCCAACTTCTCTGATTTTTATTAATTCATGCTAACTCCAAATCACCCGAAACTATCTCCATTGTGTACACAATAATAACAAGAATAAAGGAAAACTATAAGAAAACACTGCTAGAAATAACTGACAGATAAACCCAAATCCTAATTTCAGTTCTTTCAGGGTAAACCGCTGATATCTCACTCATACAGTGTTCGATTTGATCCGAATAACTTTTGAACTAATGTAGGTTCAATTATCCTCAAAACAAGGCCAAGTTCGAAAGAATCGGAACTCATGTGTGGAAGTCGGGTTTTGAGCCTCTTTTGTACATTGTGTATTTTACCCGATTTGGACCTATTATTTTATGCATATATTTGACTCATTTTCTTTTATTTCATTTTCATTTATTTTCTTTGATAAAAGTTTTATCAAAATACATAAAAATCCAAATATAAAATAAGTCTAAAATCAAATAAAT
The DNA here is from genome assembly GCA_037367405.1 of Ottelia alismoides. Taxonomy (NCBI): domain Eukaryota; kingdom Viridiplantae; phylum Streptophyta; class Magnoliopsida; order Alismatales; family Hydrocharitaceae; genus Ottelia; species Ottelia alismoides. The sequence goes on along the minus strand of JAZKJV010007570.1, from coordinate 61,667 downwards.
TGTCGGAGTTAGAGTCTTCATCGACAGTTTGTACAATAAGTCCTCTATGTTTTATTTTCCAATTTTCCTAACTATTAAAAATCCAAATAATAGAGTAATGTGTGAGTAGTTTTCTTTTATTTTTGTCGTATTTTCTCATTTTTTAATCTTATTTAAATATGTGAAAAAATTGCAAATTCCAAAAATCAATGTATTCTATGTACACAGAGTGCCATCAAAAATATCACTTTATGCAAAATGACCTGTTTTGGTATCCTCATGAACGTTCTAGATCTCATCGAGACGGGAAAATTTCATGAAGAATTTTTTTGATCCAAGACTATTTGCTATTTCTTTTTTATTATTTTTTCATTTTATTTTATGAAATTTCTAGGAGTGCCACATGGAAGCTGCTGGAGATGCTACGTGTCATCTATTTTTAGCCTTTTTATATTTAAATTTTAAATTTCAAAAAAAGGTAAAAAAGAATTTACCATGTGGTGCTTCCGATCGGACGACCCCCACCCTTCTCCTCCATCCATTCAATGTTGGTCGTCGCCTTCCCCTTTTGCTCCAACGTCGCTGCCATCACCAACCCGTTGAATCCCTATCAAATCACCTCCCTATGAATCTTTCCATCACCTATCTCTGGCCACGTTCCAAACACAACCACTACCATCACTCGTATCTCGTCAGATCTCCAATCATTCTCTAATCACCTTCCCCAATCAAAGCTCATATCTGATCTCTCTCTCTCTCTCTCTCCAGATCGAGCGCCACCCTCCTATGTTATTTAAAACCCTACTCTGTACATTTCCCAATCATCCACCGATACACATAAACAAAAAGAGATATTCGAAGTAGCTGGCAGTGACAACGCCCCCTCCGATGACCTCTCATAGACATGGCGTGATCTGAGGAGTACTTTGTTGGACATGCGAGCCCACGGCGAGCCATTATGTAATAAATGTTATTGCAATTCACTCCTTGATCTGAAATAAAGAGTAGATAATTTGCATAATAGGTCCCTTAGTACAATTAGGGTTATGTACCATGGCCATCTTAATGATCATATAGCTGTTGATTCATTTATTGAATCATAGAGGCTGGTGCTTAGATGAATATCTAATGAGTTAGATTGAGGACTCATCAAGCACCGTCAAATGATTATTAAGAGATGATCTCCAGCCTGAGTAGGAGATGGCAATCCTATCTCATTTAGGTTGATATCTGACCGACCTCTTGATGCAGGTCCTCTGCATAGGAATAGAGATTCGGAGGTGTCGGATGAGTTAGGTCAAAGAGTTGACTTAACGAGATCGAGATAACCAAAGTCCTATATCATATGCTGTCATGATATAGGCACACATCCTCTGACCGGAGACAGATGTGTTACTATATGTCTGAGTATGTACATTTGGCAGACCAATAGGTTGATGGCCTAATCAAGGTCTATACACCGGCGCGCTGGTGTGCATATAAGGGCATATGAATAATACGATCTCTCAAAGGTATCATACAGGTTCACTACTGAACCGGAAGACATGAGCTCACTCATGAGATATTGGGAAGAATCAAATTCCGTGCACGGTCGTCTCGCTTTAGAAGCTTGACTGAATTTGTTGGTTTGATATATACTTTTGGAAAGTATATGATCAAGACCTAGGTATGATATATGCTTTTGGAAAGTATATGATCAATACCGACTCCCAATGATCGAATGAGAAACTTACTGATAAAACCCTGAAGTAGACAGTATAAAGTTGATCTAATACTTCAGGTTTATTCTGAGTCTTCCAGTATACAGGATGTACAGGTATTGGGAATGCCTGAGGGTGATGTGATCATAAACGGTTGTATAACCATGACGCTTCCATTCCTAGGGAGTGATGAAACGGGTCTGGATTTTAGTGACTCCTCTCAATAGAGAAGTAATCTGATCTTAGTCCAAATGTTGGACATTGATCTGAATGTGATTCAGATTCAATGAGAAGATTAGATTTGCGGTCTTGATTTAATCAAGCATCTATGGGAGGCCCGAGATCTGGATTTGAGATGTGATCTCAATATCCATGTCACTATACGTGGAACAATACAATCGCCCTGTCCTTATCTCCAAGTATTCGCGGAGAAAGCGCATTATCCTTGAAAGAGTTCATGGATAATTCTATTGTTGATATATGTATCCGAGCATTGAGAAAATGGATAATTAAATGTGATTTAATTATCATGAAAAATATGAATTTGATTCATATTATAAGGAGAGTTATCTTAGATAATTAAATGTGATTTAATTATCAAAGATGTGAATAATGTGAATGTGATTCATATTATAAAGAGATCCAAGATGATTAAATATGATTTAGTTATCAAGGATAAGAATAATATGGATAGTAATATCCAATTATTCATAATATATTATAAATGCGATTTATAATGTATTAGAGAGAGTTAATTATAATTTATATGTGTTGATTAATTATTATGTGTATTGGATACACATTGTGTAATTAATTGACAATGTAAATTATATATTGTTTTGGGTTGTGAATTTGATTCACAATTTTCCTATGGCAAGATTGCAATATTCTCAAATATAATTATGAATTATTTTTGAAGAATAAAAAGCCAACAAAAGTTGTTGGAAATAAATAGAGGAGATTTTCAAGGAGATATGCAATCTCATGGATTTCCATGAGATTGCTCTCTCCATGGAAAGAGGAGGGGCGGCACATCATTCCCAAAAGGAATGTGTGGCCGTCCACATGGAAAGAGCATAGAGATGAAATCTCCATGCACATTCTCTCCTTATTTATTGGATTGATTTTGGATTAATTGTATTTGATTTTGTCAAATATATTTTGATCTAAATTTGTTGGTTTTACCAACAACAATCTTGACCATTGGATTGTCATAAATCAATCTCAACCATTGATTTTATGAGACACATGGATTGAGATCCATGGATCCCAAAACCCTATAAATAGAGAGGCATACCCATGCTCTCTCTTTACACATAATGCTTGAGAAGAATCTCTCTCTCTCTCTTTCTCTCTAGAGGTCAGCCCTCTCTCCCTCTCATGGCCGTCCACCATGGATGCCATGGAGAGGTTCTCCATCGCCGCGGCATCGTCGTTATGCTGCCCGTTCTTCTGCTCGTGGATCTCTGTCTCCTTCGGTGCGCCTCGCTCGTGAAGAAGACGTCGGATCTCGTGTGTCGAGATCAGGAGATCCGCCGCTTGGATCATCGACATGGATTGCGAGAAGCACGCGGTTCATCCCCGCGCTCGCAAGCGTCTCCTCCGTCGGATCGGACTTGAGACAGGAGGTCTCTTCGTTTAGAGACTCGATCGCAACCACGCTTCAAGAGGTAATCCTATTACTTGTTTGTGGTTTAGATGAAACGATCCGAGAAGTGTTCTTGGATCATGTGGTTTCGTCGTGATAAAATTTTTTATATTCCGCTGCATCGAGCAACTAGTGCGACTAGTCGCTCCACGTCGTATTCGATGCGACGTTCACGCTTCCGTGATGCGCTTGAGGATCTAACCATATCCTTCAAGTGAAATAATCTTGAAAAATATTTGTGAAATATTGAAACATGATTATTTGCCTAATTGACTTGGCCCCAACCAATTAGTTGATTAGATTTGATCTAAACCTTAATTGGAATTACAATCATCAAACTTCTTGCTTGAATAGGACTTGGGAATTTGCCTAGCAAATTTCCTTAAAATCAAAATTGTTTTGATTACTATACGGTATAATTTCAGTTGAAGAACCGATGATCATCTCAAGTACAAAATAATCAATTTGGCATTATCCTTTCCCGAGGTGGATATGGTGTCTAGTCGGGGATCGCTGGGTCAGCGGGTTGCAACGTATGTGGTCCGCCCCACTCCCGTCGGTACTGGCCATGACAGCGGGTAGGGCTGGGATAATGTCCGAGGGATTATGATGTATTTTTCTAATTATTAAAATACGAATTAATACGTACTTTGAGAATAATACCATATATATATTCAAGCATAAAATTAAGTTTGATTGATTGAATTGGATTGATAATTAATTTAATATGATTAAGTTAATTATATCCAATTAAGAATACTCTAATATGATTAGAGTTAATAATTCCCTTGGAAGAATTAATTATATGAATGTGATTCATAGTAATTAATTAAATTTGAATAAGAGGTGGAGGATCACATAAGTGACATCCATGGTCTCCCGTCAAGGCGAAGGGTTTCCGTCGCCAGGGATTGTATATAGGAGACGCCTGTACGTAGTGACAGCTCCTATATACAAGCGCATCTGGATCGGACTCTTTGCTTCTCGAAAGAGTAAGGCCGTATGCGTAGTGACCCCAATATCGGATCCTCATATTATTGGGGCGATATTGGATTGCGCATAGCGAGTTCTATTCCTGTTGACGGTTGGTTCAATTAACGACGGGTCAACATCACCTTAGGGGTGGTGGGCCCGGGTGTTAAAGACCGAATTGGGAAATGCAAGTTGGACTTGCAAGGCGGAATGTGTTCCCGCTTCTCTTTATTGGAGTTGCAGTTTCTCATATTATTGGGATGTAACAAAGATAAAGAGGAGATCCCAGATCTTGCTGAGATATAATGGTAAGTATATCTCTTACATTGAAAGTGATTAAGGGAATGAACTTTCATTGTTGACATGGCAAGTCAACTTTGATATAAAAACTCCTAAATCAAAGTATAATATGTATATATATAAATATATACCCTTATGCAAATTACTTATTTCAGATAATCCTTCATTAAACCCACTCAATGTTATACTCATTAATAACCAGTAGAATATCATGGATTGGACCCTTGATCCATATATTGTAATTGCAGTTGGACACATAATGTATGTGGTTGCAATATGCAAGTTTCCTCATAACAATGAGAAGTGATAATTAAATAGACAATAGGACTAAAAACCCTAGGGTTTGTATGTCTCTATAAGTCTTGATCTTATCGAATGTACTTTTGAAGTGACATGTCGATGATGATCGTAATTATCAAATTAATCCTTATAAAATCAATAAAGATATTCTGGCATATATATGTGCTCTTGACATTTAATCATGAATGACATGGTTCTCTACATCATGTAGAATGGTAGCTCTATTAGAGACAATGTATTCAAATTGTTTGAATACCTGAACCTATGTTTTAAGAGTTTAGATGGATGTAGATGATGAGTGTCATCATTCTACTGTCTATACTCTAGTCATTCATGAAGCTTCATAATATTCATATTGTATGAATTGGGTGAAGCTTGTATAAATGTTGAAATACTCTTATATTGAAATTTTTGATTTTAACACAAGAGATCCTTATTCTTAAGCAATGGTTGTTTATAGATAAAGGGAGCGCAGTGGAAGCATGGGTTGGACTAAACAAGAAGTATAATCAAATAGTTGACTGTACTTCTGTGACTTCCATATGACATCCAAAGAGTTGGATGAATGCCAATGCTGCAATAAGTTGATGTGTTGATAGTATGACTATCAAGTCTGTCTAGAATCCTTAGAAAAGGATTCGGATGGAGCATCAATATAATCTACATATAATCATTGATATTGATTACTTATTTGATAAGATAAAGTCTAATAATTGTATCTCAAATTTTCTAATGACACTTGCAATTGGTTGCATATGTATTAGAAATTTGATCTTAAGGTTTATTGGTCATCCATGTTGAAAGTGATGCAAGTGTTGCAACAATTTCCATGAGATCAATAGACTTCATAATTTCAGTGGGAGCCCTTAGTCTTAGAGAATGTCTCTATGACCTAGATATTAGAATACACTCATTGTTTATTTCTAATTGTTGGATATGAACATGAATTCTGTAATAAATCTATCATAAAGAGTTATGATGGAAATATTTCAGATAGTAATCTAAAATCTAGAGGACTCTATTAAATTAGAAAATTATTGAATGGTTCATTAAGATTTCTAATACTGAAAATTAAACCTTTAAAAGATCAATAGGAAGATAAAGATCATTTGACAATGATCTGGCATCAAATTTTGGACATGTGTCTGTTGATGAAATCAATGGACTGGTAAGACATGAAACTTTAGATTGTCTAAAGATTCAAATCTCACATACTTGTGAATATTGTATTCAAAGTAAAAATGTCCAATACACCCTTCCTTGGGAAAGGTGTAAGGTGTCAAGGTATTAAGGATCTCATACATATTGATGTATGCAGATCATCTATATCATAGTAAACATTATGGATATGTGATATCTGTTAATGATTATGTATGATATGAGATTTCTTCTCTTCACTTAAGAAACCTTTGAAATGTTCAAAGATTTCGTAATTTTGGTTTAGAACCAAAGTTTGAGGGAAGATGAAATGAATTTGATCTAACCAAGGTAGCTTGTACCTATTAGATGAATTCAAGAAGTACCTTATGGAGATATGAATATCATTCCTATCTCAATCCTCCTAATGAACCTTAACTCAATAGAGTTGTAGGGAGATACAATTGATCATGTGTGACATGATTTGATCAATGATTAATCATAACATAATTATCTCTTAGTTTCCAGGTATATATATGTGGTAGAGACTGCATTATATATCCTTAATAAGGTTCCATGTGATTAAGCTGGGATCTGGCACTAGAGAGTGCTACTTCATTAGGAAAATAAAGGATGGTATTGGATACCTACTTTATGACCTTGAGATTCTTAAAAGATCTAATCTTTGAGAATATGATTCTTATAGGATGACTCTCTTGAGAATCAAGATGAAAATGAAGTGAAGGAACTCATTTAATCTTGAAAAGATAATGAGGCTCCTGATATTGGAAACTGAAAGGACAATTAAAGATGAAACACTAATACCTCTTCAAATAAGTTTGAGGATGGATTCCATGTGTTAGTTAAATCTAAAATGATCGGACTTCATGTGATGAAGCTCCTGAGGATCATGACATGGAAAGATGGATGTTAGCAATAAAAGTCTAATGTAGACTTCATATACAAGTGTCGTATATGGACCCTCGAGGATCCACCTATATGGGTCAGACCCATTAAGGTGTAAATGGATCTTCAAGAGAAAGAGGGAACCTGATGAGAAGGTAGAGACCTTCAAAGCACGGTTCGTAGCCATGAACTACACATCGAAGAGAAGGCATCGCTTGCGATAAGACTTGCTCTCCAGTGACCTTGCTTTAACCCATCAGAATATTGCTAACTATAGCTACACAACTTGACTATGACATCTTCATGATGTAAGTCAAGATTGCATTCCTCTGTGAATACCTCTCTGAGGATATTCATATGAAGTAGCCCCAGGGCTTCATGGTTGAGGAAAGCAAGGTGTCCTAGCTAAAGAACTCCATCTTTGGACTCCAATAAGTTTCTTGTAGTTGGAACATAAGATTTGATGAAATTATAAATGTTGTGATTTCAGATAAAATCTTGATGAACCATGCGAAGCTTAGTGGGAGTGCCACTGTGTTCATCGTGCTAAATGTAGATATTATTCTAATCATTTGGAATGATATAAGAATAAATAATAAGTGTTTTATAATTTGGTTGTTCCATACCTTGAGATACGATCTCAAGGATACCTCTTAGATCTTAATTCTGAAGTCGTTCAGAAGCAAAGAGAAGAGGGTATTGGGACCATCACATTAGTAATACACCTTGGACTTATTCCAATTTGGAAAATTCCAAGAAAGGCTTCCTTCCCTTAAGATGTGGTAGTGACCTGTCTAAAGGGATAGCACCTCAAAGAGTTGAGGAAGTGAATGCTAGAACTGCTTGCACTTGTGCATCAGTTATGAGAAGCTCGGTATATGCTAGATGTGTACAAGAACCAGATGTCTGCCATACAGTGGGAGTAGTAAACTGTTACTAATCCTACTATGGAGATAAAACACTTGATTGCAGTAATAACAATATCTTCAAAGATGATGAAACTTAGAGATAGTGATCTCAAAGTCTTATCTTCAAAGGTTTAAAGACCTTGTAGATAGTGATCTATAAGGGTCTTAACTGTAGATAGCTTAGGAGATAGAGATCTCCAGGAATGAAGGTATACTAATAAGGATTATGGGAATACTGGTTATGATAATTAATAAGATGTAGTGTCAAGGACACTATAACCAACAAAATTGAGTATCGGTTGCATGAGATGCAACATTCGCATTGGATGCGAGCACTGTTACTAGGAGATATGCAAGTGCCGTAAAAGGACTTGGCGTAGTCTCTTGGGAACGGAGTGACTGATCAGCTTACCTAGCTATTTTCTAAATAGCCTATGATTGTCACATGAGTGTGGGTTTAAATGATTAGCCCATTAATGGCTCTTTGGGCTAGTGGGAGATTGTTGGACATGCGAGCCCACGGCGAGCCATTATGTAATAAATGTTATTGCAATTCACTCCTTGATCTGAAATAAAGAGTAGATAATTTGCATAATAGGTCCCTTAGTACAATTAGGGTTATGTACCATGGCCATCTTAATGATCATATAGCTGTTGATTCATTTATTGAATCATAGAGGCTGGTGCTTAGATGAATATCTAATGAGTTAGATTGAGGACTCATCAAGCACCGTCAAATGATTATTAAGAGATGATCTCCAGCCTGAGTAGGAGATGGCAATCCTATCTCATTTAGGTTGATATCTGACCGATCTCTTGATGCAGGTCCTCTGCATAGGAATAGAGATTCGGAGGTGTCGGATGAGTTAGGTCAAAGAGTTGACTTAACGAGATCGAGATAACCAAAGTCCTATATCATATGCTGTCATGATATAGGCACACATCCTCTGACTGGAGACAGATGTGTTACTATATGTCTGAGTATGTACATTTGGCAGACCAATAGGTTGATGGCCTAATCAAGGTCTATACACCAGCGCGCTGGTGTGCATATAAGGGCATATGAGTAATACGATCTCTCAAAGGGATCATACAGGTTCACTACTGAACCGGAAGACATGAGCTCACTCATGAGATATTGGGAAGAATCAAATTCCGTGCACGGTCGTCTCGCTTTAGAAGCTTGACTGAATTTGTTGGTTTGATATATACTTTTGGAAAGTATATGATCAAGACCTAGGTATGATATATGCTTTTGGAAAGTATATGATCAATACCGACTCCCAATGATCGAATGAGAAACTTACTGATAAAACCCTGAAGTAGACAGTATAAAGTTGATCTAATACTTCGGGTTTATTCTGAGTCTTCCAGTATACAGGATGTACAGGTATTGGGAATGCCTGAGGGTGATGTGATCATAAACGGTTGTATAACCATGACGCTTCCATTCCTAGGGAGTGATGAAACGGGTCTGGATTTTAGTGACTCCTCTCAATAGAGAAGTAATCTGATCTTAGTCCAAATGTTGGACATTGATCTGAATGTGATTCAGATTCAATGAGAAGATTAGATTTGCGGTCTTGATTTAATCAAGCATCTATGGGAGGCCCGAGATCTGGATTTGAGATGTGATCTCAATATCCATGTCACTATACGTGGAACAATACAATCGCCCTGTCCTTATCTCCAAGTATTCGCGGAGAAAGCGCATTATCCTTGAAAGAGTTCATGGATAATTCTATTGTTGATATATGTATCCGAGCATTGAGAAAATGGATAATTAAATGTGATTTAATTATCATGAAAAATATGAATTTGATTCATATTATAAGGAGAGTTATCTTAGATAATTAAATGTGATTTAATTATCAAAGATGTGAATAATGTGAATGTGATTCATATTATAAAGAGATCCAAGATGATTAAATATGATTTAGTTATCAAGGATAAGAATAATGTGGATAGTAATATCCAATTATTCATAATATATTATAAATGCGATTTATAATGTATTAGAGAGAGTTAATTATAATTTATATGTGTTGATTAATTATTATGTGTATTGGATACACATTGTGTAATTAATTGACAATGTAAATTATATATTGTTTTGGGTTGTGAATTTGATTCACAATTTTCCTATGGCAAGATTGCAATATTCTCAAATATAATTATGAATTATTTTTGAAGAATAAAAAGCCAACAAAAGTTGTTGGAAATAAATAGAGGAGATTTTCAAGGAGATATGCAATCTCATGGATTTCCATGAGATTGCTCTCTCCATGGAAAGAGGAGGGGCGGCACATCATTCCCAAAAGGAATGTGTGGCCGTCCACATGGAAAGAGCATGGAGATGAAATCTCCATGCACATTCTCTCCTTATTTATTGGATTGATTTTGGATTAATTGTATTTGATTTTGTCAAATATATTTTGATCTAAATTTGTTGGTTTTACCAACAACAATCTTGACCATTGGATTGTCATAAATCAATCTCAACCATTGATTTTATGAGACACATGGATTGAGATCCATGGATCCCAAAACCCTATAAATAGAGAGGCATACCCGTGCTCTCTCTTTACACATAATGCTTGAGAAGCATCTCTCTCTCTCTCTCTTTCTCTCTAGAGGTCAGCCCTCTCTCCCTCTCATGGCCGTCCACCATGGATGCCATGGAGAGGTTCTCCATCGCCGCGGCATCGTCGTTATGCTGCCCGTTCTTCTGCTCGTGGATCTCTGTCTCCTTCGGTGCGCCTCGCTCGTGAAGAAGACGTCGGATCTCGTGTGTCGAGATCAGGAGATCCGCCGCTTGGATCATCGACATGGATTGCGAGAAGCACGCGGTTCATCCCCGCGCTCGCAAGCGTCTCCTCCGTCGGATCGGACTTGAGACAGGAGGTCTCTTCGTTTAGAGACTCGATCGCAACCACGCTTCAAGAGGTAATCCTATTACTTGTTTGTGGTTTAGATGAAACGATCCGAGAAGTGTTCTTGGATCATGTGGTTTCGTCGTGATAAAATTTTTTATATTCCGCTGCATCGAGCAACTAGTGCGACTAGTCGCTCCACGTCGTATTCGATGCGACGTTCACGCTTCCGTGATGCGCTTGAGGATCTAACCATATCCTTCATACTTCACCCTCATTGCTACCTCCTCCTCCGAGGCTATCTCCTGCTCCGGTCGCACGCCGTTGGCAAACTCGTAATTTCCCCTGGTTAATAACGTCAAATTGTTATAGTCGGGCATTTAATAGATCAATAAAAACGACTAATTATTTGATTTATTGATTAGTGTGAGCAGTCAATTTATATTTTTACTTGGGCAAGCCCAAGGCTGGATTCAAGGAGGAAACTATCTCTTTAGATTGATTATTAGGCGATCTAGAAGTTGGGTTTACAAAGTGGCATTTTTTGGTATTTTTTAAATGCAAATAATAAATGCAATGCAATTTTGGCAAAGTTTAGGGGCTAAACTCCAGTTTTGATCTAATGAACTACAAACCAAGTGAAACTTAACCAGAAGGTGTATGAATGCAAAATGAACTATTGCATTTTTTTGGAATTTTCGGATGTAATATGGATTAATTATGAATTAAATATGAATGCAAGGTGATTTCTAGCAAAATAATTTTAATAAATATCAAACCAATTTAAGTTAAAGAGCTAAAATTTTATTAGATGTATATAATGAGGGTCTATTTAGAAAAATTAATAAATCCTTGAAATGATTGATGTACGACCTATTAAAAATTAATTAAAAAATGACAGTTTAATTTATTATAACCTCGATATGCGTACAAATGCAACAATTTTTTAGCATAATATAGAACACAATTAAGTCTATGTATTTTGAAATTTTTATAAAATTTAGAGTAAGAATAATTTAATAGCAATTTTAGAGAATAAAATGGGTAAACTATGTAAGTTTTTACCAAATTAATTATATTAAATTAATCACAGCTCATGAAAATTTAATCAACGTACATAATGATAGAGCATCAATTGTTCCACAAAATGCAATTTTTAGAATGCTAAAATGTTGAAAATGATATTATAAAGAGAGATTCAAACACCGGGTCTAGATGCAAAATTAATAATGAAATGACATGAAACAACAACAAAGAAAACTATTATGCAATTACTTATACCCGTTAGGTATTTATGCAAATTATCCTTGCTTGCGCATGAGTAGCGCGTGATGATGACGTCAGTGGGGGCGGTGGGGTCTTCGTAGATGTTCCAAGGGGCACGTGCTTTGCACGTGCCTAGGTTAGGTGCGTTACGTTGTTCTGGAGAATGGAGGGGATGCTCAACAAATGATCCCTGCCCTCACTTGTCGTGCACGTTGGGGAGGGATAATGACAAGGGGACTGAGGCACGTAGCCCAAGGTACGAGTGGAGGGGAGCACATGCCAAGTCCAAACGCTGCTCCAAGCAGTGGGCAAGTGGGATCGACTGAGGCACGTCGTCAGTCTGAAGGTATTCAGTTGGTGGAGGTGCGACTGTTGATGGCGCGCCGCGATGGAGATGCGTGCATCTACTACGACAGAGGGGCTGCTGGCGGCAGAGAATCGCCCGAGGCGAAGGGGCAAACTCATGTGCTCGGAGAAGGCAGTGGAGCAAGTGGCCACCTTCGTCGACACATGATTGGAGCTGGTGAAGCTGTTGGGCGATGAGGAGGTGTAAGCGATCACGACGGAGTTCCTCACATACGGGCGGAGGTGCAGAGGAGTCGAGGAGAGTTGCCGCACGAAGGTCGAAGCGGGTGAGGCGATGGTGTATGCGATGCGTTGGGTAGGTGGCACGTTCGATGGGTTGGAGTCTGTGAAGGGGCTAACGTTTGCAGTAGGGGGGGAGTCATGCGAGTAGGTAGGAGGTGGCGAGTTGCTGCAGATATACCGGTCGAGGTGTTGGCGACATACGATCCTCGGTGGAAGTTTGAAGGTGATGTGGTGTAGTCGGTGATGAGGGAAGATAAAGAAGTGGATGACGAGGTGAATGGGGATTTGATCGGATGGGGAAAAGTGCATTTTTTTGCCCAATTTCATGGGTCTCAAATTCACAATTAATTAACCCATGTTTTAAAATTTGCTAAAAATTCACGATTGCAGGAATTAGTTGTATTCTACTTTATACCCAAAAATTGTTGCATTTGCAAGCATATTTTGTCATGTGAAAATCATTTTGTGACTTTGCGTAATTAATTTTTAATACGTATAAAACTTCACATTTTTAGGGTTTAGGATTTTTTATGAGATAGATCACATAATGATGTATCTTACATTTACCCTTAAAAATAGATAGGTTTTATATTAATTATAATTAGTTATTGAGAATCACATTACGCACACCATTTAATTAATTAAATATTCATTTTGAACCAGAAAATTAAAAAAAAAACAGTGCATTCATCTCATCTTTATTCATATCGTGACCAAGTTTTGTAATTTTTGGAATCCCTTTAATTGAAATTCACATTTTAGTCCTTAAAATCAGCCACATCTGCATGTGCATCCATATACTGCATAAAAAATACCAAAAAAATTTCGCCTAGAAAATTATCCATTAAATTTAATAGACATTAACTTAGGTCGTTCCTTTGCCTTCTTGAGTTCGACCTTGGGACATGCCTATATTAAATAAACATAAAAAATACATCATCTTAATCTAATTCATCGAATTGTGTGGTTATTTTTGATTGATTCCTAAGTTCCCGATTACACCATAAAAATAACAATTTAAACATGGTGTTTAGCGATTCGTCACTACGAGTTAGGTTATTTGCATGGTTGTTGAGGAGGAACATGTTATTGATTGGAGGGCATATGGCCAAATTCTTATGAAGTTTCTATTAGCGGCGTAAATGACCCGAACCTGAACGAACCTATACATGTTCGGTTCGACTTGCTTAGCATTTTTTAGAGGTTCGGGTTCAGTTCGGTTTGATAAGATGAAAGTAGCATTTAGGTCCGGTTCAGCTCCACCCTAATTCGTGAATGTTCGGTTCGATTCATTTAAGGTCCAATTAGCAGTGAAACCCCTTGGAATCTATATATTTTAGGAATGTGGAATGATCACAACCCTTCTGTATGCCGTGATCAAGGGCCATAAACTTTTATGCATATACCTTATTTGCATCATGGTGCAAATTCCTCGTTCCTCATAATTTTTTCAAGGGAAAAAATACATATGTGCATATATAAATATAAATATAAATATAAAATATATACCGTGTATCGAACCTTTAATGAACTGAACTTGAGCGAACCTACATTTCAAGGTTCGATTTCTTTAAATAAACGAGCACAAACCTATATCAAGGTTCGGCTTGTTTATTTTCCAACCGAATCTGAATCGAACCTTTAATGAATCAAACCTAAGCGAATATCAAACTCGAATTTTTTCTGAAACCCCTAGTGTCGATGGAATGTATCAACGGTGCAATATGACAGTGGAAGACGTTCAACACATTTTCTTTGATTCTGATGTATCGATTGATGTTTGGAACGACAAAAATTGGCTCAGTGGCAGTGGACTCAGACGTTTGTTGGAAATCCATTGACAGATTGGGTAGCACAAAACAATCACGTGGAGAATGTACTTGAGTATGTCAAGAATATGTATAATTCTTGGCTTATGTAACATCATGGTGAAACAATGAATATATAAAAATATTTTTGGTTGGACGTTATTTTTTTTCCTCTGAAAAACAGTTAACATGTAAAAGAAGTATATGGCGATGGGGAACCTTTGGGCCTGTTTGGTTGCAGGGTTGGGCAGGGTTGGCCCAACCCAGATTACTATTCACAAGGGTACTTCCTCCTCACAGATTACTATTCACCCATCCCAACCCAGCTCAACCCAACCCTGCCCATCCCTGCAATCAAACAGGCCCGTTGGAGATAATATTTCGATCTTTTTTCCAAATAAAAGAAATCAATTACCATCTCAAGCACCGCCGCACCTTGCATGCGGTGCCTTCTCCATTTTTTAAAAGTCCAACTCCCTCCATGTCTTCCTCCCTCTCCTCTCTCTGCCGACCAGTAGACAACCGCCAATCCCGAAACCCTGGAGAAAATTCTATGGTTCCTGGCAAACCCTAGACACCTTCATGGAAATCAGGCATGCCGTCCGTTGCAGCGAGAACGAAGGGATCGCCGCCCACCTGCTGCAAAAGCAGCGGGACTTGGCGGATCGCAACGCCCTGCCGGAGAACATCCAGCTGACGCTTGCCAACGCCTACCGCAGCATCGCCGGCTGCAAAACCCCCATCGTCACGCTCAAGGACCTCTCTAAGATCAAGTAAGGATCGCCCTTTTACGTGGAGAGATAGGGAGTGCTTTTTAATAGGGTTTTCATTTGAATTTGCTGTACATTGTCTGTTTAGGGGCGTGGGGAAATGGATCCTGAGGCTCATGAAAGGGTTCTTCCCTGACGAGGTGGACGGGGCTCCGTCCTGCAATGAGAAACAAAAAGGTGCGACTGTTCGATCAAATTACTTTATTGTTCCTGTGTATAAATTAAAGAATACGGTGAGAAAAAAAACCGTTTTTTTGAGTCTAACTATAATTCTGTGAAATTGAGTGCCAATTGAGATAGTGCTTGCAGTTTTTTTTTGTATAATAATCTCCGTGAATTTACAACAGTTGTTGAAAATTGTACAATTTGCAGCATGTTGTCCTGCAACCTCACTGTTGGTAATAACTTTTTGCTAAAATTCTTGCCAGGGAGGAAACCAAAAGAGCCTAAACGGTATGTCCCAAGAAAGAATTCCGTGGCATATGCATTGTTGATTACCCTGTACAGGTATGATATCTGTTTCGCAGCGGTCATTTCAGCTTGTATATCTATTTATTTTGGAATTTTGATTTCTATTGAGAAGTGGGTTTCTTCATGCATGTCTATTTTACTGATTTGAATGTGATGGTTTCTTGATCTCAATAAATTTTTGAACATTTCGTGCTTCCAGAGCTACTAAGGATGGGAGTGGTTTTATGAGGAAACAGGAGTTGATTGATGCAGCAGAAGCAAGTGGTCTTTCTGGAACTTCCATCGTGTGAGTATGTTTCTCTTTCTTCCGTTATGGTATAGACCTGTGCGGTTTGCCTGGTTCTGCTGATGGCGGGGAGAGCAATAACATGAGGTTGATTGTACTATGCAGGCGGGAGAAGGGTGTAGGAAAGCCAGGTCAATTTGGAAGTTCACCGAGGGATTGGTATACTGGCTGGAGTTGCATGAAGACTTTGATCTCAAAGGGGCTGGTTGTGAAATCTAACTGCCCAGCAAAGTATATCCCTTTTACCTTTCCAGGTCCTACCCACCATGAAAGAAGTTTCTTTACTAGGTTTATTCATTGTGCCCATGATAAAAGGCCAGTTACTTGACTTCAGCAATCCTTCATAAACAAGATTTCTTGGAGCCAGTTTTTTTTTTTTTCAAATTTAGCATATTTAAGTGGCTGCAAGTACATAGGCCATGCCACATCACAAGTTATCGTATTCAATATTTTGGTGCGGTTTTGCCTTTTCTAGATGGTATTCTGTCGCTCCATACCATCTCCGGTGGTTTTTTTTCTTATCTAATTTTAGTTTGACTTTTCCAACTTGCGATAGTCTGCAGTTATCAATCATGAGATTGATCTGTTCATTTCTTGAAGGTACATGTTAACTGATGAAGGCCAGGAATCTGCTCGTGAGTGCCTTTTGAGATCTGGAACAAGTGATCCGATGGAGCTCATATCCAAAACAAATGGGTTAGTGACATCTTCTATGTCACATGACTTAGAAGGGGACGTGGCTCCTTCCACTAGTAAAAATAATACACGTCCATCAACTGCTTCTAGTCAACCGATACATTCAGTTGATATTGCTATTGCTTCTTTTACTGGAGTAAGCTCATGAATCAATCTTCTATAGAACTATTATTATATACTTCTCAAGATACTATTGCATTTTCCTAATTTTAGTTTACTGCCATTCTAAATTTTGGACTACAATTTTCTATGCATGCCTGTAATGGCATTCTAAACTTACTACTACATTTTTTATGGTAGTTTCATGGCAGGATTGTGAAAACCCTTGTATTTTAGATGGATTGAATTAGAAGATGAGGTCCAGTTCGTCCATGGTTCAGTTACACATGCTTTTTAAATCTAAGTGTTTATTATGCTCATATAAAATTTGAAAAGAGAAACTGTTTTGCCAATTCAGTGACCCTGGAGAGAGATTTAGTAGAATTATGTTTTATAGGGAACTATGAATCATGGATCGAGGTTGCTTTGTTGGCGACCATCATGGCCCAATTTGTTGCTTCTCGTGTAGCAAGTCTGGCTACATGCAATGGGGTTGTCCTAATGTCAATTTTGATACAATAAATAAATAAGTAAATAAATAATTGAATTCTAATCAAATATTAAGCACCTTAGATTTAGTTTACTATTAAAAAAATAAGAAAATCAAATATTTATAATAAAAAAGTCAGACCAACTAGTTGAGCCCATTAACAAAAGTCCGTTTGTCCTAATAGATAGTCTTAAATGGGTTGGTTCCCCTCAACTCGGCTTTTGCAAGATTTCCACCCTTGCAGCTCCTTTCAGGATTGGATGGATGTGGTGCATATCGAGGATGTGGCCACAGTCCCGTACCATAATGAGTAAAGGAGGTGGTGCAACACAATGCGCATTACATGGGAAACTTGGGCTTATCTAGACCGTATGTTGGTCCAAGAATGACTATCCTGCTACTACTCACACCATCCCTATTGAAAGTGACAAACATACTGCGATGATACTTAAAGGGTCTTTGATTGCTGACCTCCGTTAACCCTTCCCGCTCCCAACAAGGTGGGCACTCTGACTTAGTCGATGCGCTTATTATTCATGTATTTTACATGTATTGTCAAACTTGATTCTACTGTTGATTGATTAGTTGCTACTTGCCTAATCGTCTCTATTATAACTTTAAGTGCCGATGCCGTTTCGCCAAGTTCGAAAATGGGTATTGACGGGGGCATGTCGATGATATCCAATAGATCGTGCCAAAACAGCTTTAAAAGATGAAATGGATGAATTTCAAAGATACTGAGTTTCCAATATATCCTAAATGCGCAAAGACAAATATACTATTTTCTCAAATTTCGGTATGTGAGTAAACTAAAAGCACAACTTTACAAATACCTACATATTGTCATGCCAACACACGTAAAAATTAGTACATATTGTTCAAAATACATGAAAAAATATGAAGTAGTTTTGAGAAACAAAGACAAAATAAGTACCGAAGAAAGTATGCGTAAACTAGTTTTGATATTTTGGTCTTTCTTTTGACTGCATCCAACTAGTATATTAGCCATATTGGTTTTTTCGGTGTATGCGAACCACTTTTGTTCAGAAAGATTGCACTTTGATCTTATGTTTATTTTTTTTTGAAGCCCAAAAAAGGGGGAAACACTCAACGGTGTCCGCCCCAAAATTTATTTATAAGGAAAAAACGGAAAAAAAAGAAAAGATACATCAGTTAACGCATACAATTAAGGAACCCAGTCACCCGTCTCGCGGAGTGTATGTCAACATTTTCCTTGTAGAACCTTTGACCTGAGAAGAGGAGTGCATTTCTGCCAAGCCATACGGCCCACAGCATAGAGACCGGCTTAACGAGTTCTCGGCGATGTCTGTTCTTGTTTCCCACCAAAGAGGCACAGAAAGAGGCCAAATCCGACGTGCAGACCCAGGCCATGTTCGCCTTCAACCAAATGGGACACGTCTTCGGGCATTTGAAAAAGAGGTGCTCAAGGGATTCGATTGCCCCATCACACAGGAGGCATCTATCAGAAATGGAGCCCAGCAGCTGTGCGCACCGGTCCCTCGTCATCAGCCTTTGCCTTCTGAATAGCCACATGAAGAATCCAACACGTTCAGGAAGGCCCAACCCCCAAAAGAAAGCGCAATCCCGAAGCAGCGTATCCGAGCGCGAAGGCGGTGGTCTGCAGATCGCAGCGAATGCATACTTGACCGAGAAAGTGCCCTTACGCCAAACCCAATGGTCCCTTCCCGTAGACGGTGTACCCACATTTCTCAAAGAGTCCAACAATGCAAGAAAATCCTCGAGGCGTTGGTCGGAAAAGTTAGCGGAAAAAGTGGGTATCCAACTGCCATCCGACCAGCATGACGCAACAATCGCACTCTTATCACCCGCCAACGCAAAAAGGCGCGGGAAACGCGAGCAAAGGGCTCCCCCCGACCAATCATCCGACCAGAAAGCGAAGGAGCTCCCGTTGCCGAGCACCAGCCTGAACAACGAGAGGTGACGGGAAAAGGTATCCACCACCCCCCTCCAGAAAGGCGAGAGAGACCCCGACCAAGAGTCGGGAACCACCGGCGAGCCCTTGACATCATACACTTTACGTAAAAGGCTGCAGCATAGATCCTCCTCCGGGCCCCAAACTTTGCTAGCCCATTTTAACAGCAAGGCCTCGTTCATTTCGTCCAACTTCCGCACCCCCAGGCCCCCCGCTCCGCAATCGGCTGGAGAAGCTTATGCGCATGTTCCTTTGGGGCAAGAAGGGTGGTGGCTCGGGGGGGGATGCACCTCGTCGAATGGGATGAGATCTTATGTTTATTTTCACCATCCTTCTCTTAACAAGGACATCATCTATGAGCTTTTTCCAGTCCAATTTAAAAATCCCTGATCATCTATTCAACCCTTCCGGGACAATTGTCTTTTTAGGTTCTAACTTTTGTTCTTGGATGGGTTTAGTGTACAGGTTTTACCTCAGTAAAAAAAGAATTCATGTGTTATGTTTTATTTTTTTGTGATAGTAAAGGTTCAAATTCTGATGTTTTGGATGGTGCAGTTACTGTTGAACAATTAATCCATTCATGTCGAACTTCTTTCTTGATGTGTTATTTTGTCCTCATAGTGGGCTCCTTAGTATGCATGCACTCATGGAAAGGATGACAGTGGCAAAAATATAGATGCTGGATAGATGTGCAACTATAAGAAGGGTTTTTTACACGCATAATCCTGAGTAATTTCGAGATTATGCTGGGTTATGTACGCAATTGTGAAATTACACAGGGTTATGGGTGTAAAAAGCCCTTAAAAAATGATACATATTGAGATTGTTGGGGGAATGTTGGAGTGATAAAAAAATGACAAAGCCTTCTCCCACTTTAAGTAGGATCGGCGACATGGATTCTTGCTCAAATCCATGTTGAGAAGATCCGACTATTTTTTACGCTGTCTGTCAGCTGCAACCCCCACAAGGGGGGGGGGGGGGGATTTGATGAACCTTGGTCTTTCAGGTGATAGGCACACTGCACTACCACCAAATCATTAATGTCCCATAGGAAGATGTTAAAAGTGGAATGAAGAACATTGGAGGGCTGGTGAAATGACGCGTTGGAAGGAGGCTATTAAGTAGATCATACTTGCTTGAAACAATGTCCACGTGTCGCCTTGGTTAGATCTGAATTGGCAGAGAAAGCTTAGGTAAAAAATTTACTTAGAGATACATGCTTACAAATTCAGCATTAGTGAAGAAGTTGTTAATGTTTTGCTTTCCGAAGTTTGAGAGATGGATTTTGCTTTCGGAGTTTGAGAGATGGGGCACATGCAAAGTGGATGTTATGCGATTGTCTGCTCTAGCATTTCTTGTGATTATCTGTTGTTATATAATAAGCTTGCACAAAAATGATTAACATTCACAATTTGCATGTTCAGAATTCGGATATGCTACAGCTTGACATATCTGATTCTGAGTCTGAAGATCATATTGGAAAGGACACTTTCACGGCTACTGCATGCACTTCCTCTGTTTCAGGTACATTGTTCTGTTTGTACTGAAAAAAGGAATTCAAAGCTCACTGGGAGTAGATGCTTTCATTTCTTTTATTGTTCTTATTTAAGGTAATGTGTTGTTGTGAAGGTCTAACGTTTAATGGTGGCTGTAATGCAACTGCTGATCAACGTTCTTTCATCATCCAGCCTTGCACATCACTTGTATGCTTGTCTATGATTCTAATTTATTTTCTATTTATTTTTTTGAGTAACAATTGTAATATGTCTCCTGTTACATATGTTTATAAATGTTAGAATTCCTCATATTGCTGATTTTTTTCATCTTATAAAGGATCATCCAATGAATTTACCACCATGTAATACTAGCTCAGATATCAAAGTTGCTGAACTTGCGATGCCACCATATGGAGCTGGTGAGAGATTCGAGGATATTTATGAGATCACCTTAGTTCTGGACGACCGTGAGAATTTTGGGTTGGTCCATACCTAATTTATCTTCTTGTTATTTATTTGGAGTTGCGGAGAATGTGAAGATAAACATGAATAGTCTTGCCATTACGTTTTCATTTAACTTATGCTAGATTGTACCTTTTTATCTACATTAAGGTATATGATCTTCCTTGTGTTAGAGTAATCCTATTGGGTCGGTCAAAAAACCTTGCTTAGCTTGATTTTTCTAATTTGTAAAATTTCTAAAATTTCCTTTCACGGATGCATGCATTAACAACCATTTTACTGTTACTTTCAAGGTCGTGCAAACCAATGATGGGCAATATGTTCTCTGTAAAGATCTAACAATCAGTTTATCCACCCTTTTGTTAAGTTTCTTTACCTGCTTTTCAATCCTACAAG
The DNA here is from genome assembly GCA_037367405.1 of Ottelia alismoides. NCBI lineage: Eukaryota > Viridiplantae > Streptophyta > Magnoliopsida > Alismatales > Hydrocharitaceae > Ottelia > Ottelia alismoides. The sequence goes on along the minus strand of JAZKJV010007570.1, from coordinate 40,162 downwards.
TTCTAAATTGTTAGAAAATAGGAATGCGGAAGCGAAATGATAAACAAAGTTTGAACTAGAAATATGAAACACAAAGAACAAGATTTTTACGTGGAACCCTACTCCCTTAGGAGCGGGATGAAACCACGGGAAAGGCCTCAAAGGGCCATATTCTTCATTGCTTTCTCTCTCATCTGGATACAATGGGTTTGGGGGTCTATATATAGCCCCCACTGAGTCTCCACATCTCCAAACTGGTAGATGTGAGACTAAACAACTGAATGGGGGAAATGGATCCTGGAGGGATCCATTTACTCATCTCCCTCATAAGTGACGCATATAAACAATACTCCAACACTCCCCCTCAAGCTGGAGCATGCAATGCTCAGCTTGGACAAACAAAAAGAAACTCAACTCACAATACATGACACTACAGACAATATCAACTCAACGCACTCAATTTTCGGCTGCTGTCGAGGACGTTGCTTCTCATGCCGTGCAGGTGAGGAGAACAAACAAGCTGGAGTGTGAGTCAACTGAATCTCCTCACTGGAGAGCATGTGCTCTGTACTGCGCATGTCAGAATCACTGGAACTGAAATGAGTCTCCTCGTCGGAGTATTCTGGCCTGCCACAACATGTGGACAACTGCTCCATCTCTGAAAAGGTTCGAAAAGAGCATCACTAATTATCCATACACAGATCTCTGAAGAAGGGTCTCTCTCATAGGGACATCGAAATGGGTTCTCTCTCATAGGAACTTCGAAAGGATCTCGTACTGGAGTTCACAATCGCTTGAGAATGGAGTATGAAGAAGTCTCCTCGTCAGAGAACTGGGTCCCTCTCATCTGGCACAGAGAATGGTACTCTACTATGGAGTTCCTATGAACCACTTGAAAACCCTAACCAACATGGTATAGGGAATGGTACTATACTTTGGAGTCCCTATGGAATACATGAAAACGCTGACCGAAACATAAAAGATAGAGACTACACAAAAGATGGCAAACATGTGCACATATGAAAAGAAGACCGCATACATGTGCGTGTCTAGAACCGAGCACTCAAAATCTGACGTCAAATCTGAAATTGCGCATGGAGAATCTTCATCTGCAAAACTGTAGAGTCTGAAAAATCTGGCTGGCCTATGGAAGCTCTGAATCTGGAATAGACCTGTGATTCTACACAATACTCCCCCTTTCTCTCAGACTTGTCAGAAATCAATGGCATAGACAAAGTTGAGAGAAGACAATAAAATGAGGAAAATAAGAAACCAAATAAGCCATCAATTTTTTTCGGCTTTTCCTAAAAAAATTCGAATCATTTTTTTCTCGGCTATTGCATTTCATTTTTTAAAGCCGTCATTTTTTTTCTCCAAATTTTCTTCTTCTTCTTCTTCCTTTTATAAACTGACCTCACTCTTTTTTTTCACTGCTCTTTTTTTTATAACAGACGCATGGGCTTGAAACGAAGCCTCTTTTTTTGTTTATTAGGGTTTCCATCATGGGAACCCTTTCTCACGCTGCCGCCAAGAGTAGAGTCACAAGTGGGAGGGAAATGGAGCTCTCCTGGATGCGTCGCCATCGCCTTGGGGATTTCTGGCAGAGATGGAGGTCGGCTGGCGCCACTAATAAGGAGGAGCACCTCCATGATCAGGCCTTGCGCCGCCGCTAATGGATTCTGGAGCAACGCCTGCACGCCGCCTGCGTACATCTCCTGAAGGGGACCAAAGGAGAGATGGCTGCGCGAGGCTCGATATCCGCATGTGGTTGCACTGTAGATGGAGCTGCTGCGACTGGAGTCGCGCAGGGAGGTGCGAAGGCGAGGCCTCCGCCGCTGCTCGAAGGGAGATCTTGGGAGAGAGGCATCGCCCGCCTGGAAAGTAGGCATGGGCTCTTATTCATCGCCACTACTGGAAAGAAGTCGGCGGTGATGCGACCGACTGAAGTGCCACCGATTGGAGGTTTGGGTGTTGGACTGTGATCTCAAAAAATATTGGATCTCGGCCTGGAGGTCCTACTGAGATGTGCGAAGGCCTGGATGGCCGCTGTCCCTAGTGCCTGCATCTCGCACCACCGATTGCTATCTGCGCCGCCGTTGTGCCTAGATGAAGATGGGAGGATGTAGATGCACCTCCTCCTTCGTTGGAACCAACGACAGTAACATCTCGTCGTAGATGTTCTGGAGCAGGAGCTCGGTTGAAGATGCGTCACTTTGTGATGGCCGCGCTGCTTGACCTAGGATTTCTGATGAAACCCTAAAACTCGCTCATACATATCCCACAAACATGATTTTCATAAAGTGATCTGTTAGAGATTACTGTATATTGTTGTTTCTTTATTTGTCTCTATTTCCTTATGCACCGTTTCCTTATGTATTACTGTTTCCTTATGTACTGTTTCCCTATGTAACCCCATTGGGGTATTTATGTAAGTTCTCCTCTGAGCACCCTAGGGTTTAGTCCTATATAAGGACCCCTAGACCTCACAGAATAAACACACAATATTCTTTTCTTCTTTTCTCCACATGGTATCAGAGCGGCGGTCCTAGACCAGTGTTCTGATTTAATTTTCCTCCGCCACCGCCCGCCCCTTCTCCCTCCCTCCCCTCCACGACGCCCAGCAGGAGCCCCGCGCTAAGCGTGCGCCCCCCGTCTTGGGCCCCTCGCCCTAGGCCCCCTGCGCTCCCCCCCCCCCCGCGCGCTCCTCCGTGCCCCTCGCGCCCCCTGCGCATCCCTCCGCCCCCTGCGATCTGCCGTAATCTTCCTGTGGCCCTAGGCTTCTGCCGCTGCCGCCCTAGGCCCCTTATGCAACTTCGGTTTAGGGTGTTGAGCCTCCACAACTCTCCAAAAATGTGCAACTAAGGCGGTTCTATGGATCAACTACAACTTTATCTACGTCACTTTTTCTTGACCTAGAGACGCTATCATGACGTCCATCGAAACCAAGCCTATGTATCCTCCTTCTTCTTTGATGGTACAAGGCACATCTATCAAGTTGAAAGGCTCCGAAAACTATGTTCTATGGTCTCGATCCTTCAAGATATTTATTGGTAGCCAACGAAAGAGTGCCATCCTCACGAAGACTCTTCCTGCTACCACTGATGCAGATTATGAAACCTGGTTTGTCGACAATTGCCAGGTAATTACTTGGATGACAAATAGCGTAGATCCAAATATTGCTGCAAATCTCTTATATAAAGATACTTCTAAAACCATGCGGGAAAATCTTGAGCACACATATTCCCAGAAAATAACTAAGTCTCGTCTTTCTGATATATACACAAGAATCTGGTCTACTAATCAAGAAGAGACCAGTCTAACTGAATACTACCGGACACTTACAAGCATGTTTGAAGAACTTCTTATCTTTCAACCTGCATGCTGTGATAAACAAATAGGCGAACGTGCTGAGTGGCAGGTCTACAGGTTCCTCTCAGGGCTTCACCCGAAGTACAAAATTGTAAAAGATCAATTTCTTATGGCAGATAAATTGCCTACGATCGAAATCATATTCGGTCGACTACAGGAACTGGAGGCTCCAGTTCAAAATTCTCTGGTTTATTCTTCTACAGAGACAACAACCCACTATTCATCTGGGTACAGAGGACGACAACCTTATCCTGGAGGCCGAGGTCGTGGCCGCGGACGTGACTCAGGTCGTGGACGTGACCTTGGACGAGGTCGTGGTCGTGATTTCTCTACTGGTCGTTATCCTGCATGCGTACACTGTGGTCGCATGAATCATCCTTCTGAGCGATGCTGGGCAACATTTGGCAAGCAACCAAGTGCTCATAACACTTATGATGACGAATCACATGATACGAACAATGGTACAACTACTCAGAGTACAGATAGACAACAGACTCCATTCACTGCTTCTGAATATACTCATCTGCGGCAACTTTTAAATGATTCGGCTCCCTCAACCAAAGACACGATCGCATCTGCTGCTACTGCTAGCCTTGGTACTACCTCAGGTACAGTAGCCAACTCAGTCTCTGTTACCAAACATGCTTGGATTATTGATTCTGGTGGTTCCACTCATCAACGGGAGATGCAAGTCTACTTACCTCATTTCAACCCTCTACCACTGTAAAGAGCGTTCGTGTTGCCAATGGGGATCATTCTCCCGTTACTACCGTTGGAACTATTGACTTCTCGAACAAACTTCGACTGACATATGTGCATCGTGCTCCTGCTTTCCCACTTAGTCTTTTATCTGTTCAGAAGCTATGTCGTGAGCTACATTGTCGTATTATTTTTGATGAATTCTGCTGCTATTTTCAGGACATCCGGACGAGGCAGATTTTTGGTGGGGGACATGAGAGAAATGGCCTATATTACCTCAACAACCGGTCTACTTCCAACTTTGTTGGTGCTACCTCCATCTCTCAAGATCCCCTTCTATGGCATCTTTGTCTGGGACATCCTTCTGCCAAAGCTCTCTCTATGATGTTCCCTGAACTATCTATGCTAAAACCCTTTGAGTGTGAAGTATGTCAGTTCGGAAAACATAATAGAGTTTCCTTTCCTGCAAGAACTGAGCCTTGTCGCACTACTCCTTTCTTCCTAATTCATTGTTATATTTGGGGACCCTGTCTGGTCCGAACTATTAGTGGTCATAAGTACTTTGCAGTTTTTGTGGATGACTACAGTCGCTTATCTCGGGTTTTCTTGTTAAAAGAACGTTCAGAAGTTAATATCGTTGTCAAGAACTTCTTTCATTATGTCAAATTTTTTTCTCCACTACTATTAAAATCTTTCGTTCTGATAATGCTCTGGAATTTACTCAGAATGACTTGACAACCTTTTTTGCCTCGCAGGGTACCATACATCAAACTTCTTGCCCATATACATCCCAACAAAATGGGGTTGCTGAAAGAAAACTAAGACACCTTTTTGATATTGCTCGATCCTTACTCACCCATATGAATGTTCCCAAGATATATTGGGGCAATGCCATTCTTACTGTTGTTCATCTTATAAACAGGGTCCCCTCTGCTTCTCTACATGGCTACACTCCTTTCAACTTGCTATATCCCAAGGAGAAACCTTTCCCTCTACCCCTATGAATTTTGGATGCACAACCTTTGTCCATAATTTCCATACCACTGAAAAATTATCTGCTCGCGCTATCAAATGTGTTTTTCTAGGGTATTCTCAAACTCAAAAAGGATACATATGTTATGATCCTACAGAACATCGTTATTACGTTTCTCTTGATGTCACCTTCTTTGAACAAAACAACTTCTTTACTCAGACAGTGTCCGATATTCCTCTTCAGTTTCCTCCTCCACCAATTGTGTATAAAAAAAGAGCTGTGTCTAATCCTGTTCATGTTCCTTTACCTATTCCACTGTTGCAGGAAACTGTGCCATCCTCGAGTGCTCCCACCAATACTACCTCGGATAGTCCTCAAGAGCTTCCGATCGCTCTACGCAGAACAAAGAGGTAATGCACACTTCATCCAATATCTCATTTCACCTCTACTAATGGGTTATCTTGCTCTGATAAAAGATATGCATATGCTATAATGGCTATTTCTGTTCCCAAAGATCATCATAGTGTACTACAAGATGAGGGATGGAGAATGGCAATAAATGAAGAAATGGAAGCATTACAGTCTAGAAAAACATGGGACCTTGTCAAATGCCCTCCTGGATGTAAACCGGTTGCATGTCGCTGGATCTTCACTACAAAGCAGTCTCCTGACGGTTTTATTGATCGTTTAAAGGCAAGACTTGTAGCAAAAGGCTTTACTCAAACATACGGGGTAGACTACTTCGAAACATTCTCCCCTGTGGCTAGAATGGGATCCATACGAACTATCATCTCTGTGGCTGTGAACAAACGGTGCCCTATGTTTCAGTTAGATGTCAAGAATGCATTTCTATATGGAGAGCTTGACGAAGAAGTCCACATGATACAACCCCCAGGTTATGAAGTCGAGGGAGGGTATGTATGCCGACTTCACAAAGCCATCTACGGACTAAAGCAAAGTCCAAGAGCTTGGTTTGATAGACTGAGTACAGAAATTGGCACCATGGGCTTCCAGAGGACTACGTCTGACTATTCGGTTTTTGTCAGGAGACGGCAGAGTGGTACTGTAATTCTTGCTGTATATGTAGATGATATGATTATTACTGGAGATGATGACCAATGGATACTAGAAACCAAGGCTTTCTTGCAAAAAGTATTCGTCACCAAGGATCTTGGACAACTTCGCTATTTTCTAGGCATAGAAGCTCTACGTACTAAGAAAGGCTTACATATGTTGTAGAGGAAATACTGCCTTGATATACTAACTGAGGCAGGACTACTTGGGTGCAAACCCTCTGGAATTCCAGCAGAGCCTAGAAAACACTCTGCATCCAATGATCCTCTCTTTGAAGACACTACACGATATAGGAGCCTGGTTGGCAAACTTCTATATCTTACAGTTACTAGACCTGATATATTCTATGCTGTAAGCATGGAAGGAGATATCGATATCGATATCGTTTCGATATCGTGTCGATATCGATATATCGGCGATATATCGCCGATATATCGCCGATATATCGCTATATCTAGGAATCTTTCTGAAGAAAATGCATGAAATCGGATATATCGATATATCGATTTCGATATCGGTCCCATGTTGATATCGATATATCGGCGATATATCGCCGATATATCGGGATACGGCCTTCCATGGCTGTAAGCAGAGCCAACCAATATATGGAGAAACCATGCTACAACCATTGGCAAGATGTTCTTCAAATCCTTCGTTACCTTAAAGACTCGCCAGGACGAGGAATCTTCTATGGGGCAAATGGTCACATAAATCTCACTGCATATGCTGACGCCGATTATGCAAGCTCTCCTGAAGACCGTCAATCTACAACTGGATATGCCATGATGGTAGGTGGAAACCTTGTTAGTTGGAGAAGCAAGAAACAAGCAGTTGTTTCAAGATCTAGTGCTGAAGCTGAATATAGAGCAATGGCTCAGGCTACATGTGAGATCACGTGGCTGCTCACTTTTCTACAAGAACTAAATGCTGCTACATCCACTCCTATTCCCTTGTATTGTGACAACAAATCAGCTACCTACATTGCTACCAATCCTGTGTTCCATGAGAGAACAAAACATATTGAGATCGATTGTCACTTTATCAGAGATGCTGTACGAGGAAGATAACTACACTGCACATTCCAACATATCTTCAACTTGCTGATATTTTTCCAAGGCAGTGACTAAGAAGCGACTTTCCTGGATAACTTCCAAGTTAGGTATGATTGATGAATATGCTCCAACTTGAGGGGGAGTGTTAGAGATTACCGTATATTGTTGTTTCTTTATTTGTCTCTATTTCCTTATGCTCTGTTTCCTTATGTACTGTTTCCCTATGTAACCCCACAGGGGTATTTATGTAAGTTCTCCTCTGAGCACCCTAGGGTTTAGTCCTATATAAGGACCCCTAGACCTCACTAAATAAACACACAATATTCTTCTCTTCTTTTCTCCACATGATCTAAAGAATGAACAATAATTGAATTAAATCTCGAAAAAATCTTCAAGAATTAATCCACGAGAATCGAACTCGCTCCGATACCATGTTAGAAAATAGGAATGCAGAAGCGAAATGATAAACAAAGCATGAACTAGAAATATGAAACATGAAGAACACGATTTTTTTATGAAACCCTACTCCCTAAGGAGCGGGGTGAAACCACAGGAGAAGGCTTCAAAGGGCCATATGCTTCATTGATTTTTCTCTCATCTGGATACAATGGGTGTGGGGGCCTATATATAGCCCCCACTGAGTCTCCACATCTCCAAACTGGTAGATGTGGGACTAAACAACTGGATGGGGTAAATGGATCTGAAGGGGTCCATTTACCCATCTCCCTCATAAGTGACGCATATACTCCAACATAAATCTATTTGCATTTTTGAACGTACTATTGAATTGTGATGTTCTCGATGCTGAATGCTTTTAATATCTTTTGAATATCTTTTGGAAAATGGCAAGGCCTTAAATGTCGGTTTCGGTCACCATTTCGTTATCGACCAAAACAGAATTTCGATGGAATTTCGGTGGAATTTCGACCGAAATTTCGGTCATTTCGGTCATTTTTGTACTAGGACCCCCATATTTCGATCATTTCGGTCATTTCGGTCGAATTTCGATTTCGACTGGATATCGATATTCGATAGAAATTCGACCGAATTTCGCTGAAATTTGAGGCCATGGAAAATGGTACATGCATATGCTTAAGAGGTCTTTAGTGTCCATCATGTGATTCACGTCACTGAGACCTAAGGTTGATCATAAGTTCTTTAGCAAGATGCGAGCATCTATGCAATTTTTGGCTACCTAAGTGTTTTCGATTTAATTCAATTCGAAATGTCTATTTATCGATGCTTATCAATTTTTCGTACTTCTTCTAGACTTACATAGCCATCTTATATTATTTTTGTGATTTTTACACCATGATCGTCGTAACGCCGCGATTTTCAGGGGGCAGAGGTTTTACAAAGAAAATATTCTGGCACACGCGACTCGTTTAACTTGTGATTCGCTGTCAGTGTAGTTTGCGCCTTCTTGTAGGGGATCTCCTCGATCCCGTACTTTACTCCCCTCTCTTTGATCCTGTAACTCTCTTTTTATTTTGAAGTTTCTTATTAATAAATTTTTTGGGGCGAGCGCCACGCCGTGTCTCCCCCGAATCGTTAGTTTTCAAAAAAAAAAAACTTTGCAATTACGCATTCACCAATGTAAATTTCTCATATTTACCCACAACCCTATAAATTTGCTAACTCTTACACCACCACCCATGTAGTTTACACCCATTCATTTGTCCGTTAAATGGGGATGAAATCTGTCAAAAAGAAGACATGCATACCCTTATTGTTTTAAAAATTACATCTAATGCCCTTGTCCTTCCTCCTTCCAATTCTCCTCCTCCCTCTAACCCTCCTCTGCACTCATACCTCCTCTTTTCCTCTCCTCCCTCGCGCTGATCGCATCAACACCATTTCTCCTTCCCCACGTCGAACCCACCGCCATCTGGACCGTGTTTTTCATTTGCTCGTCATCCACAACTCACCTCCTAGTGCACCCTTTTTGTTATTGAGTGTAGCCTCCTACTACAACTCCCCCAAACTCTCCTTTCCCTCCAAGCTTTGCCTCTTTCTCCCTACCATCAGCCTTGACTCCTAGTCCAACCTCTCCTACATGTCCTCCTCTGTCTTCCACATCTGCTTTAAATTCGTCAAAACCTTCTTGTCGTACTTCCATTACCACATCTCCTCCTCCGACCCTCCCTCCCCTTCCAACTCCTCTCTTGATGCTGTGAGCCTGCGACCCCCTTCCTAGTTGTAGTTGCACCCCCCACTTCTGATGTCGCCCCCACCCCTTCCCATTTTCTTCCTCCCTCTGGTACAACCTTGACGATAGCTTCCCCTTCTCCCTTTGGTACAACTTGGGCGATAGCTTTTAGCTTTGACAAGCTCATGTGGTATAGTTTGCGATGCCGTCCTTCTACCCCTTCACAGTTACGTCGTGTTCGCCTTTGTGTTCCTCGGCTCCTCCATGTATGGCGCCGCCATCATTGCTGCCTACCCTTCTGCACCTCTCATGAGATCCACAAGTAGAGTTATGGTGGCGGCAATGAGTGCTTGGAAAAGGCAGACGGGAGGAGGCTTGCAGCAACAAATGGGGCTGAGCGACCATTAATGCCCGAGACTAGTATGAAGAGCTGTTGAAGATCAAGACTGGTGGCTGGAGGTGGTGCCGGTGTCGATTTCGGTTGCCTGAATAGAAATTAAGAGAAAGGAGAAGAGGGAGATGATAATGAAGGAGAGAAAGTGGGGGAATCCACTGTTGGATTTGTTGTGGTTTGATTAACTCAAATTTAACTTAAACAAAAGGAGGAAAGATCACGTTTTCAAAAGGAGGAAAGCTGGTCCTATTGAAGCACGTGCTCTCAACTATTCCTCTATTCTTTTACTCTACTAGATTAATGCCGGTGGGCGTCATAAGGAAGATAGAGACTATGATGAGAAGATTAAACTGGTTAGACGAGAAGCAGCAGAGGCTCGGAATGCACCTGGTCAAGTGGGACGAGGTCACGAGGGGACGCGACGATGGGGGACTTGGAATTCGTGATGTGGATTGTATGAAAAGGGCGCTCATTGCCAAGTGGGTGACTCGTCTTTGGGATCCCTCATCTTCACTGGCGGACAGACTTGTTAGGAAGATCCACGGGATCAAGGGTGACCTAGAGGCCACCGGAATACACGTAGAGTCCCCATTGTGGGCAGGGATACGCCAGGTCCAGCCGAAGATAGCCTCTAAATTACGACCAAAGGTGGGTGATGGTTACACTTTCATATTTTGGCGAGATGATTGGTTAGGGGAAGGGCCGCTTGAGGCCATATATTCGCGCTTGTATGCTTTGGCTGCGTCGAAGGAGGGAACACTCTCACATATGGCAGATGGTGGAACGTGGACGCCGCCGTTTCTAGGGGACCTATCAGACCAGCGCTTGGAGGACTTTCACAAGTTGCAGGCTGAAACCCCTCCACCAGGAGCTTTCTCGGAGAACATAGACCATTTCCAGTGGGAGGGCTCGAAGTTCTTAGTAAAAAAGGCCTGCAATGAGATGAGGCAGGGGGCGGAAGGACAGGATGGGGCTCTGTGCCAAGACATGAAAATCATTTGGGCGTCAAAGATACCGTACAGGGTCAAAGTTTCCTGTGGAGCTTGAGAAGAGGTCGATTATGTGATAAAGCAAGGAGGGGAAGAATGTTAGGACTAGAGGGCACAAAGTGCGACAGATGCAAGGAGCTGGAGGAGGACTCAAAACACCTTTTTTTCAACTGCTCGACGTCGAAAAGGGTGTGGAGAGAACTAGGGATACTCTGGATCAAGCCTCAAGGGACGATAGGATTCTGGGGTTCGATACAGATGATCGGAGGCAACTCTACGGACGACTGCTCGAAGGCGTTTGCGGCATTATGGGCCATTTGGTTGGGACGAATTGACTTAATCTTCAACAACCAGAGATTCTATTTTGAGAATCTCGGTTGTCATTGTAAAGCGCTTCATAGCTTCTGGTCCTCACAGTTTGTAATTTAAACTTCTTTTTTAATGGAATCTATGTGGCGGTGACCCCCACTTTGGGGGATCACCCTATTTACGATAAAAAAACTTAAACAAATTATCTCAATAAGAATCAAGTTGACGGTATGGGCTGTGTTAAAAACTTAAACAGTGCAAGTTCATAGGGGTTTTGGGATAACACGAAGAATAGATAGGTGGACGAGTATTTTTGCAAAGTTTATATGGGTCATGTAAAAATCCCATTATTTTTTGCTTATGGATTTTTTATTATTCCTTCAGACTTATTGAACCTTATTGTTATATGCTACTATTGTCATGATTTTTTTACTACTTAATCTCATTGGTTCTAAAATTAACGTGTTAATTCAAACGTAAAGTCCTATCTCATAGGTTTACCATATGTGTGATATAGTTTTTTATGATAGTTTATTCTTCTCTTATCTAGCTTAAGTGGCTGCCAAATGTGTTGGCATGCGGTTTTAAACCACTAGCCTAACAATGCTTAAGGCTTAGGTTACATGACAACACAATAACTTCATGTCTTGAGGCTTAAGGCTCAATTCGCAGTAATTTGCCGAGCCTCAAGGTGGCAAGGCAAAAGTGAGAGACACACCTTAGTTGTAAGGCCTTCTTTTTAGTTCTTTTTTTCTAAGTTTTTAACTTGATATAACTCAATGATGGGAATAACTTTATGTTGTATGAATAGTTGGTTCAACATTGTAATTGGTGTACTTTCATTTTCTTCAAATGAAAATTATACGATAAATAATTTAGAAGTACAACGTTATTTTTTTTGGAAAAAAACGATCATCATTCACCATCAAAGGTCCAAACCAAAAGCAACCGAAAGATTAACCAATTTCATCTCGGGAGATGAAGAGAGGGGAATCAAGGGTACTATATAATTCCATAGTACAAAAACTAGAATGAGGGGGGACAGATCCCCTTGTCAAAAGTCTAGGAGAAAAACAGATAAAACAACCCAAACTTCGACCACAAGGGGGCTGAATCTTTCCACAGGGCTGATTTCCTGAGGTTGCACTAGGTCCCGATGATGGATTTTTAACATCTCAAACTTCTGATCCTGTTGGGTGAAAAAGCCATATTAAGAGTTTAAAGCTGCCAAAGGTAAATGCGACTTCAGTGAAAAGTTAAGGTACAATGATGGCTTTGGTGGTTGATAGGGGAGCGCGGGTGGCGGAGGTCGTCGAAGTTGGGACGTGGGCGCCGAGGTTCCTTGCGGATCTCTTGGATCAGAGGTTGGAGGAGTTTTTGAGGATGTTGTCTGAGATTCCCCCTGTCGGGGACCTGTCCGGGGACCCGGACCGTTTTGAGTGGACTGGTGGTAGGTTCTCGGTGAAGGCGGCCTATCGGAAGGTTACCGCGGCTTTGGTGGAGCGGGATGAAGAGCTGTGTGCTGATGTGAAGATGATTTGGGCAACTAAGATTCCTATGCGGGTAAAGGTATTCCTTTGGTGTATGAGGAGAGGTCGTATTTGTGACAAAGTGAGAAGAGGCAGACTGTTGGGTGGGACGGATCTTAAGTGTGACAGATGCGAGGACGAGTTGGAGGATGTGGACCACATCTTTTTTGGTTGTCGGTCTTCCGCTGAGGTTTGGGAGTCATTAGGGCTCACATGGGTCCGGGCCTTTGATGCTGATCAGTTTTGGCGGTCGGTTCGTCGGGTCGGCCATGGGTCTTCCGATGATGTCTCCAAGCCTTTTGCTGCTCTGTGGGGTATTTGGCTTAGTAGGAATGCTACAATCTTCAAGGGCCAGCGGTTTTACTCGGAGAATGTTGTAGCCCACTGTAATGTTTTGTACAATTTCTGGTTATCTAACTGATGTACTCTTTTCTTTATTAATGAATGCTTTGGTGTGGTGACTCCCGCCTCGGGAGGGCTCCCCCGTTCCTTTACTCAAAAAAAAGAATTTATTTGCTTGCAGCATCAAAGAGGTGGTGCAAGTTTTGAGAATTTTTTAAAACTGCGACATCGTTCATTTTAAACATGCCACCATGTTGAGGTGACTTTTTCTTTAGATTTTTAATACCCTGAACCGTTCTCCATCCTCCCATTTATTTGGAAGAACGAGCGGTAGTCATGGTTAATCATAGGTATGGCTAAATCACAAAAGTGATGTTTGGTGTAGCAACAATGAATGGCTATATGCTCCCAAGATCCCGATTCTTGTTTACATTAGTTTCAATGGTTTGGATTGGGGAGTGATCTCCCCATTTTACATGAATATCATTTGCGATATACTTGTTATAAAGGAGCATATATAGAAAGTAAGACACTTTCGGATGAAGGTTTTTTTTCTCTCCAAAATTTTGGATGAAAGGACGATTTTAGTCCCCCATCATGAAGAAGATTATAAATATTTTTGTTAAGGTTTTGGATTCCTTGTTGGCTTCTAACACACGGTAGAAGAGATCCATCATCTTCCTCGTTAAGATGAATATCGGCCAGAAGTGACCTGAGTTTTGAAATATCAGCCAAAGTCGGAGGTAAACTCGGTTTTACAGAGGTGTAAGCCCAATTGTTTGCTGCTTTCAGCTTTTGAAGTGCAAGATTCCAAGAGTAATATTTTTTTCTTACCAAAAGTTGCAGATGAGGGAATGAATCTTTGAGGCAGGGGTTGCCATCGAAGGAGTTGAGTCGGGAAAAAATGCTTACCTGATCAAAGTTTTTTGGAGGCTACGATTCTTAACGAAGAGGATCCTTTATTTAAGGATTTCAAATGAATTTTGAGGTTTTGAAGTCGCTAGTAAGGGTAATGGATGCTATCTTTATTGTCAAAGAGAGTCAAAGATCTTTTAGAAAACATGGCATTGTTAAATCTTCCAAGATCCAAAAGTTTCCCATCCATCACATTCTTTAGGACTGTAGATCTTTTTCTTGCCTGCCCTTCTGTTTTTTGCAGTTTTCTTGAGGCGATTTTTCAACCATTTCGAAGAAAGTTTCTTCTGATCTTGTCAATATTTTATCAGATATTTGGGGAGTTTAAGGTCCAAGAGTAAATGATGAGCAAAAGGAGTTAAGCAATGTTTACAAGAACATCCAGAAGCACAACTTTCTACGCCTTCCAGCTGCCAAGCTTGACATCAAATTTCTTAATAAGAGGCTGCCAATCTATTGGTTCAGGGAAGACCGGTGAGAGAGGAATTCCCAAGTAGTCAATAGGGAATGATTAGATAGGACTACCAAGGATGGCTGTAACCTCAAGTTTTTCCGCCAGGGCAAGGTTTATGCAGTATACCGTGAATTTATCCTGATCTATTTAAAGATCGGAGATAAGAAAGAAATTTTTTAAGATCTTGTCCAGATCATATTTGACAAACAAAAGATCATCAACAGATTGGATGTTTGCAATATGGGAGTTCCAACTAGCTGGTTTAAAGACACAAACAATTCATTCCGTAGTAGCCTTTTGAAGCATGCCATTTAAGATATTGATCGCATTAAGAAAAAAAGTGGAGAGATTGGGTCTCCTTGGCGCACCCCAACCTCAGGCTTGAAAAATCCCTTTCACAACCCATTTAGGTTTAAGGAAAGGGCTATAGTTTTGAGAAGAGCAATAATCTATTGAATATATTTTGGGTGGCAAGCAATTCGTAACTTGGAGGATTCGTATGATCCAATTCCATTTAAGGGTATCAATGACTTTCCTGAAATCAATCTTAATGATAAGCGCCTTGGTTTTGTGCTTTTACCCAATCACCCATAAATTCAAAACATGAAATAAACAGTCATCGGTGGAGTGATTTCCTAAAAACGCGCATTGGAACCTAGAATCTTAGAGATGTTTCTCATTGGCATTTTTATCAGGCTAATAAGTCCAAAGTTTTTGGTCCTCTCTTTGTCACCTGATTTATAAATAAGAGAGGTGGTTGTGTGATTGAGATGCCTCAGATTTCACCATCAAAATCATTTTAAAACAAGTAGTTTAACAGTTCCATAAAGCCACTTTTAATTCAAGGCCAGAGTTCTTTAAAGAACTCATTGATGAGTCTATCTGGACTGGGAGACTTTTTGGCTTTGGAATTTATAATAACCCCTTCCACTTCGGGAAGGGTAAAAGCTTTAACAAGGTCTTCCGGGTTTTTATCCTACCATCCAGGTGAGAGTCAAGGTTATAGATTAGGGGATCCTGTCAATTAAAGTTCGAGTGTAGTTTTTTTTGTAGCATTTAATAGCCATGTTTGCCGCCAAGTTATGGTCATCATGTGTGTTTCCTTGATAATCTTTTAGGGAAAGGATTTGGTTTCTTCCTTTTCAGATAGAGTTTTTGTTACCCCTCTCGCTAATCCAATTTAGCTTGGCATGCTGATCACAATAATCAAGCTCATCTCTGGTCAGAGTTTCAAGTTTATCATAGACATTAGTCACATTACAAAGAGTTTCACCTTCAATAAGGGGGAATTCAGTCTAAATGACTTCAATTCAGATTCCTTAATTTTAACGAGAAGGGATTTTTTTCTACTTCGAAAGGAGTGAGCTCATTTGCTTTCCAGGGCTTGATTTCCTTCCTAAGAAATTTGACTTTTTAGCTCATCTATAGAAGGGATTATCTCCCAACGCTTGTCGCGACTAAGGTTTAAAAACAACCTGTTTAAAAGAGTCTTATTTAAACCAGAAGGACTCTGATTTGAGATTTCTGGATTGTGGCCAATGAGTTTTTTTACTAAGAGGGGCTGATGATCTGAGAGTTTTTCGGAGAGTTTTTAAAAGAATGCTCATAGTCTTACACGGGAAGCTTGTAGAGCATAACACTTGATCCAAGATAGCCCAGCTTCTAGGGGATGTTCCTTCACCCTCACCCACGTAAACAAAGTGTTAGGGTTAGGGATATCGAGCCATCTCGAGTTTTCAATCTATTTATTGAAGACTTGAATGGCGATCAAGGTGAGTTTCCGAGATGCAATCTAATCACTTTTTGATAAGTTCGAAGTCCCCGATAATAATGGATGGGGGAAATAGTATCAAGGTAGGCGAGGAAAGTGAGGAAGCTCTGTTTACCCGATTTAAAGGGGGCATATATATTGCAGAAGTGGAAGGTGAAGCCACTGACAATCCATTTGAGAGTGGGGATTGACATAACGTCATGGTCCTCCACCACTAAATAGTGGAGCTCGAGGATTTTAATTTCAAAAGGATACCCCAAGACTGACAACGCTCATTTATGTCATTATGTGTCAACAAAGATTGTCAGCTCCCCAGAGGGAACTGAGGGGAAGTCTTTTTTCTTCGTTCTCGTTTATTGGAAGGCAAAGATGTTAATAACGTTTTTATTTTCTATCTTTCTTAAGTGAGATATTTTCCAGTCCCTACCCATAGCACGCATGTTCCAGGAGATAATATTCAAGTTCATGGCAGAGTAAAGAAGGAAGGGGGCGATAACTTACGCAAAAGCTAAGCCAAACATAATTTTTGGATAAAATCAATAATGTTGCAAATTTTTTAGCAATACATGAATGTGTTTGTAATTGTTTCGTCTAAATAAACAGATCGTTCATTTAAAACCTTGAATAAATGAACAATCTGTTTATTTAGAGGCCATATGGCCCTTTATATAGAGAGGAGAAATCCTAAAGAGCAAATAACCAAAAGAAAAAATTATAAAAGAAAGAAATAAGAATTACATAGATGCTAATTGCTCTAACACTCTCCCTCAAGATGGATCATATATATATCTATCACGCTCACCTTGTAAGAACACTACTGAAATGACCCAATGACAAGGGCCTTGGTAAAAATGTCTACTGTCTGTTCCCTGAGCTGACATGGAAGAGATGGAGTCCTTCTGTATCATATCTCAAGTGTAATAGTAATCCACATGTATATGTTTGGTCCTCTCATCGAAAGTTGGATTGTTGGAAATAGACAATGCAACCTGATTGCCACATAAGACTATCATCTCAGTTTGCATGATATTCAAACTCAGCACTCAATCTAGGGATTGCAGTCCGTTCCTTGCTTTTCCATTAGACCAATGATCTCCCTATGAATATTACAAAGTGTTGAGATATTTATATCTCTATATATTTACTTCTTACTTCTCTTTCCTTCATGTACCTCTCTTGTAATTTACCCAGGACTTTTCTTCTATATAAGAGAGCCCCAGGGTCTCAATAATTGTATGCAATTCTATTTTCCACAACGTGGTATCAGAGCAACGATCCTATATCAGGGTTCTCGTATCTCAGTCCCTAACACAACCCCCCTGTCAGCCGCCCAAGGAAGCCCAACCGGCCGCCGCTCTGGGCCCCATCCACAAGCCCGCCGACCGTCGCCAATAGCCTAGCCGACCACCTCCAACTGCTGCTGCTGTCGCAGGCCGCCTGCAGTAGCCTCCAGCCGGCCGTCGCCTGCCGCCGGTTGCCGCCCGTGCGATTGCAGGTTGCTGCCCTATCTCGATTGGATTGCAATCCGACCACTGTTGCCGCCAGATATGGTCTGATCTTAACCAGAAGTTGTGATTTCGGACACGTAAATCACGTTTTCCAGCTCTAGACTACAACAAGGATTGATGAGGATGGTTGTGTGAGTCTACACGTACAACCACTCCTCCATATAATTGTGTAGACTCGCTCAGAGTAGTCTACTCCCAGTTTTATTCCGGATTTTCGGCGTTTGTTCATCATGTCGGAAAACAAGGATGACGTATTTTCATCGTTCGGTGTCTTCAAGGGCCCGCCTCCCATCGTAAAGATGGATGGGACCAACTACGAGTTATGGTCCATGCAATTTCGCACCCTTTTTTTTAAAAAAAGTTTTAATTGAAGAGCTTCGTATCTTTTCCTTCTTTCTTTGATTTGATATATATGCTTTGTTTTGTGCTTATTGCATGTGTCGCCTCGTTCTTACTTAAGAGGTGACTATATGGTTTTTACTTCCACATCAAAATCCAATTCTGACTCTAGGCAACACATTATTAGTACATATCAACATTTGCAGTGATTATGACGATAATATTACTTCAAAACTTATATTTACTCCTTTATTTTACGAACAAGTGTATACTTTGATTTTATTTATTGATTCTGGAACATTTAAAAACCCTATTTATTTGGGAAAAAAATTTAAGTTTTGATATTTCCACGATTTTCGACGATTTCAAGGAAATTTTTCTTTATGGACATGGCGAAATGAAATCCAAATCTGGACTTTAAGGCCTTGAACTTGTGAAGAGCAACTTCACTATAATGAGGCGCATTTGTTGAAAAATACGATGGGCCTGAAGTCCAGTCCACTCTGTCAGACACCTCCTACTGTAGAAGCAAAACCTTATTAATGCGGTCAAAACTGGAGTTGTCCATTCTGATTTCCTTAATTAGATTCATGATGCCATTCCCCACAACTTCCCAAACTCGTTGAAAAAAATCTGGGAACCCACCGGGGCCTGAAGGCCTCATCATACTTCACTGTAGAGCTTATGGGGGTGTCTAGAGCGCTTTTAGTAACATTGTGGAGGAATTGATGGGATGTTATATATAAATCTAGTTTTTTACATGCACACACACATACACACATGCTAGTTGAGATGGATAGGAGCTCGTAGTGTTTTTTGTGATAAGGTGAATATTAGAGAGCAGCACTAAAGGCCTGCCATGAGTATGAACATACATATATGACGTGTGCAGTGGAAATGATGTTATCGCATCCACAATAAAATGTTCTGGGTACAAAATGAGATTATCAAATAGAAACTTTGTGTGGTTCCAATAAGAAATATGGTGAATATATCTCGTTTATGGCAGTTTGGAATCTTCATAGAAGGGAGGTGTCCGAAGTTGGTCGATAAACTTTGCGAGAGGGGAGATGACTAACAAAGTATTGGAAGAAGACTATCAGTTGATTTGTCTTCTTTGATCGAGTCATGTAATAATACATTATAGATCTGTTTGGAATCTGAGCAAACCTGTGATTCTGAAATACCATAAGTTACATTTCTTGAGCTCATTATTACTTGTAAGCACGTGTTCACAATGGATGTGATCATATATATATTTAGCAGTTTATAGTAATATCATTTAGGTGCACTCAGTCCATGTTTTTTGTAGCAGTTTTTATAAATATCATTTAGGTGTCACAATCTTATTTAGTGTTTCTACTCATTTCTGGAGGCTTAATCTCTGTTGGTCTTGCAGATCTCGCTCCAGAAAAATATTTGATATTTTAAGCTCCCAATTCAAAGTTTCAGTAGAGGTTCGTTTAACACAATTTTTTTTGTAGATAATAATGTTCTGTTGATCGTGCTCTTTTAAAATAAAGTTCTTTTTGTGTTTGTGGCTAATCCATTTACGATATACATTTTAGATTTCATACTATTTATATTGTTTCACTTATGGTGCACTATTCTATTTCTATACACCGTAGTTATATACTCCACTTTTTGTTGCACTTGTAATTCTTGCATACTATTTTTGTTAATGTTATGTTTGAGACAATGATCTGTCTCATTGCTTTCAGTTTTCCATTTCAGTCCTGCACTACACTTCATTTTCCTAAAACATGGAAAAAAGATAATGCTGTTAATTACCTGAATATCCTTGACTACAGGAAGATTGCCAAAATTTTCTTCTTCAAATGTTTAGAAATTGTCAGAGAATGCATTAAATGGGCAATTCGATCTCTCAAGTTTTGAAATATCAATATCAATGTCGTATCGGTAAGTTTGGAAAGGGATTTATTGGGGAGTATACTGTGATATATCGATGATGTCGGCGGAAATCTTGAAAATGACTCAAAAATGATTTTTTTCGTGAATTAAGATCATCTTGGTTCGTAACATTCAAATACACATTACTATAATATACATTATAGGCAAGGTGTATTTGACACATTACTATATATTATGTATATCGTATACATAATATGGCGTAGAATATTGATTAATGAAACATATCAAAAATCAAATAATGAAATTCATCCAAAGAATATATAAACTACATCTTTCATAATATTAAATGACCACATGTTTGAATATTG
This sequence comes from Ottelia alismoides, assembly GCA_037367405.1. NCBI lineage: Eukaryota > Viridiplantae > Streptophyta > Magnoliopsida > Alismatales > Hydrocharitaceae > Ottelia > Ottelia alismoides. The sequence continues at coordinate 20,077 of JAZKJV010007570.1, read as the reverse complement.
ATGAGATGTGCACTTAAAGCAAAACAAAGTAAAATCTTTGTAGAGATAGATATTATTATATGTTATGTACAAGTTCGCAATTTCTTATTTCTTTCTGGACTACTATGTACTTTACCCGTGAGGTCTCTCCCTATATAATAGAGCCTAGGGTTCCTTTGAATAATAGAATATTCAGTTTTCCCAACATGGTATCAGAGCTCAAGCCCTAGGGCTCCCTCCTTCTCCCCACCCGCCGCCCTCTCTCCTCTTTCTCTTCCCACCGCCGCCGCCTGCTCCACGCCAACCACCCCGGCGGTCCCCGCCACCCCCCGGCGGTGCTCCAGTTTCGCCGCGAACCCCCACTCCCGCCGCGAACCCCCCGGCGGATCCCCAGTCTCGCCGCTAACCTCCAGGCGGACCCCAGTATCGCTGCCACCTCCCCGGCGGCCCCCAGTCCAGCAGCCATCCACCACCGGTGACCTCCAGTCCCGCCGCCAAACCCCCTCGGCGGCCCTAGCCGGTTCCCGGTGCCCCAAGGCGTGCCCTAGCCGATCTTCCGAGGTGCCCTAGCCGATCCTCGGCGATCCCTGGAGTGCTCGTAGTCGTCTCTTCCTCCAGATATATGGATTTGAGTGCGTAACGTCTACATACGCACTCGAATCCTTTGCAGTCTCTGTAGACAACTATTACTTTGTCTACATACCCTAGTTCTTCTCCAGCGGCGCTATGCCAGAGTCAAAGGTTGACATGCCCTCTATAGGCGCGTTCAAAGGTCCCGCGCCAATAGTGAAGATGGATGGGTCGAATTATGAGCTCTGGGCGATGCAGTTCACGAGCCTCGTGAATTCGAATGGTAAGAAGCACATTTTTATCGAGGATGAGCCAGCAGAGAAGACAGGGATATATGCCTCGTGGGAGGCTGATGATTCGTATGCCAAGGTCTGGTTGTCAGGAGCACTGTCGATGGAGATTGTCAATGATGTCCTCCATCAACCCACTGCCAAGGCTATGTGGGATATTCTGGCTGCTACATATTCCAGGTGCGCAATGAGACCAAGATGTTACAGCTTCAGCATGATATATTCACAATGAAGCAGAACGGCAGACCACTCCACTCCTTGTACACATCCCTGAGGGGGATGTTTGAGAAGCTATACAGTACCATTCCACTCACAGTGACTCCTGAGCAGCAGAAGACATTTCAGAATGCCACCATGGTGGGTGTTCTACTTGCGGCTCTAGATCCTGAGTACGAGGCCGCCCGCTCTCAGATTTTGGCTGATGCAGTTATTCCTCCGATGGAGGATGTTTACAGGAGACTCAGTCGCATATCAGTTCCTTCCAGCTCATCTACTCCACCCCCATCGGCGATGGCAGTATCGCGTGGGAGAGTGGTCACACTTCTGGCCGTGGTCGTGGACGTGGACCCCAGGATAGGGGTGGTCGTTTTCGTTAGCCATGTTCATACTGTCACCGCACAGGCCACTCGGAGGAGACATGCTACTCTAAGCATGGTTTCTCAACATCGGTACGTGTAGCAGAGCATTCTCAGCCCTAATTGGTATCTACTGCAGACAATCGTTTCGAGGAACTCGTGGCACGTCTACATGACATTATTTTTTTTTGAAAGCTGCAAGGTAGGGGGAAGCACTTGGAGGTGCCCACCCCATCAAAATATATTTACGTGACATTATGCCACAATCATCTGGTGATTCTTCTGATGGACCTTTAGATATTGCTGCTACAGCATCTGCCAGTTCCTCTGCTGCTGCTAGTACCTCAGGCAGTGCTACTGCATTTACATCTTCACATGATATCTCTGATTGGATTATAGATTCTGGTGCCACACATCATCTCTGCCGAGATCGAGAGAGACTTGAGTCCTACAGGGACATTCCCCATGGCCGCTCAGTACAGATTGCAGATGGTACTCATTCCCCCCTTGTTGGACAGGGGGAGGTCTTTCTATCTTCTACTATGCATCTACAGAATGTCCTACATGCTCCTGACTTCTCGATGAACCTATTGTCTATTAGTCAGATTACGAAGGATTTGCATTGTCGTGCTATATTTGACCCGTCTTCTCTTATTTTTCAGGACATACTAACGGGCAGGGTGATTGGCTGTGACTCTGAGCAGAATGGTCTATATCGGCTGGTCCAGAATTCTTATGCTGGCGTCTCTTCTCATTCTGCCGGACCAGTTTCTCTGTACATCTGGCATCTCTGTTTTGGTCATCTCCCGCTCCAGAAAATGCGACATCTTCTGCCTCAGATGTCTCCCAGTTCTTCCTTTCGCTGTGAAGCGTGTCAGTTGGGAAAGCATCATCGGTCGAGCTTTCCTAGTCGTCAGAGTCGGAGCAGTAGCTCCCCGTTCGAGTTGTTTCACATAGATATATGGGGTCCAAGTCGTGTACCCGATCATCAGGGACATAGATTTTATCTTGTGGCGTGGATGATTTTTCTCGTATTTCTTGGGTCTTCCTTTTAAAGAATAAATATGAAGCAGGTGATGTGATTAAGAATTTGATCAATGAAGTGCAAAATGTGTTTTCTTCCACTGTCAAATATGTTCGTACAGATAATGCTCTAGAATTTTGCACACGGTCCCTCTCTCAGTTTCTTTCGTCAAAGAGCATTATTCACCAAACCACTTGTGCTTACACATCTCAGCAGAATGGCGTGGCAGAAAGAAAGTATCGCCATCTTCTTGACATTACTAGAACCCTACTGATTCAGAGTTGTGCTCCTATTTCATTCTGGGGGGATGCTGTTCTTACCGCTTGCTACCTAGTCAATCGTATGCCATCTTCTGTTCTTGGTGAGAAAATTCCTCTCTCTATCATATTTCCTGACAAGGAATTATTCTCACTTACTCCTCGTGTCTTTGGTACTGTGGCATTTGTTCATCTTCTGAGTCCTGGACTTGACAAACTCTCTCCTAGAGCTGTCAAATGTGTCTTTGTCGGTTACTCTAAGACTCAAAAGGGCTATCGGTGTTACGATCCCATAAACAAGAAATACTTCGTCAGTGTTGATGTCACATTCTTTGTCTGTTATGTATTTTTCCCCTGCAGGTGATAGACTGGTACCATCCACTACCAACGATAATGTCCATGTCCCTCCACCTCCTACTTGGAGTTCACCTGAGTCCATTCCTGTTCCTGGTCCTACGTCATCCTCACCACCACCTCCACCTCCACCACCCCTTCAACCATTACCAAAATTTTATACGCGTCGGCCAGATCCTGCTCAGGCTACACATCAGACATCCATCACGCCTCAGGTATGTTCAGATGGCATTGGTACTGACGGGTCAGACATGGTACATGTGCAGGATTCTTCATTGCGTGAGACTACACCATCCAGTACATCGGAAGATGATCTTGATCTTCCTATTGCTATCCGAAAGCAGAAGCGGACATGTACCTCTTATCCCGTTGCGTCACAGGTGTCCTTTCATCGCCTCACAGGCGACTTTCAGAGATTTGTTGCAACTTTATCTTCTGTGGACATACCGCGGACCTACCAGGAAGCTATGAAGAGTGATTGGTGGAAAAAGGCTATGAAAGATGAGATGCGTGCCTTACAGTCTCGTGGCACATGGACCTTAGTTATTGCTCTTTCTGATGCATTTGTCGTGAGTTGTAAATGGGTATTCACAGTTAAATACCATGCTGATGGCAGTCTAGATCGGTACAAAGCACGGCTGGTTGCGCGTGGTTTTAGACAAACCTATGGCGTGGATTATATGGATACATTCTCTCCAGTGGCGCGTCATTCTACTCTTCGCATCCTCTTATCAGTTGCTGTGGTACGTGACTAGAGCATATCTCAACTGGATGTCAAGAATGCCTTTTTGTATGGAGATCTGCAGGAAGAAGTCTACATACAACAGTCACCAGGGTTTACTGCTGAGGGGGAGAAGCATATGGTGTGTAGACTTCACAAGGCAATTTATGGCCTCAAACAGAGTCCACGAGCGTGGTTCCAGAAGCTTTCCAATCTGATAGAACGACAGGGATTCAAGAGGTTGAATGCAGACCACTCGTTGTTTGTTCAGAAGTCATCGACAGGTTGATGGAGAGGCGAGTGAAGCGACTCTGGCGTGCGAAGGGCGATGGGGAGGCGAGTTCCTCGAGGGCGAGGGGGGCTGCAGGGGGATGGTGCCGAACTTTCACCGGCTGGTGGGGGTGCTGAGAAGCGGGAGGTTGGGTCTGGCGCGACGCGGGCGGGCGGGGAAGGCGGGTGGGTGAAGGTGTCGCATAAGAAGATGGGGAAGAGGTGTTTCCGTTGCGGCGTGCATGGTCATCTGGCGTCCTCCTGTCGTCTTCCTCTGCGATGCTATGCATGCGGAGGTGTTGGTCATCGCATGTTCTCATGCAGGGTTGTTGGGAGTCCTCGTGGTAGCTCTGAGAGTAGGGAACCGTCGCGGTTGCATGAGACAGGGGTGCATGGAAGCCTTGGTGTAATCTTCGGCGATGGAGGTTCGCGGTCCTTTGCGCAGGTGGTGCGAGATGGAGTCGAAGAGGTTTTGGGTTGCGTTGTGGAGGAAGCTTCTTCTTCGTCGATGGGGCGGAGTGGTGGGCCGGTCGGGGGGGAGCCTTTGCTTGGGGAGCCTCCGCATGGGGAGGCGGTGCATGGGATGGCGATAAGTAGGGCGCCGGTTCAGGTGGGGAGCTTTCGCGCTGATGGTGGCTCCCTTGCAGCGGTGGGGGTCTTGCAGCGGCCCGGAGTGTCTTGGGACTTGGTTCAAGCCAACACATTGGAGATCTTGGGCCCTCTCTTCGGCAGGGATTTCGTTGTGCTAGACTCCGCCCGTTGTTGCGTTCGTGGCCTTTCCCCGGAGCAGCGGGAAAGGCTCTTCTCTTTTGATGGTGATGGCGACGTGGCGTGGAGGCGCTTCAGGGTCGCTGACGGTGGTTCCTTTACCTCGGAGGTTTGTGTGGCAGAAGTGCGGGGAGTGCCCTTCCTCTCTTGTACGGTTCCAGCTCTCTCGAGGGTGGTGGGGACTTGGGGGGCTGTTTTGGCTGTTCTTGATGACGGTTTATCGCCTGGTGCGGACTGGACGTGTACTAAAATTCTGCTAGAATGCTCCTTGTCCTTCCTGGCCACTGCGGTTGGTAAGATCCTCTTCGAATCATTGAAGATTGGACGATGGACTTGCAAGTTGGAGTTCTCCTTTCCATCGCCTGCGGCGGCGCCGGCGGCCGCGCCGTCGTCTCCGGTTGTCTGTCGATGCTCAGGTCCCGGGCGTGGGGGTGGACGGTTCATTTCCTGGATGCCACATGTCAAATATTGAAGGGGTTTCCGAGGGGTTGCATGCTATGTGTATCTCCCCTGGCCCGCTTTTTCTTGGTCCTCGGAAGTCGTGTGCGGATTCTAACAGGCGCGACTTCATTTCCCTGGGCACTCTCGAGGTCGATTCACATTCCCTGCAACCGCCTTTTCAGTCGACTATCTGCAAGCATGTCTCTATCTCGGGGCACGTGAGCACTCATTCTATGCTCTCCCCTTTCGGATCCGTTCGTTTCGGGTCGTGGCCTCGGATGCGGGTTTCAACTAATCTGCTTATGCTTCCGGATCCCCTGGCCTCTCACCCTCTGGGGCCCGATATTTCGACGGTGTTGACAAGGCGGATTCTTTTGGAGGAATTCGACTCCTCTGTTGTGATGGCTCAGGTTCCTTCACCACCTCCTGCTCCGACTCCTTCGACTTTGTCTTTGTTTGGGGCAGCTGACGCCACTACTCTCGATGAACTTATGGGGGTCGATGACATTACAAGGGCAGGCGGTGCCCCCTCTGTGGTGGGGGCCTCAACCTCTTCAAGATTCGGCAAAAGCTATAGTAGGCGAATTTATTCTCGCCTTGGCGCCCCCATGGTTTCTTCCTGCTCGACGTTGCGAGACTCGGTGGAGGAGGCAGCTGGCCTCTCTCTTATCGGGGGACGCTCCCTTGGTCTTTAATGAAGGTTCTATCATGGAACGTTAGGGGACTCGGGGATCCTGACAAGAGGCGTGCCTTCGGGATGCGTTTCTCCGAGTGGGAGTGCGATGTTGTTTTTATTCAAGAATCGAAACTTTCAGGGGTCGATGAATCCTTGTGGAGATCTTTGGGTGCTCATGCGGTGGATGACTTTCGAACTGTTGACGCCATCGGGGCATCGGGTGGCATTATTCTGGCTTGGCGCTCGGGGATATTCTCTTTCTCCTCCATGCGTGTGGGGAGGCATTCGTTGACTGTGGTATTGAATCGCATCGACTCGAATGTATCTATTGCTTTTTCGGCTATTTATGCTCCTACTTGCCACTTACTGCGGAGGGAACTTTGGGAGGAGCTGAGGGAGATGGCTTCCGAATTTGCGGATATTCCATGGCTGTTGGGAGGGGACTTCAATGTTACTGCCCTCTCTTCTGATTGGCCGCGTGGCCGCGGGGGGCAGGATTCTGGGTCAGGCGACTTTATCGACTTCATCTCGGATTTGGCATTGGAGGGGCTAGTGCCCAATGATATTTCTTATACATGGCGGAACAACGCTTCTCGGTCGAGAATTGACACGTTCTTGGCGAATGGCAAGATCATGGAACTCTTTCCTTTGTGCTGGGTGGCTTCTCGGCCGCGTTCGTTTTCGGATCATAGTCCAATTATATGGGATTCAGGGGATGAGCTTCATCCCCAGGGTCTTTTCCGCTATGAAAGGTGTTGGTTATTAGAGCCAGGGTTTAAAGATTTGGTCAGGAATCACTGGGCCCAGGTTTCGTTTGAGGGCTCCGCTGCTCGTCGTTTAGACCACAAACTAGCCTCACTGAGAAGGTTGTCGGCCTCCTTCAAGAAGGATACGCGCCTTGCCCGTGTGGCGGCTAGGAAGGCGGCGGAGGATGCTATTGTGCGGCTGGATCGCACAGAGAATGAACGCGATTTGCTGTCGGAGGAGCTCCTTGAGCGTGCCGGTGCCCTTGATGTCGTCAAAGCGGAGGACAAAAAACGAACAATCGAATGGCGGCAGCGTTCTCGATTGAGATGGATAAAGGAGGGGGATGCTAATACCGCTTACTTTCACCGGGTGGCTAGTGGTAGACGACGATTCAATTCCATCCGGTCTCTTCTGGTGAATGGCTCCCTCATAACTGGGGACAAGGAGATGGGCGACGCCCTAGTGGGCCATTTCAAGAATGCCTTTGGTTGCCACTCGACTCGTCGGTGGCGATGGTTGGGCCGGGGGGCTCCTTCTATCTCTGACTCCGATGCCATGACCTTGTCAGGCCTTTCTCTTTGACGGAGCTTAAAGACGCGGTGTGGGACCTTAATGACGACGCCGCGTCGGGTCCTGACGGTTTTTCTGTGGCCTTCTACCGCGACTTCTGGGACCTGGTGGCTGGTGATGTTTTGGAGGTTGCACGCGAGTTCTATGCCGGCAATCGTGGGTTCGACAAGATAAATAAGGCCCTTATTGTTTTGATCCCCAAGGCTCATGCGGCTAATCGCATTGAGGACTTTCGTCCTATCTCTATCTCGAATGGGATATATTTAATAATTGCTAAGGTCTTGGCTAGGAGGCTTACTCCTCTTCTGGCATCGCTTATCTCGCCGACGCAGGCGGCCTTTATTCGTGGCTGGCACATTTCTGATTGTTTCGCTGTGGCATCGGAGTTGATTGCGGCGTGGAGGAGGTCAAATGCTAAGGGGATCCTTTGGAAGATTGACTTTGCCAAGGCGTATGATTGCCTAGACTGGCGATTCTTGTGGTCGGTCTTAAGGCGGAGGGGCTTTCCTGCGACGTGGATATCGTGGATGCGGCGGTGTGTATCCACGGCCTCACTCTCCATTTTGCTGAACGGCTGCCCGGTGGGGGGATTCTTCCAGCCAAGGAGGGGGGTGCGACAGGGGTGTTCTCTCGCCCCTCTTCTCTTTGTCTTGGCGGCAGATGTTCTGCCGCGAATGATTGATGGCGTGGCTGCGACGGGCTTGACTCGGGGTTGTTATATTGGGGAGCTCCATGTCCCATCTATTCTGTTCGCCGACGACACATTATGCTTTGTTGAGGGGGGTCCCGCTGAGGTGTCCGATATGGCCACTACTGTGCAACTTTTTAGTGAGGCCTCGGGACTCTTGATTAATGCGTCGAAGTCTAAAGTGGTTCCTTTCGGCATGTCGCAGGCGGAGGTTATGGATTGCGCTCATCTCCTGGGGTCCAGCCCCTCTACTCTCCCGTTTTACTATCTTGGCCTACCCTTAGCTGTCGCCCGTATTCGACTCCGCGATTGGAAGGTTGTGGTGGAGAAGATGGAGGCCCGCCTTGCGGGGTGGCGAGCGGTTTTATTGTCCAGAGGTGGGCGGCTGGTTCTTCTAAAAGCGGTGCTATCCTCTATTCCTATTTATTTTTTCTCTGTCCGTGGTATGCCCAAGGGGATTCATTTGCGATTGGAGAGGTGTATGCGTGGGTTCCTGTGGGGATGAAAGGGGGAAGGGAGAAGGGGGGTTCACCTCGTGGGGTGGGAGGTTGTTTCTCGGCCCAAGAGGTTGGGGGGCTTGGGGGTCAGGCGACTGGATTTGGTTAATGACGCTCTATTGCTTAAGTGGGCTTCTCGAGTGTGGGGGAATGAGGAGAATTTTATGATTAATGTACTGCGGGAATTGCTGGGCGCGGACTTGCTTGGCAGCTATAGGGGCAACTCGCTTTGCCGCCTAACTCCATTCTGGCGTGGAGTGACGAATGTTTTTAGGCAAAATTGCTCGTTTTTTAAGCCAATGTTGGGCAACAGGAGTTCTTTCCGCTTTTGGACCGATGATTGGTCCGGAAGGGGTGCTTTTAACGTGATGTTCCCGCGTCTTTTTGCATTGGTCGAGGATAAGGAGGCGTCAGTGGCCTCGTGCTGGGCGAACGGCTGCTGGAGCCCTCAGATCGCTGCGAACCTGTCGGATCATCGGTTGTATGATTTTCTATCGTTAATGGCTCAGCTAGTTGATGTTCCTCAACTGAATATTGGGCGAGACCACTGGGCCTGGAAGGATGGATCTTTCTCTTCACGTAAGGCGTACTCAGCTCTCGCTCTTACCCATAATGCCGATGACGATATCTTGGTGCGTGACTGCAGATTCTTGTGGGGCCTCAAATTACCTGAGCGCATTGGCATTTTCTTATGGATCCTTCGTAGGGGAAGGCTATTGACTCGTGATCGGTGTGCATCTCTTTTTCCGAACGTTGGCTCGATGTGCGGCCTCTGTGATGCGGAGCGGGAAACAAATTCTCATCTATTTTTCGAGTGCGGCCCTATTCGTGCTCTTTGGGATGATCTTCCTTGGGTTAACGCCGTCTCCTTTCCTGCTTTGTGCGAGAGTTTGGTTAACTCAAGGGGCAGGGAAATGAAACTTTTACTTGATCCGATCGCAAGGCTGTGGAGCATTTGGCTGGGGAGGAATGAGGCAATTTTTACGGCTCAGCGGTTCTACAGGGAGAACATTTCATTGCGTGCTAAACGTCTTGTGGAGGATTGGACCCAGGGGTAGGTCCACTGTGGTTGTATGGGGGATCCATTGCTTGTGGCTACCCGTTCGGGTAGTCCTTTTTGTCTTACTTCTCTACCTTCTCTATAAAAACTGTTTTCTTTTCGTTTTTAATATATTGGGGTGAACACCGTCGAGTGCTTCCCCCTCTTTTGAGCTTCAAAAAAAAAGTCATCGACAGGTACGGTTGTTATCATGGTCTATGTTGATGATATTCTGGTTACAGGAGATGATATTTAGGGCATAGAAAGGGCGAAGGCATTCCTAGGCCGTCAGTTCGTCACGAAGGATCTTGGAACCCTAAGATACTTTCTGGGGTTGGAATTCGCCAAGAATGCACATGGTCTGGTAATGACCCAAAGGAAGTACATTACAGATTTCTTGACTGAAACAGGCATGGCTGGATGCAAACCATCAAGTATTCCCATGGATCCAAGCATGAAGTTGTATGATGATGATACAAATGACGTGGACAAGAGGAGATATAGAGAAATGGTAGGTAAACTCCTTTACATTACCATAACTCGTCCTGATATTGCCTTTGCAGTAAGCATGGTGAGTCGGTTCATGGAGCAGCCAAGACAAGTGCATATGAATGCCATATACATGATACTGAGGTATCTGAAGTCTTCTCCAGGATCAGGGTCACTGTTTCGAAAGGACACAGATTTATCTATCTCAGTACGCGCAGATGCCGATTATGCAGGATGCCCTAAGGATCGAAAATCAACCTCAGGATTTGCAGTTTTTGTTGGGAGCTCTCTGGTTTCTTGGAAAAGCAAGAAACAAACTGTTGTGGCAAGGTCCAGTGCTGAATCCGAATATAGGGCCATAGCGCAAGCAAGCACGGAGATGATGTGGGTTCGATCTGTACCAGAGGATCTACATATAGCCGTACCTCTACCCATGCAGCTTCAGTGTGACAATCAGACAGCCTTGTTTATTGCCAACAATCCAACGTTTCATGAACGAGCAAAGCATATTGAAGTTGATTGTCAATACACTAGAGATTTGATCCAAAGATGATTGATATCTACAGCTCACGTGAGCTCAGGGGATCAGACTGCTGACGTGTTCACCAAGCCATTGCTCAGAGGACCTTTTCAGAGATGTTCTTCCAAGCTGAGCATGATAGACATCTATGCTCCACCTTGAGGGGGAGTGTAGAGATAGATATTATTATATGTTATGTACAAGTTCGCAATTTCTTATTTCTCTCTGGACTACTATGTACTTTACCCGTGAGGTCTCTCCCTATATAAGAGAGCCTAGGGTTCCTTTAAATAATAGAATATTCAGTTTTCCCAACAATTTTACAAAAGATGATCAAGCCAAGAGTTGCATGGCGAATCCATACAACTTCCTGTCATCACTCGTGCCACATTACTTTCTTTGCATACTCACAATAATTCCCCGATGTTAACAATGCTGCTAGAATTGAATCATGGGTGGCACGATGGGAACTTGATGGAGTTTGAGAACCTAGTGATGATGCTGATGGAGTAGGAGTCGATCTTTATAGTGGGGTGCTCGTTGGGGGGATGGGAATTTAACATCTAAGATTGTATATTGCAATATTTAAGAGAAATCAATGATAATTTACCGTAGATATAAATAAAGTCATGAAATTATAAAAAATCTCCCGTAGATCTTATTAAGTTCAAATAATTACATATTAACACTAGAACAAACTCAAAACCAACTAGAATGGTGTGAAGTATGTAAAATCCCTAAGAAACCCACATCTAAAAGCATTTACTTGACGACAATCACGTTAAAGAGACCTTCTCCAAAATCAAGAAATGTTGCAGATAACAACAATGCCGATGCGATATGGTGAGATAGAGAATTGATATCTGTTGGGAAACGTGAATGAGGTGATTCTATTCCCTAGCCCTAGGCTCTCTTATATAGGAGAGTAGCCTACGGGTAAATTACATAAAGAGAATAACAAGAAAACAAAATAACAAAGAGATACAGTTACTCAATATGCGCCAACACTCCCCCTCAAGATGGAGCATAGATGTCAATCATGCTCAGCTTGGAAGCACACTTCTGGAATGGACCTCGTAACAATGCCTTGGTGAATATATCTGCAGTCTGGTTCTCTGAAGTAACATGAGATGTGGCAATGAATCCTTTCTAAATCATATCACGTATGAAGTGACAATCCACCTCAATATGCTTGGTCCGCTCATGGAATGCAGGGTTGTTTGCAATAAACAAAGCAGCCTGATTATCACACTCCCAAGTTCATAGGAAGTGGTACATCTAAGCATAAATCTGTCAGCACCGCTTTCACCCACATCATCTCTGTAGTAGCCTGGGCCATAGCCCTATATTCAGATTCAGCACTAGATCTAGCAACCACAGTTTGTTTCTTGCTCCTCCACGAGACTAGGGCATCTCCAACATAGACAACATACCCTGAGGTGGACTTCCTATCCTTAGGACATCCTGCGTAGTCTGCATCTGCGCATGCTGAGACAGAAATCCCTTTTCCTTTCTTGAATAGCAGACCTTTACCTGGAGAAGACTTGAGATATCTAAGTATCATATGTATTGCATCCATATGCGCCTGGCGTGGCTGCTCCATGAACTGGCTCACACGGCTCACTACAAATAATATATCTGGCCTAGTGATCGTGACATATAACAATTTGCCTACCAGTTCTCTATATCTTCTCCTGTCAACCTCCTCTGTGTCATCATCATACAACTTCATGCTGGGGTCCATTGGTGTCGTAGCAGGTCGACACCCTAACATACCTGTCTCACTCAGTAGATCTGTAACATACTTTCTCTGTGACATGACTAATCCATACGGATTTCTGGCAAACTCCAGCCCCAGAAAATACCTAAGGACTCCCAGGTCCTTGGTGACAAACTCGGTCCCCAGCCTTTCCTTTGCCTGCTTAATGCCCTGGTCATCATCACCTGTAATCAAGATATCGTCAACATAAACCATGATTACAACAATACCTCTTGCCGTCTTCTGTACAAACAAGGAATGATCAGCATTGGATCGTTTATATCCTTGTTTCTCAAAGAGGTCTGACAGCTTCTGGAACCATGCTCTGGGGCTCTGCTTAAGGCCATAGATGGCCTTATGTAATCTGCAAACCTTGGAACACTCCCCCTCAACAGCAAAACCTGGTGGCTGTTGCATATAGACTTCCTCCTGCAAGTCTCCATACAGAAATACATTCTTCACATCCAGTTGATAGAGTGGCCAGTCTCTAGTAACTGCAACTGATAAGAGGATCCGCAGAGTGGAATGACGAGCCACAGGGGAGAACGTGTCAAGGTAATCTACCCCATATGTCTGTGTGAATCCCCGTGCAACTAGGCGTGCCTTGTACCTGTCAATGGAGCCATCTGCATTGTGTTTAACTGTAAACACCCATTTACAACTCACCGGGCTGACATCTGGAGGTATAGTAACCAAACTCCATGTTCCTCTAGACTGAAGTGCCGCCATCTCTTCCTCCATTGCTAGCCGCCATCTAGAATCCTGCAAAGCCTCATGGTGGGTCCGTGGAATGTCTGTAGCTGAAAGTGCCAATGCAAACGTCCTGAAGTGTCCAGATAGCCTCTCAAAAGACACCGCTGCTGATATTGGATACTTGGCACAACTTCTCTTCTGTTTGCGTAGAGCGATTGGAATATCCAGATCCTCTGCGTTATCACCATGCTCCTGTAATGCGTCCTGCTGAGAAATGTCGTTAGATCCATCAACATTAATATTTTCATTACATACCATAGGCGAGCTAGTTGACTGATCAGGACCATGAGCTGGGTGCGGCCTGCGGGTGTAATGGAATGATAACGGGGATACTGTTGATGGCGGTGGTGGTGGCGGTGGTGGTGGTGTTGATGATGGTGGTAACGGTGGTGATGTTGGTGGTGCCATGAATACGGTATCAGGAGATATAGGTGGTGGCTGTATGTTCCCGGAATCTGAAAAATACATAATGGATTCAAAAAATGTAACATCTGCACTGATCATATACCGCCGACGCACAGGGTCAAAACAATTGTACCCTTTTTGAGTTCTGGAGTACCCCACAAAGACGCACTTGACAGCCCTAGGAGAGAGCTTGTCAGAACCAGGCGACAACTGGTGGACAAACGCGACTGACCCAAACACACGAGGGGTAAGAATGAACAGATCCTTATCAGGATAAATAAGTGAAAAAGGAACCTGTTCATTCAAGACAGACGAGGGCATACGATTGATAAGATAACATGCAGTGAGGACTGCATCACCCCAGTAGGAATACGGAACATGACTCTGAATGAGAAGTGACCTTGTGACATCAAGTAGGTGACGGTGTTTTCTTTCTGCAACCCCATTTTGTTGAGACGTATGAGCGCAGGATGTTTGGTGAACAATTCCTTTAGAGGAGTAGTAGTTGGTTAGATTGTTGGTGCACAACTCTAAGGCATTGTCACTTCTCATAATTTTGACAGTTGTGGAAAAAACATTCTGAATCTCATTTAGAAAGTGAATAATAATATTTCCAGCTTTAGACTTATTTTTCATTAGAAATACCCATGATGCTCTAGAGAAGTCATCAACAAATACAATATAAAACCTGTGTCCCTGATGATCGGGAACACGACTTGGACCCCAGACGTCGACATGAAACAACTCAAACTTGGAGTTACTACTCCGACCTTGACTACTGGGAAAAGATGACCTGTGGTGTTTTCCCAACTGACACGCCTCACACTGGATAGGTGTGTGAGAAAGACTATAAGGTAGGACTAGACGCAACTTCTGAAGCGGTAAATGACCAAAACGCAGATGCCACAGGAGAGGAGATACTTGGTCTGCGGGAGAAGCTGTGATTCCGGCAAACGGGGTCTGGTTCAGACGATAAAGGCCTCCTTGCTCATAGCCATGACCAATCACGTTGCCCGTACGGATGTCCTGAAAAATCAATGAAGATGAATCAAAAATAGCTCGACAATGAAGATCCTTCGTAATCTGACTAATTGACAACAGATTCATAGAAAAATGCGGTGCATGCAAAACATTCTTGAGCTGCATAGAAGACGTCAATCTAATCTCCCCTGACCCGTGATAGGAGAATGCGTGCCATTGGCAATAACTACTGTCCGTCCTGGAGGAATCTGAGTGTATCCTGTAAGTAAACTCTGGTCGCCACATAGATGATGTGTAGCGCCGGAGTCCATGATCCATGGCAGTGTATCAGATCTACTACTGTGGAGTGCAAGTGTACTACCTGAAGTACTAGTAGAGGCCGAGGCAGAAGCAGCAGCATCAGTATGGTTCTCTGTAAGCGGTGCTGGACCAGATGGTGGAATAATGCCCCTGAGACGGGCAACTAGATCATCAAATCGTTGATCCAGTGTAGCAACAGACAGGGGCTCTATCTGCTCAGCGGCTCGTGCGGATGCAGGAAATCCATGCTTTGAGTAGCATGTATCTTCAGTATGTCCGACTCGGTGACAATATGAGCATGTTGGCCTGGTGCGGCCACCCCTTCCACGGGGAGTACGTCCACGGCCCTGGTGATGAGAACCACGGCCTCTGTTGGCCGCCATGGCTGAGGGATTCTGACTCGCAGCTGCTGAAGGTACTGTGATCCTACTCAACCTGTGAAATGCCTCCTCCATGGGAGGAATAGTCGAGTCCGCCAAAATCTGTGAACGTGCTGCCTCATATTCTGGATCAAGTGCAGTGAGAAACACACCCACCATCGTCGCATTCCTGTATGTCTTCTGCTGTTCTGGCGTGGCGGTAAGAGGCATGAAGCTATGGAGCTTCTCAAACATCCCTCTCAATGATGTATAGAGAGAATGTAAAGGACGGCCGTTCTGCTTTATTGTGAATATGTCATGCTGTAGTTGCAGGATCTTCGTCTCATTTTTCGCCTGAGAATACGTTGCCGCCAGGATATCCCACATGTCTTTAGCCGTGGGTTGATGTAAGATGTCATTGGCGATTTCAATAGCCAATGTACCGGATAGCCACACCTTGGCATATGCATCATCGGCCTCCCATGAGGCATAAACTCCAGTCTTCTCTGCAGGCTCGGGCTCGGTAAGAATGTGCTTCTTACCTGTAGACTTCATCATACTCATGAACTGCATTGCCCACAGTTCATAGTTCGTACCATCCATCTTGACAATGGGCGCTGGACCACGAAATGCGCCCATAGATGGGATATCTGCCTTGCTTTCTGACATGATGGAGACGGAAGACTGGAGCGACTGAGAGGATATAGTCTATGTCTACAATGACATAGATGGGATTAGTTGCGTGTGTAGACTTCAGGCAACTAACCCCATGTAGATCAGGAGCTGTGCCCTAGGGTTTTGGGACTTAGGGCACGTACGCACGTGCAGGAAGCACGCACGCGCACAACTGAATGCAGGTGCAGGCGCTTTACACAACGCACAGGAGAGCGCGCGGTGACTGGATGCGCGCTAGGCGCAGGATGCGCGGTGGCTGGAGTCGCACGCTAGATGCACAGTGGCTGGTGCACGTTGCGCGCTAGGCGCTCAGGCGCACAGTTGCTGCGCACAAGATGGATGCGCGCAAGATCGGAGAGGCGCACAGTCGCTCAGGCGCTGGATGCGCTGCGCGCTAGGTGCGCACATTGCGCGCTGGATGCGCTAGATGCGCTGCACGCTGCGCGCTGGAGTCGCGTAAGATGAAGATCGCAGGGGCGAGATCGCAGGGGCGAGATGAAGATCGGAGAGACGCCGCAGTCGAGCGGCGAAGATCGGAGCGGCGCCGAGAGGGGAGAGAGAGAGAAGAGAGGCCGGCGGGTGGGGCGGGTTAGGGTTAGGGTTTCGAGAACTCCGGTCTAGGACCGTCGCTCTGATACCATGTTGGGAAACGTGAATGAGGTGGATTTCTATTCCCTAGCCCTAAAGGCTCTCTTATATAGGAGAGTAGCCTACGGGTAAATTACATAAAGAGAATAACAAGAAAACAAAATAACAAAGAGATACAGTTACTCAATATGCGCCAACAATATCAATATGGGGAATCTACATTTAACGTTTCAACTTTGGTCGATAGCTATCTATATCTCGAAATATGGGAAATATTTAGGGTAATATAAATCTATCATATGTGATATCGACATCATGATATTAAAAACCGTGGTTTAATCCTATATTGGTTGTTAGTGAGACTTTGCAGTGTTGACGGGGTTATATAAACAATATTACACTCCTTGCAATCTCTTGAGAATTCTAATAGAAGTTCCAACTCTTTATGGTTTTTCCTCGTGGTTCATTCTGCTCATTAGGGTGTAGGTTTTCACCTAAATGACGTTTGTTCTTGTTTATTATTCTGATTATCTTTTTTATTGCTTTCTTATTTCACATTTTCTCATGATATTATTGCAAGTTGATTTAGGATATCATCTTCGAGATTCAATTCCATTTGATTAATGTTTTTATGAGTTATCCAATATGCTCTGTGGATTATTAAAGATTGTTGAAGTGCAAGAGCCATGTTGATGAGGTGCATATGATGACGGTATATCGCAATGCCTATTGACTGATCAAGCATCATGCTTATACATGAGGCACATGTCGTGGCAATGGGGATAAGAGTACCATGTCAAATGTGCTATTCTAGAAGGCGACAAACCCTAGAGAAGGGGACTTGTGGTGATGGATATACGTAAGTAGTGCTATTTGGATAGGTTCCAGTCCATGGGAACCTTATCGTACAGAAGAATCCAGACTTACGACGACAATTGCAAGGTATGATGACGCATGGGCCAGTCTTTAGTGGCCTCATAGCTAGCGACGAAATCAAAGAGGCATTCATTGTCTGAGAGACAATTATCATCGTGAGCGAAATTCTAGCCACCAACGGATGTAGTCACCTTTACCACTCAAGATAGGGGTATAAGTAAATGGTTTGATGATCGATAATGGCATGGTCAACCTTGAATTCTTTGATCGATGATGTTACATGTGGTTACATGAGAGAGAAGAACAGAACATACGATGAACATATGGGATTCAGGAGGCATATACGATGCCTTCTAAGGGCAGTGGCGACACTCTATCATGGAGGTTGTAGAGATATGTTTATGTCTATGTACTGTTTATGTATTTTTCTATTTTTTGTCCAGCTTATGTACACATAGGTCTCTCCTCTATATAAGAGAAGCCTAGGGTTCAAGGAATAAACTACTTTCATTCTTTTTCCCAACATAGTATCAGAGTGGCGGTCCTAGGATGGAGCTCTCGTAGCCTAACCCTAATTCTAGCCACACCCGTCGCCCTCTCCTCCTTCGGATATCGCCGTTGCTGCTGGTCCGTCTCTCCTCCGCCGTCGCCGGGTTGTCTCTCCGCTGCCGCTCGACCGCCCCCTCATTGTTCTCGGGAGCCGTCGTTGCTCGGCTGTCCCTGGGACATCGATCCGCCGCCGCTGCCGCTACTGGTTGGTTGTCATCGATCCCCTCCTTCCCTCTTCATTCTATCGGTCATTGATGACCTCTTGTCGCTGGCTCACTGTAGCTACGGTTAGCCGTCGCCGACTTTCTATCGTCGTCCCCAAGCCCATCATCTTTGCATCGGGATCCGTCGAGGATTCATGGTTTGAGTTCATAAGTCTACATATGCATTCAAATCTGTCAGAGTCAATAATACTCTGTTGTGTTATTCCATAGAGCCCTAGGGTCTCTTATATAGAGAAAAACCCTTGGGTAAATTACATAGACGTACATGAGATAAATAGGAAATACGTAACGGTACATCATAACATAACGTGATCCTCTACATAAACCTCTACACTCCCCCTCAAGATGGAGCATAGATATCAATCATGCTCAGCTTGGAAGAACATCTCTGGAAGGGTCCTCTGAGCAATGGCTTGGTAAATATATCAGCAGTCTGATCTTCTGAATTGACGTGTAAAGTGGAGATCAAGCCCTTCTGGATCATGTCTCTAGTGTAGTGACAATCTACTTCGATGTGCTTTGTTCTTTCATGAAAAGCTGGATTATTGGCAACGAACAATGCTGCTTGGTTGTCACATTGAAGCTGCATGGGGTAAAGAGACATTTATATTCAATCTTCCAAGACCGCGCGAACCCACATCATTTCTGTGCTTGCTTGTGCCATGGCTCTATATTCGGATTCAGTACTGGATCTCGCCACAACAGTTTGTTTCTTGCTTTTCCAAGAAACCAAAGAGCTTCCTATAAAGATAGCAAATCCTGAAGTAGACTTGTGATCCTTTGGGCACCCTGCATAGTCTGCGTCTGCACAAGCGGAAATGGATAGATCTGTGTCCTTTCTAAATAACAAACCTGCGCATGGGGAAGACTTTAGGTATCTCAATATCATATACAAGGCTTCCGTATGAACTTGCCTAGGCTGCTCCATAAATTGACTCACCCGGTTTACTGCAAAGGCAATATCCGATCGAGTTATGGTGATGTATAGAAGCTTGCCCACCATCTCTCTGTATTGTCCACCTCTTCAGTATCATTGTCGTAAAGTCTCATACTTGGGTCCATAGGAGTGCTCGATGGTATGCATCCAACCATTCCTGTTTCAACTAGCAAGTCCGTGACATATTTTCTTTGGGTCATTACCATTCCTGTGCATTTCTTGCAAACTCTATCCCCAGAAAATATCGTATTGTACCTAGATCCTTCGTAATAAACTGACTTCCCAAGAAGGATTTAGTCATCTCGATTCCCTGAGCATCATCTCTTGTAACCAGAATATCATCAACATATATCACGACGACAACAGTACCTCTGGGAGTCTTCTGGATAAACAACGAGTGGTCCGCATTTGATCTTTTGAACCCCTGTCGTTCAATTATCTGGGAAAGCTTCTGGAACCATGCCTTTGGACTTTGTTTAAGGCCATAGATTGCCTTATGAAGTCTACACACCATCTGAGTCTCCCCCTCAGCAGCAAAACCTGGTGGCTGCTGCATGTAGACTTCCTCCTGTAGATCACCATACTAGAATGCATTCTTGACATCAAGTTGGAAAATGGGCCAATCACGTACCACAACAACATGTAGTAGAATGCGAGAGGTCGAGTGTCGAGCCACTGCTGAAAATGTATCCAAATAATCCACCCCATAGGTTTGGGTGAAGCCTCGTACAACAAGTTTGGCCTTGTACCGATCAAGACGACCATCTGCGTGATATTTAACTGTAAACACCCACTTGCAAACTCACCACAGAAGCACCGGGAGGAATAGGAACTAGGGACCAAGTCCCTCGAGACTGTAAGCACGCATCTCCTCCTCCATGGCTAAACGCCAACTATCAATCTTCATGGCCTCTTGATATGTCCGTGGAATCTTAACTATCGGAGACAGCTGCTGCAAACCTCTAAAAATCACCAGTAAGACGATGAAAGGACACGTGAGACACAAGAGGATAGGATGCACATTGCCTCTTCTGCTTCCTATGAGCAATAGGACGATCAAGATCATCATCCACTGTACAGACTGGTGGATCCTCCCCCTGTATCAAAGACTCCTGCACTGGTGCATTATTTAAACCCATCATTAGTGATAACATCGGAGCATACGTGAGGCGTACTGGATGGTTGACGGTGTAGCA